>JARACZ010000037.1:2400000-3000000 GCA_029255805.1 Keiferia lycopersicella
GCATAAATTGCACAATCATATGAATATATTATTGCTCTGTTTATACATTTGCTTTGTTGAAAGAGTTAATCTTTTCACTTATATAGTTTTGCTAGTTTTGCACACAAGAAGTTGTGCCATATTTTGGTGTAGTTTACAGGTCACATGAGGAATATTTTTGAGACAAAAATGACAACAAACAAACATCTTACTGGAGGATCAACTATCTATTTACTATTTCATTTACCATCAAAACTGTGTTCAATACATATCTTAAACCTGCGGATGTTCCTAAAGTTTGTAATATAATAAAAGCCATAATTACGAAATCTGAACATATCCTACATAGATAAATAGACGATAATTAGGTAAGTCGGAACTGCAACTTAAAAGACAAGAAATTACATTTCGCAAGTTACTTTGTGCCACATATTTCGACACGCTACGTGCGTGCCTTAACCAGTATCTTTCACAGGCAGGAGGCAGGTAATACGAGGCAACGGTTTTCACGTGATATACCTACAACTACTTTTATTAAAGCTACTAGCATCATCATCAGATTTTTGCTGCTGTAATCCAAATCCTTGGACGGCCCCCCCTAATTATGTTATGACAGGTCAATTATATACCTACGTGCAAGCATGGTGATGCTACCTTGATGGTTTTACACGAAAGGAGGAAGAATAAACTCTTTACAACTGTAGTACAACGAAAGTACTGACGCGCTGATCAAGAAACAAGTTATTAGGAAGGAGGTATCATTAATATATTTCAGTAAATAAATTTAGCCATATTGGCGTAACACGACTGCACAATGCCCTGATAATATCGATGACGAAGTACAATATTTTAAAGAGGATCTAATTCACACGTAAGCAGGTACCTACATAAATATTTTTGATGAACTATTAACTTCTGGAAGTAATTCAGCTGGCGAAGTAATACGAGTCTACAAGCAGCTAAGCGAGAGAAACATGAAGAGGTATCCAGTTCCTCAAGCCCAATGGGCTTCTAATCTTTATCCCTTTGCTTGGTGTATATTTTCTTCAGCTAGACATGCTAGCGCTGCTGTAGGCAGAAGAAACCACGATCATAATCTACCTGTCATCACATCATACCTCTTCCATGCCGCAACATATTATCATCCACATAGAGAACTCTCGTCGCTCTCAGGTAGAAGTCAAAGTAGATACATAAACTTGAAACTATACCTAGTTGAAATCGGATAAGATAAGATAAATACTCAGCTGTACTAAGCCAAAGGCAAGATAAGTTTGGTAAGTACGATCACCACTATTTTTCTAATCAAGTTTCGCTCTAGACTGGGATCTGATCCTGATTAATTTTCCAGATAATCGGTATGAGTTTTATTTGTTAACTGAATGATCGAGGAATAATTCTTATATAGACATAAGGTACCTAACGTGGTGATACTGTTTACCTTCATAGTTCGCCGCGTAGGCTTGCTTCTAAGCTATGAAGAATCTGGTTCTGAATGCGGACACGACGGAAATGGTATGTCTGCCTCGCATGGTTATCAAATTTTTATATTATTACTTGCATCTTTGCAATTAGTCAAAGAATTTTGGTCTAGATTGCCTCCCATTTCCGCTAATACTTTGGGATGTGTTCGCTTGTCTATTTTGCACAGTCGGTGTGTTAGAGCGAAGAGAGAGTTTTGAATCTTCTGGTTGTGGCTGCTTGCTGAAAAGAAAATGTTTGTGCCTACGTGAGGACTACATTATCAGCACAAAAGGTTACAGTCTTCTATACTACGTGACACCTCTACACTTCAGGCCACAACAACCGCATAATGGATGTATGGAAAATGAGAATCACTGATTTACAATTTTACTTATTCTTATTCGGATCGGCATGCAGCGCGCAGTGCACTCCTAGGTAAGGTACTTACTAGCTTCTTACTTTCATACTCGAGTCACTCAACAAGTACCTAACTATACCGGAATTCGATTTAAATTTTCAGATAAGTACTTACCTACCTAAAAATTTAATAATTTAAAGAGTGAAATCAGACATAAAAAAGACTTAAACCATAAGTACATCTCAGCATATATAAAAAGACTAAGCTAAGTGGTAGGGATAATTATATTACTTGGATTTTCGTGTCTTATTTTGAACAGTTTCTGATACGAGCAACTTGAGCACCAAGTCGAGAGCTGGCCCCAGGAGAAAAGACAAACTCAAGACAAAGACAAACTCAAGTCGAAAAGTTGGGGACCTGTAAGTCGTTTACTCTTCTAGCAGCAGATATTCTGATATGTGACAAACTTGGCATATTGAAAAAGTTTAGCTATACGACGGTAGGGTAATAATTTTTTGGATCTTCGTGTCTTATTTTGTACAGTTTCTGATACGAGCAACATGAGCACCAAGCCGAGAACTGGTCCCAGAAAGAAAAAAAATCGAGTCAACAAGTCCGAAAAGTTGTGGTCCTGTGAGTCAGTTTTCACTGTCTACATGTACCTGAAGCACAAGGTAATTGTAGCGGATATTGTCCTAAGCGATAGGGATAATAATTTCTTGCGGTCGTGTCTTATTTTGCACAGTTGCTGATACGGGGTGTCATGATCACCACCGAGTCGAGAATTGCCCCCGCAGAAAAGTGAAAATTGTCTTGAAAAGGTGAAGAACTGTAAGTCGTTATTACCAGTAACAAGTATTCATACATTCATGATAATCTCAGTATACCTAGAAGAGCCATTGCTAAGCGGTAGGGGTAATAATTTATTGGATCTTCGTGACTTGTTTTGTACAGTTTCTGATCTGCACGAGTAACATCTTACACCATGCGGAAGGAATTAACAGAATGCAGAGAGAGAATATCAAATCAAGAAGTATGAAATCGGACCTGTAAGTTATTTCCAACACTATCTTTACAAGTGAGAACACCAACTTAATATAAAATCGAAAATGAAAAAAGAAACGCCTTGATGAATCACTATGATTACGAAATAATTACCCTAACGTTACTATCCTAACTGGATAAAGGATCTAAAATTAATATCATTCATAATAGTCGGATTTTGGAGATGGTCTGTTTAGCTAGGTAAGTTCCAGCAAGAAGAAATCTGCAAGTTACTTGACTGCCTCCCACGGACACCATTGTAATCCTGAAATCATCAAATTCCAGGCTAAGCGATAATGGTATGTCATGTTCCTCAGCTTCTGCAAAAGTTATCTTGAATATCTATGACTCATTACAAATCTACTTAAAAAACCAGAAAAAAGAGGGTAGGAATTAATCATTTTTCTTGGATCGTCGTGTGTTATTTTGCACAGTTCCTCAATGGACTTGGCTGCTGTTCCTACCTCTTCAGTTCTTCCTATAGTCCAGCTCAACAGATTGAAGATGCTGTACCGACTGGATTTGTGATGAAACCAGCGAGTGAGAGCTGAAGGAGAAACATTTTTGTTAACCGAGGTATCTACGTTACGTTAATACTAAGCGAAAATAAAATGATGCAATTTGTTAAGGAATAAAACCCCAGGATATTGGGGGTAATGGGACTTTGGATCCCTATTTTTTTGCACAGGTGGGTCTTGTAGCTGTCGATTCAACTTTGAATCTGAAAATTACCTACCAGGAAAGTCAAAGTCGACACATTTCTGCAACTCCAGCAAAGATATCAGTTAAAGGATTGTAGTCTATTCTGAGGTACTGCTTACCCTGTATTCACTAACTATTTTATGAACTATTCACAAAAACGAAGTTTGAAGATAATCCTAATAAATAGTGAGTGTCTTAACTCTTTTGTAAACCTGGAATGATGAATGAGTGAAGTAAGTTTGAGTTTGCCATTAGGCAACTTTATCTTTAACCCTTCCATGCTCTTGTCATGTTTTGTGCAGATATTCCATAAGCTATTGAGGATTGCCTTAGTAATAAAAGGCCTTGGAAAAGACTCCGGAAGGAACAGAAAATTCAGCAAGCCTGACAGAAACCGAAGGTATTTTGTCATTGATTGTTCAATATGATTGTTACAAATAAGAGCTAATGAATCGGGAAGTTTGTACTTGAGATAGGTATTGACTTGCCTTTTAAGCACAAACGTTTATCTGCTAATGATGCTCGTATTTTGGATGTCATGTTTCTGTTCAGCTAGGTAAGTTTCAACATTCATCTGAGGCTGCTTTCTTAGAAAAATCTTCATTATCAACAACAAAGACCTTTCTGCACTACTAGAATGCCTGCACTGTCTAATATTGGTATGGAATAATTTGGACCTGTCTGTATAATGTACGACTTAGTTCTAATATTTTATTACCTAATTACTTATCTAGTAGTAAGTACCGTATCAATTTCATTTATTTAGCCTAGGTACGTAACTAATATGGAAGATACCTAATGGATTTTACTACAACTGATACAATCATGAAGCTCATACATAACATGCATGCCACTGAATTTCACCCTTGTCACTAAGCTTAAAACACAAGATGGAAATTTATGTTTATGTGCAAACGGAAGTTTGATAATGTGATGTGATGAGTAAATACCTAACTAGTGATGTGACTTATTAGTGACTAGTGGACCTTGTAATAGTTGTGGTAGTGGGAGTGAGTTTTCAGTGTCTTTTAAGATGGTATGCTTTTATTTATTTTTTCACTTGCAAAGTTCATAAGTTTGAATTGTCAGGTATACTAATGAAGTTTCGCCAAGTTAACACAGACTGCTCTTGCAGTCTTTAACCTAACATGTGTTTGAGGTTTGTGTTCAATAGATGCTGGAACTGAGGTGCTGGCTGTGTGAATTGAAAGACGGCTTGTGCATAAAGTGATGTGATTTTGTCAATGTGCTCTGGAGATATGTATATCTACAACATTGTATTATAATAAGCACAATTTCTACATAACTTTAAACGTATTTGTAAGAGCAAGAACACTGGAAGTTATTAACCTGCTTTGCAACTATGTCCTGTTGTTCATCAGTTCACCGCAAGTATTCAGCTTGGAAATTATCTGTAGAAAATAATGACTAAGTATGCACTTAATATTAATAATATGGTAAGAAAGATCCTCTAAAACTATTATTCTTTTAGTCCTTTATTAAACTATTAGTCCTTTTTTTGTTTTGTTTTGCAATTCAATTGTTTTGTGATAATGTTTTTGTTTTTGCGTCGTGGTTCTGTTTTGTTCAGCTAGGTAAGATACAGCTGCTTGCATTGTTTGATACTGCCCTTGCACATGGATCACGGTCATAATGGTACCTCACCAGGATTGGTTTTGCCAGGTATACTCGTCGGTAGAACTCGGTATGGCTGTTTTGTTTTTATTCTTACTTGATGTTGATCTTGTAACTCGTAATTTGTTAAGTTTTCTTTTTACATACATATTTTGTTGTTTTTCTGTGTTATGTTTAACTTAGGTTGATTATGCACACAGAATGGGCTTATAGAGGACACTGTTTTAAGTATGTAACTTTTGGAGCATGCCCTTTGGAGATTCTGGATAGCAAGACGAATAAAATATTCACATAAAATGCTTTCTAATAAGTTGGGTATTGAAAGACTAAACCATTACTTCGACCATGATATTAAACAATTGGGTGTCAGTTTTCTATGTAAGTAGCTATGAAGTGCTGGTATAGTTGTATGTATTTAATTTGTATGTGTTGTTGATTTATTTATTGTTCATTGTTTTGCACTCGACTGCTCTGCAGTCTTTATCCTGACATGTTGATATCATTTTCTGTAGGTAGATGCTCTAGCGAGATGCTGTTGCATAGAGTATTGCAATTTGGTCCTTTTTGTATAAATCTATTGATGTGGTATTTTTTGTATGAAAGTATGCTATTATACATGCAATGTTTTTTTTTGCGTTTTGTCTGTTTTGGATTGCAGTGTACCTAAGACCCATCGTCTAGCTACAGCTAAAGCAACTAGTATGCAGACTCAGCTTTCTATGATTTGGTATTCTTTTCGAATTATTTTGTTCTTTAGTTGATAAGCTAACCCTAATCCTTTAAAAAGTTTTTCCTTTAGCTAGATGGTGCTTACCAACGCATGTCATCATGGCCGACCGCTCGTGCCTAGTCACGGCGCGTCACAGACCACCGCTGCCTTGTCACGGTGCGTCACAGACCACTGCTGCCTAGCTCACAGTGCGTCGCATAGGTAGCCGCTGCTGCCCCGCACACAGCGTATCTAGACAGCCGCTGCCTCTCCCGAGCACGGCTAGTCTCGGACCGTTGCTGCCTCGCTCACAACGCGTCCCGACCGCCGCAGCCTCGCTCGGCGCGTCACCACCGCTGGCCACGGTGTCCGGCCCGCTGCTCTGCTACGGTGCCATCAGCCCGCGCCGCTGCCCTGCCACGGTGCCATCAGCCCGCGCCGCTACCCTGCCACGGTGCCCGCTGCCCTGCCACGGTGCCCGCTGCCCTGCCACGGTGCCCGCTGCCCTGCCACGGTGTCCGCTGCCCTGCCACGGTGCCCGCTGCCCTGCCACGGTGCCCGCTGCCCTGCCACGGTGCCCGCTGCCCTGCCACGGTGCCCGCTGCCCTGCCACGGTGCCCGCTGCCCTGCCACGGTGTCCGCTGCCCTGCCACGGTGCCCGCTGCCCTGCCACGGTGCCCGCTGCCCTGCCACGGTGCCCGCTGCCCTGCCACGGTGCCCGCTGCCCTGCCACGGTGCCCGCTGCCCTGCCACGGTGCCCGCTGCCCTGCCACGGTGCCCGCTGCCCTGCCACGGTGCCAACTAGGGAAACTTGAACTTGCCCCAACTCGAGCAATTAGCCGTCTTCTCTACAGCACACCAACACGCTTCGGATTGGTATTATTTTCAAATTGTTATGGTCTTTAGTTGATAAGCTAACCCTAATCCTTTGAAAAGTTTTTCCTTTAGCTAGGTGGTGCTCACCAACGCATGTCATCATGGCCGACCGCTCGTGCCTAGTCACAGCGCGTCCAGACCACCGCTGCCTTGTCACGGTGCGTCACAGACCACTGCTGCCTAGCTCACAGTGCGTCGCATAGATAGCTGCTGCTGCCCCGCACACAGCGTATCTAGACAGCCGCTGCCTCTCCCGAGCACGGCTAGTCTCAGACCGTTGCTGCCTCGCTCACAACGCGTCCCGACCGCCGCAGCCTCGCTCGGCGCGTCACCACCGCTGGCCACGGTGTCCGGCCCGTTGCCCTGCCACGGTGCCATCAGCCCGCGCCGCTGCCCTGCCACGGTGCCCGCTGCCCTGCCACGGTGCCCGCTGCCCTGCCACGGTGCCATCAGCCCGCGCCGCTGCCCTGCCACGGCGCCATCAGCCCGCGCCGCTGCCCTGCCACGGCGCCATCAGCCCGCGCCGCTGCCCTGCCACGGTGCCATCAGCCCGCGCCGCTGCCCTGCCACGGTGCCATCAGCCCGCGCCGCTGCCCTGCCACGGTGCCATCAGCCCGCGCCGCTGCCCTGCCACGGTGCCATCAGCCCGCGCCGCTGCCCTGCCACGGTGCCATCAGCCCGCGCCGCTGCCCTGCCACGGTGCCATCAGCCCGCGCCGCTGCCCTGCCACGGTGCCCGCTGCCCTGCCACGGTGCCCGCTGCCCTGCCACGGTGCCCGCTGCCCTGCCACGGTGCCCGCTGCCCTGCCACGGTGCCCGCTGCCCTGCCACGGTGCCCGCTGCCCTGCCACGGTGCCATCAGCCCGCGCCGCTGCCCTGCCACGGTGCCGACTAGAGAAACTTGAACTTGCCCCAACTCGAGCAACTAGCCGTCTTCTCTACAGCACACAGATTTGGTATTATTTTCGCATTATTTTGTACTTTAGTTGTTAAGCTAACCCTAATCCTTTGAAAAGTTTTTCCTTTAGCTAGATGGTGCTCACCAACTCACTTGTCATCATGGCTGACCGCTCGTGCCTAGTCACAGCGCGTCCAGACCACCGCTGCCTTGTCACGGTGCGTCACAGACCACTGCTGCCTAGCTCAACAGTGCGTCGCATAGATAGCTGCTGCTGCCCCGCACACAGCGTATCTAGACAGCCGCTGCCTCTCCCGAGCACGGCTAGTCTCGGACCGTTGCTGCCTCGCTCACAACGCGTCCCGACCGTCGCAGCCTCGCTCGGCGCGTCACCACCGCTGGCCACGGTGTCCGGCCCGCTGCCCTGTCACGGTGCCACCAGCCCGCGCAGCTGCCCTGTCACGGCGCCACCAGCCCGCGCCGCTGGCCTGTCACGGCGCCATCAGCCACGGTGCCATCAGCCCGCGCCGCTGCCCTGTCACGGCGCCACCAGCCCGCGCCGCTGGCCTGCCACGGTGCCATCAGCCACGGTGCCATCAGCCCGCGCCGCTGCCCTGTCACGGTGCCATCAGCCCGCGCCGCTGCCCTGTCACGGCGCCACCAGCCCGCGCCGCTGTCCTGTCACGGTGCCCGCTGCACTGTCACGGTGCCCGCTGCCCTGTCACGGTGCCCGCTGCCCTGTCACGGTGCCCGCTGCCCTGTCACGGTGCCATCAGCCCGCGCCGCTGCTCTGTCACGGTGCCCGCTGCCCTGTCACGGCGCCACCAGCCCGCGCCGCTGCCCTGTCACGGTGCCATCAGCCCGCGCCGCTGCTCTGTCACGGTGCCATCAGCCCGCGCCGCTGCCCTGTCACGGCGCCACCAGCCCGCGCCGCTGTCCTGTCACGGTGCCCGCTGCACTGTCACGGTGCCCGCTGCCCTGTCACGGTGCCCGCTGCCCTGCCACGGTGCCCGCTGCCCTTCCACGGTGCCCGCTGCCCTGTCACGGTGCCCGCTGCCCTGTCACGGTGCCCGCTGCCCTGCCACGGTGCCATCAGCCCGCGCCGCTGCCCTGCCACGGTGCCCGCTGCCCTGCCACGGTGCCCGCTGCCCTGCCACCGTGCCGACTAGAGAATCTTGAACTTGCCCCATTTCGAGAAACTCGCCGTCTTCTCAACGGCACACCAACACGGTCCGGATTGGTATTATTTTCAAATTTGGTCTTTAGTTGATAAGCTAACCCTAATCATTTGAAAAGTTTTTCCCTTAGCTAGATGGTGGTCACCAACGCATGTCATCATGGCCGACCGCTCGTGCCTAGTCACGGCGCGTCACAGACCACCGCTGCCTTGTCACGGTGCGTCACAGACCACTGCTGCCTAGCTCACAGTGCGTCGCATAGATAGCCGCTGCTGCCCTGCACACAGCGTATCTAGACAGCCGCTGCCTCGCCCAAGCACGGCTAGTCTCGGACCGTTGCTGCCTCGCTCACAACGCGTCCCGACCGCCGCAGCCTCGCTCACAACGCGTCCCGACCGCCGCAGCCTCGCTCACAATGCGTCCCGACCGCCGCAGCCTCGCTCACAACGCGTCCCGACCGCCGCAGCCTCGCTCACAACGCGTCCCGACCGCCGCAGCCTCGCTCGGCGCGCCACCACCGCTTGCCACGGTGTCCGGCCCGCTGCCCTGTCACGGTGCCACCAGCCCGCGCCGCTGCCCTGTCACGGTGCCACCAGCCCGCGCCGCTGCCCTGTCACGGTGCCATCAGCCCGCGCCGCTGCCCTGTCACGGTGCCATCAGCCCGCGCCGCTGCCCTGCCACGGTGCCATCAGCCCGCGCCGCTGCCCTGCCACGGTGCCATCAGCCCGCGCCGCTGCCCTGCCACGGTGCCATCAGCCCGCGCCGCTGCCCTGTCACGGTGCCATCAGCCCGCGCCGCTGCCCTGCCACGGTGCCACCAGCCCGCGCCGCTGCCCTGTCACGGTGCCATCAGCCCGCGCCGCTGCCCTGCCACGGTGTTATCAGCCCGCGCCGCTGCCCTGTCACGGCGCCATCAGCCCAAAGGTAATATTTCAGACATATGCTAGGCCAATTTGTAAGGCTTATCCCGAGTTGGTAACTTCTCTTACGAAGGCAATTGTTTTCCAGCAAACTTGCTGCAGCAATCCAGTTTACACTGTCAAACAAGCTACCGTTACTCTGCAACGTATCAAGACAGTCGCATATCGAGACAAGAGTTGTTTTCGTGTCTTTCCCGAGTTGCTGCCCTTCATTTCACAGCACGTTCGTCATTTCATTAGGTAACAAATTAATTCTTTAAAAAATACAAACTTATTGCGGTCACCATTGCTTTGCTCAGCGAATAAAAGTGTGAAAGTGGGTTTGTAATTTGTTAACAGAATCATTCGGTGCTGCTTTGAGTCAGTTAGTTCTCTTACACGGGAAAGTCACATCAGTATCTCTCCGGTTACTTCAACCTTCAATTTGCTTACGCCGTCGCCCTGCCACGGTCTGCCCCGGTCTGCAAGCGACACCGCTGCCCTGTCACGGTCTGCCCTGGTCCTCCCCGGTCTGCAGGCGACACCGCTGCCCTGCCACGGTCCTCCCCGGTCTGCAGGCGACACCGCTGCCCTGCCACGGTCCTCCCCGGTCTGCAGGCGACACCGCTGCCCTGCCACGGTCCTCCCCGGTCTGCAGGCGACACCGCTGCCCTGCCACGGTCCTCCCCGGTCTGCAGGCGACACCGCTGCCCTGCCACGGTCCTCCCCGGTCTGCAGGCGACACCGCTGCCCTGCCACGGTCCTCCCCGGTCTGCAGGCGACACCGCTGCCCTGCCACCGTCTGCCCCGGTCTGCAGGCGACACCGCTGCCCTGCCACGGTCCTCCCTGGTCTGCTCCGGTCTGCCTTGGTCTGCAGGCGACACCGCTGCCCTGCCACGGTCCTCCCTGGTCTGCAGGCGACACCGCTGCCCTGCCACGGTCTGCCCCGGTCTGCCCCGGTCTGCCCCCGGTCTGCAGGCGTCACCGCTGCCCTGCCACGGTCTTCCCTGGTCTGCCCCCGGTCTTCAGGCGACACCGCTGCCCTGCCACGGTCTGCTCTGGTCTGCCCCCGGTCTGCAGGCGACACCGCTGCCCTGCCACGGTCTTCCTCGGTCTGCAGGCGACACCGCTGCCCTGCCACGGTCCTCCTCGGTCTGCAGGCGACACCGCTGCCCTGCCACGGTCCTCCTCGGTCTGCAGGCGACACCGCTGCCCTGCCACGGTCCTCCTCGGTCTGCAGGCGACAACCGCTGCCCTGCCACGGTCCTCCCCGGTCTGTAGGCGACACCGCTGCCCTGCCACGGTCCTCCCCGGTCTGCAGGCGACACCGCTGCCGCTGCCCTGCCACGGTCCTCCCCGGTCTGCAGGCGACACCGCTGCCCTGCCACGGTCCTCCCCGGTCTGCAGGCGACAACGCTGCCCTGCCACGGTCCTCCCCGGTCTGCAGGCGACAACGCTGCCCTGCCACGGTCTGCCCTGGTCTGCCCCCGGTCTGCAGGCGATACCGCTGCCCTGCCACGGTCCTCCCCGGTCTGCAGGCGATACCGCTGCTCTGCCACGGTCTGCCCTGGTCTGCCCCCGGTCTGCAGGCGACACCGCTGCCCTGCCACGGTCTGCCCCCGGTCTTCAGGCGACACCGCTGCCCTGCTACGGTCTGCCCCCGGTCTTCAGGCGACACCGCTGCCCTGCCACGGTCTGCTCTGGTCTGCCCCCGGTCTGCAGGCGACACCGCTGCCCTGCCACGGTCCTCCCCGGTCTGCAGGCGACACCGCTGCTCTGCCACGGTCCTCCCCGGTCTGCAGGCGACACCGCTGCCCTGCCACGGTCTGCCCCCGGTCTGCAGGCGACACCGCTGCCCTGCCACGGTCTGCCCTGGTCTGCCCCCGGTCTGCAGGCGACACCGCTGCCCTGCCACGGTCCTCCCCGGTCTGCAGGCGACACCGCTGCCCTGCCACGGTCCTCCCCGGTCTGCAGGCGACACCGCTGCCCTGCCACGGTCCTCCCCGGTCTGCAGGCGACACCGCTGCCCTGCCACGGTCCTCCTCGGTCTGCAGGCGACTCCGCTGCCCTGCCACGGTCTGCCCCCGGTCTGCAGGCGACACCGCTGCCCTGTCACGGTCTGCCCTGGTCCTCCCCGGTCTGCAGGCGACACCGCTGCCCTGCCACGGTCTGCCCTGGTCTGCCCCGGTCTACAGGCGACACCGCTGCCCTGCCATGGTCCTCCCCGGTCTGCCCCGGTCTGCAGGCGACACCGCTGCCCTGCCACGGTCCTCCCCGGTCTGCCCCGGTCTGCAGGCGACACCGCTGCCCTGCCACGGTCTGCCCCCAGTCTTCTCACGTGTCGGTCGCTTGTGAGTCAGCTAACCTTAATCCCAACAAACAGTTGGATATTTTTTTCTATCTCAACAGATAACCGGAGTGCCTGAGTGAATGTAAGCAGAGCATATAAAGCACTTTCTTGAAACTCCTACAAAAGGACGCCTAACCTGATTACTTTTATACAACAAGAGTAACAGCACTTGCCTACAAATCCTACAGCACGTGAGATATGTCTCTTCAAACACCTTCATGTTGAATCTGTCGCACAGTCCTTCCGCATGGCGTAACTTACTTGGAAGCAACGACTAACCAGCCACCTATGTAGAACAAAATAAGGTACCAAAGATGATTCATTCACATCTATGAGCTTGTGTTTTCTTACTGGGCCTAAAGTGTGCAATAGACCATTGGCGATGGACTAACAAGAAATTAAATGGAATGATTGAGACTGGCGATTGGCATCTGAAAAATTGGGAGTTAATGATAAAAGTACTGTAATTTAAAACTTGCGAAGGTATAAATAGCCTTAAAAGGAAATCTCTTTCAGAAACAGGAAAAGAAAAGGTACTTATTGATTAAAATACCTATAAATATCTCTTTCAGATTCAGGAATAGCTAAAGGTAACGAGACCAATTTATTCTCGTACTCGAATTGATGTTTTATTTCAGAGAATGGAATGTTAGGGAGACCAATAATATAAACATTGTGATTTTCCCGGAATGCTTTCAGAATCGCCTACGTTAACAAAAAAATTACTTACAGGGATGTCAAATAAATATATTTTGACCTTTAAATGATACAATGCGAAAGGCATAGCGATGCTTGTCTAATCCATTTTTCGCAGGTTAAAATTAGGTAAACTAAGCTCAATTGCAGATCAAAGCCTTTGTCTACCACAATCAGCATAAAACGTAAGTTACGTAAATAGAATAATCCTAACTACGATTTGGCATAAACGGTTAGAAACATAAAAATCAAGAACGCAAGCTGTTAAATAAATGGATGAAATTGATCTGCACAAGGAAGCTAGAAGCGACGCCAAGCGAAGCGTGTCTTAATCACTTTTTTACAGGTCTTAGGAAAAGCAAAGTAGAAATAAAATTAAAAAGAGAATTTTGATCTGATCAACTATGATAGAGAGATATATATACGAGGGGAGGTCAAAAAGTTCGCGGAATGACAAGGAAGAAGGGTGAAATTAAACATGAAATTATTTTTCCTTTTCAATATATTCTCCCTTAACTCGAATAGATTTATGGGATCTATCAAATAACTTATTAATACCGTCTAAAAAAAATTGTTTATCTTGTGCGTCAAAATAAGCCGAAATCGCTGACTTAACCTCATCATCGTCGTTAAATTTTCTTCCACGCAGCTCTTTTTTCATCTTTGGAAATAAATAATAGTCGCTGGGGGCCAGGTCTGGACTGTAGGGTGGATGGCGCAGTAGTTCAAAACCACATCGGTGAATGGCAGCGGTCGCAACACGACTGGTGTGCACGGGCGCGTTGTCATGCAAAAGCAGCACTCCTTTGGTCAGTTTTCCTCTCCTTTTTTCTTTAATCGCTTCCTTCAATCGATCTAACAAGGAAGCGTAGTACTCTCCCGTTATGGAAAGGCCACGATCTTTATAATCCACCAGAAGAATGCCTTCAGAATCCCAAAATATTGTCGCCATGATCTTTCCGGCCGATTGAGACACCTTAAACTTCTTAGGAGGGGGAGTGCCCTTTTTCTGCCATTGCATTGACTCTTGCTTTGACTCAGGTTCATAATGATGAACCCAAGTTTCATCCCCAGTCACAATACGGGACATAATTTCTTCCTTTTGATCTCCACAGCGGTCCAAAAACTCGCGGCAACAGTCGACGCGCTCTCGCTTTTGAAACGGCGTGAGCATTCTCGGGACCCATCTTGCGCAGACTTTACTCATACCAAGATGTTGATGAAGGATATTCAAAATGGTAGTTTCTGATACACCAACTAATGCTGCAAGCTGTTTCTTCTTCAAACGGCCATCCTCCAATACAAGTTTCTCAACTTTATCGATGATTTCCGGCGTGGTGGCCTCGATCGGCCGCCCAGAACGGGGATCGTCTTCAATTGACTCCCTTCCTTGCTTGAAAAGATTATGCCACTTGTAAATCATAGTTTTTCCAGGAGCAGAGTCCCCGTAAACAGATAACATATCTTGAAAAACAGTTTGCGGCGTTTTTCCCTGTTTGGTGAGGAACTTTATGACGGCGCGATGTTCAATTTTTTCCATACTGCCAACTTTCTTCCCGATTCACTTGTTTAATCGTTGATAACTCAAAGACTAGTGACCCAATTAGGCTAAAACTTGGTATTTATAGTAATAATGAGTTACTCAATTAGCGAGTACCTGGACAAGCATCCCTACCCCCGCCAACCCCTCCATTCCGCGAACTTTTTGACCTCCCCTCGTATAGGCAAAAGTACGCAAATTAATTATTACAAATGTCATTGTACGAATGAAAATTAAGGCAAGTAAAAAGAAAAGCGGGCAGGCAGAAAATCTTCGAAAAAAGTTGCGTGGATGTTAAGGAAGTAAATGAATCTGCTAAAAGCGACGAGTGTCTAATCCATCTCTTACAGGTCTTAAGTCGGCGTATGACAAATGCGTAAGGTGATGATAATTTATTTATACTAGAATAGATGCCGAGACATTACAAAATTGGTAAGAACGACATGATTTGTCATAAAAGTAAGACTAAAGACAAGGCAAGTACAAGACTAGCTAAAGGTCATTTCAAGAAGGAGGATAACAGTGCGAAGAAAGTTAACTCAACACAAGTAAGGCAAAAGTAAAGCAAGAGCGAAGAAAAATGGTTACTGTCTAGTCTAACCCATCTTTTACAGATTCAAGGAAATGCGTACGTACAAATACTTAACTATGTTAAGAGATATCAATAAGAGTACCTACCTGCCATAAGTTTCACGACTGAACCGGTCAGAACGAAAGAATTCGTGTCACAAGTGCAACGTCTAAAAACAAGGCAAGTAAAATTTGAGTAGGAAATCTTAGCAAGGCAGATGCTACGCAACCCGAAAGTATTTAAACATTGGATATGGATATGCAAGTAAGCTGGTACTGGTCTAAGGAAATGTGTACGTACGTATTTGACGAAAACGGTAAGGACAAGATTTGAAGTAAAAGTTCCTCGTGACAAGGCAAGTTATAATATTCAAGTTGCACAATTCAAGAAAGAACAGTAGAAGACGCGAAGATGCTACGCTCAAGAAAATGTGCCAAGAAGTAAAGCAAGAGCAACGGTATACGGTTTCTTTTACAGGACTGAGAAAAAGCGTATGTACCTACAAAATTATTTCTTTACTTTCAAGATTAAAGATTAAACAAGATAATCCGGCCACAAAAAGGCTTGCATCATCAAGCATACGTAAGTTAATGATAGGTCATAAAATTAGAATACTAACTGCGTAACTCAACGGAAAACTGCAAAAACAAGCACATGTCATGAAGAGGTATGTCTGGAAAATAAGGCAACAATATTGAAATCTCAACAAGAAAACGAAAAAAGATTACGGAGAGAGGCGCGGCGAATACGTCAATCAGCATAAAGGTACTTGAAATGGTATATAAAATACACCGAACCACATTAAAAGGCCTCCGACATGAAAATTCATATGCACGGATAGCCAACTTTAAAACTTGGTAGGTTTACCAAATTTTCTTTCAGATAAAAATAACACCGAACGAACATGCACCGAAAAGCATCGACGTAAGCCTATAAAGAGATCCTGTCTGCTAGGAGATTTTTTTATGCACAGAAATGTTGTGGCAAAAATGTTGAGGTGGGTGTGTTAAGTAGCATTTCAGATAAACCACGCCATGCAATGAATTCATGACAAAAGCGTACTACCACGAAGATCAAGAATGATTCACGTACCTGACAAGGAGACTACAAATAATGACAGGTGGTACTATTAAAAATATTGTTCCTGTCATTACAGTATTCCAGTATGTATAATATTACATTTGTTTCCAACGATTGTTCTACGATTAAAATGAAGTAAGGTATCGATTCTAAAAATACGACTACTATTTATAAATATCACAAAAAAAAAACATTTAAAAAAGCCCAAGAAAAAAAACACTGAGTACAATAAAAATTAAAGAATATATGAAAAAGAACGGAAAAAAGAAGATTAAAAGGTGACAAAAAAAATTTAAATAAAAAAGATAAAAATATATTAAAAAGACCGAAAAAAACAAAAGATTAAAAGTTAACGAAAACATAAAAAATAAGAATAAAAAAATAACTAAGAGGGCAATATTAAAACAAAAAATACATTTTTAATAAACGTTGAACAGCGAAGATGGAAGACTCAAGAATGAAGACGGAAGACTCAAGAATGAAGACGGAAGACTCAAGAATGAAGACGGAAGACTCAAGAATGAAGACGGAAGGCTCAAGAATGAAGACGGAAGACTCAAGAATGAAGACGGAAGACTCAAGAATGAAGACGGAAGACTCAAGAATGAAGACGGAAGACTCAAGAATGAAGACGGAAGACTCAAGAATGAAGACGGAAGACTCAAGAATGAAGACGGAAGACTCAAGAATGAAGACGGAAGACTCAAGAATGAAGACGGAAGACTCAAGAATGAAGACGGAAGACTCAAGAATGAAGACGGAAGACTCAAGAATGAAGACGGAAGACTCAAGAATGAAGACGGAAGACTCAAGAATGAAGACGGAAGACTCAAGAATGAAGACGGAAGACTCAAGAAAGAAGATGGAAGACTCAAGAAAGACGGAAGATTTAAAAAGACTGAAGACTCAAGAAAGAAGACTGAAGACTCAAGAAAGAAGATGAAAGACTCAAGAAAGAAGATGGAAGACTCAAGAAAGACGGAAGATTTAAAAAGACTGAAGACTCTAGAAAGAAGACTGAAGACTCAAGAAAGAAGACTGAAGACTCAAGAAAGAAGACTGGAGACAAAAGAAGGAAGACGGAAGATTAAAAAAAGAAGACCGGAGACTCAAGAAGAAGACGGAAGACTCAAGAAGAAGACGGAAGACTCAAGAAGAAGACGGAAGACTCAAGAAGAAGACGGAAGACTCAAGAAGAAGACGGAAGACTCTAGAAGAAGACGGAAGACTCGAAGAAGAAGACGGAACACCCAGGTAGAAGAAGGAAGACTCAAGAAGAAGACGGAAGACTCGGGAATAAGACGGAAGACTGAAGACTCAAGAATGAAGACTGAAGTCTCAAGAATGAAGACTGAAGACTCAAGAATGAAGACTGAAGACTCAAGAATGAAGACTGAAGACTCAAGAATGAAGACTGAAGTCTCAAGAATGAAGACGGAAGACTCAAGAATGAAGACGGAAGACTCAAAAATGAAGACGGAAGACTCAAGAAATGGAAAACGGAAGACTCAAGAAATGGAAAACGGAAGACTCAAGAAATGGAAGACGGAAGACTCAAGAAATAGAAGACGGAAGACTCAAGAAATGGAAGACTGAAGACTCAAGAAATGGAAGACGGAAGACTCAAGAAATGGAAGACGGAAGACTCAAGAATGAAAAGGAAACTAGTCATAATTCAGCTACCTTAATACTAGAATGCCAAAAGCTTATTAAAAGACTGGTAAGAAACACAAAATGAAAAAAGAAAAATAAACGACAGAAAACTAGAAAGTTTATTAAAACATTAATAATAGAAATATAGAAATTAAAATCTAGAAAGAAACATTAAGCTTGATAAAAAAATATTTAAATCATTAACACTCGATGACACGAGCAAACGAACTGAGGAATCAAGAGAAGAGGAAATAAGACTCAAGAAGATGGAAGACTCGAGAAGATAGAAGACTCAAAAAGACTTCCGACGGAAGACTGAAGAGGCCTGTAGACTAAAGACGCCACAAGACGGAAGAGTAAAGAAGACTGAAGACTCCAGAAGATTGAAGCCGCCAGAAGACAGAAGACCGAAGAAGACGGAAGACTGGAGGACTAAAGCCGCCAGAAGACTGAAGCAGCCAGAAGACAAGACTGAAGATTCAAGGAGATGGAAGATTCAAAAAGACTGAAGAGGACAGAAGAAAGAAGAGGACAGAAGACGGAAGAGGCCAGAAGACCGGAAGAGGCCAGAAGACGGAAGAGGCCAGAAGACGGAAGAGGCCAGAAGACTGAAGAGGCCAGAAGACCGAAGAGGCCAGAAGACTGAAGAGGCCAGAAGACCGAAGAGGCCAGAAGACCGAAGAGGCCAGAAGACGGAAGAGGCCAGAAGACGGAAGAGGCCAGAAGACGGAAGAGGCCAGAAGACGGAAGAGGCCAGAAGACGGAAGAGGCCAGAAGACGGAAGAGGCCAGAAGACGGAAGAGGCCAGAAGACGGAAGAGGCCAGAAGACGGAAGAGGCCAGAAGACGGAAGAGGCCAGAAGACGGAAGAGGCCAGAAGACGGAAGAGGCCAGAAGACGGAAGAGGCCAGAAGACGGAAGAGGCCAGAAGACGGAAGAGGCCAGAAGACGGAAGAGGCCAGAAGACGGAAGAGGCCAGAAGACGGAAGAGGCCAGAAGACGGAAGAGGCCAGAAGACGGAAGAGGCCAGAAGATGGAAGAGGCCAGAAGACGGAAAAGGCCAGAAGAACATGAATACGTACAACCCAATACGATAGAGTGAAAGGTACCGATCTAACTAAATAACTTATTCAATTTTTATTTTCCACCAGAATACGATTGTATTAATTTTTCTCACACCTTATTCCTAAACTCACTTTTTCTTATTCCTAGCCAGAAAATCAATGCAAGAACGAGTACTGAGGGAAAGAATCGTGCAGGATAATAGAAAGAATCAACGACTGAAAAATCGAGCAAAAGGATGAAGAATTTGGCAGACGAAAAAGGAGATTCGAGACTCGAGCAGACGGACTTCAGAAGATAGCAACACTCAATGGGACAAACAGAACGGTAACTATCTGACCTCGTAAAATATCAGTATTTGTAACTAAATACTGGTATTTTACGAAGTTTCTTATAAAATGTACGAAGTTATCTATCTACAGGGAGGTACCGAACTATGGACTGACCCGAAAACGGTAACCTCAACCGCTTTCCCCAAGAAAACAAGTCCGAAAGTATTAATAAAATGAATCGTCCATACCTATATGCCGGGTGTTAAGGACAGCGTCCCGAATACTTTTTTTTTAGGTTATAGGGTGCAAGCAGACCACGAAACTGAACAACTTTCCCCTAGGAACATATGTCAGGAAACGACAAAACAAGCAAGCAGACCGAAACTGAACAACTTTCCCCTAGGAACATATGTCAGGAAACGACAAAAATTTCTACCTCCCATACAAAATCACGTTCAGCTAACTGCATTTACTATAGGAAGCCAAGTATACGCTGTCCCTTACACCCCGTATTAAGAAGAAGAGAAAAGACCCTTGCTCAGCAGTGGGATAAGGCCAATTAAGATAAGACCCTATGACCCTTGGGTGCAGTTGAGCTTAGCGTTTTAAGGAAAGTAAATCGTTCCGTGCCTTCCTGTTTTCACTAAGAAAGTAAGTATCTATCAAAGACACGAGGTGCTGGTAATGTTAAACTGATGCGAAAAGAAAACTGACAAACAAAAAAGGTACTAGAACCGTACATATTTTGAATAAAACCATGAAAAGCATCAAATAATGCACAGACAGTTATAAATGGTAAGTATTCTGAGTTCTCATCCAATCAGTTTGAAATATCATCTGCAAGAAAAATAAAATGTAAATGATCTAGCTACCAATATGCATGATGTACTGAACGTAGCCAACAAAAAAAACAGAACAAAATGAAAGCAACCACGACAAAAATATAACAAAATTAAAGCAACCGCGACAAAGTAAGTAACATACAAAAGGAAAAAGAGAATACATAAAGGTAAATACGCAATAAAACAATGCGCTAGATCACTAGAAAGAATGAAGTCTAGCAAAAGAAGGTAAAACTGAATCAAACGGAAAGACATAAAACCTGATGGAAGACTAAGAAACGGAAGACTCGAAAAGATGGAAGACTCGATCTTCACAAAGACGGAGAAAGACTCGAGAAGACTAAAGACTCAAGAAGACTGAATACTCAAAAAGGTAAATATAAAAAGATGGAAGATCAAAACGACAGAAGACTCAAGAAGACAAAAACTCAAGAAGACAAAAACTCAAGAAGACAAAAACTCAAGAAGACAAAAACTCAAGAAGACAAAAACTCAAGAAGACGAAAGACTCAAGAAGACGAAAGACTCAAGAAGACGAAAATACTTAAGAAGACAGAACTCAAGCCCGAAGACGGAAGGCTCAAGCCCGAAGACGAAAGACTCAAGCCAGAAGACGGAAGACTCAAGCCAGAAGGCGGAAGACTCAAGCCAGAAGACTGAAGACTCAGGCCAGAAGACGGAAGACTCAAGCCAGAAGACGGAAGACTCAATCCAGAAGACGGAAGACTCAGGCCAGAAGACGGAAGACTCAGGCCAGAAGACGGAAGACTCAAGCCAGAAGACGGAAGACTCAAGCCAGAAGACGGAAGACTCAAGCCAGAAGACGGAAGACTCAAGCCAGAAGACGGAAGACTCAAGCCAGAAGATGGAAGACTCAAGCCAGAAGACGGAAGACTCAAGCCAGAAGACGGAAGACTCAAGCCAGAAGACGGAAGACTCAAGCCAGAAGACGGAAGACTCAAGCCAGAAGACGGAAGACTCAAGCCAGAAGACGGAAGACTCAAGCCAGAAGACGGAAGACTCAAGCCAGAAGACGGAAGACTCAAGCCAGAAGACGGAAGACTCAAGCCAGAAGACGGAAGACCCTAATGACTCAAGAAGACGCACAAACTCAAGCTTAAGACAGAAAACATAAAATACTAAATGGTAAGACATTTTCTTTATAATCATTAGTAAAGGTAACCATTCATTACACTACATAATAAATTTTTCAAGTATTAGTCTAATCGTTAATCGTAACACATAAGTTCACCAATGATATATGTATGTATGACCTACCTTTGTTTCTTTTTTTCAGATACTTTGAAGAGGAGATTGCATCCTCAAGAATCATCCATCAAGAATTCTTCCTGCATCAAACCCTTCGCAACAACGCAGCAGTTCAAAATGAAATTCAGTGAAAATCAAGTTTGTAAGGAGTCAACTCCTGCGGTTTCGGTCAAATTATAAATTTTTGCAAGACCATGGGTGGAGGAGGGTCTGGAAAAAACAAATCAATATTGATATTTTTAAAAGAAATAAAAGTATACATGCTTTCTATGTCGTCGTTTCATTCCAAATTTCCAACCATAATATTTGCTTAGTTTAGTAGGTTACGAATACACACTAAACACGCAAGATGATGGGACGTTTGTTTACACAGGGGTAACAAAAGGAAATAGAAATTACAAAAGTTTGTTGATCTCTTGAAATGATTGCAATAACTTTCCTAAATCACCATGACTAATTCATAATTCAAACGCAGAACGAGCGACACGAATGTGTGGTTGTCGATCAATCACTACGAGTGATCACACAATCACACGCCACCTTCTTTTCGTTATATCTTTTAAACGGTGTCCCGACAAATTCTGGTTTTTGTGCGACAAATTATCGACAATTATTCTGCATACTCAAGGTCATGGAATTCCACATGGGCCGTGCTGGGGAGAACCACACCAACCGTGTCGTTCTCTCCAGCACGGCCCATGTGGAATTCCATGACCTTGAGTATGCAGCATAATTGTCGATAATTTGTCGAAATTTGTCGCACAAAAACCAGAATTTGTCGGGAGACCGTTTAAAAGATATAACGAAAAGAAGGTGGCGTGCTGGAGAGAGGCTCTCTGCAGTACGGCCCATCGTGAATCTCGAAAACCGCACCACTTTGCGGAGAGCTGAGTATAAGAAAAAAATGTCGTGAATTTGTCGACTCCACATGCAAAAAATCAGAAAGATCCGTTGAGCCGTTTAAAAGATATAACGAAAACAAAGTGGCATGCTGGAGAGAGCCTCTCTGCAGCACGGCCCATCGATGGATCTCGAGAACCACGGCACGCAGCGAGGAACTGATTTCTGGAAAAAATTGTCGGGAATTTGTCGACCACGTATGCAAAAGCACAGAATTTGTCGACCTTTAGTTTAGAAGATAATCGCATGTACTTATTTTCAAGGGCCTATATAGTGCAGGAGCTTACTTTCAATAAATCTGTTTATTGTTCGTAGCTTATATATTATTTAATTATTTATATGGACTTCTACCCTGTCTAGGGTAATTCTGCCAGTGTCAGTGAGAAAAGATTCCAGCGCTGGACGGTGACTCATGTAGGGTGATAGTGTCATCTACAGGATCTGAAGGGCTCCTCTTGATACCATCCGGAAATGTGGTGAAAAATCTTCAACTTCAATTCTTCATTCAATGTTCACAATACGGGCACTTCATTGCTTAAATTACTATCGAAAATAAGCACTGAAGACTCGAGTAAAGTATAAAATAAAAATTTGCAATTGAAAATTACGTCTTTCATTGACGGATGAAACATAAGAAATCTTTTTATTGTTCGTAGCTTCTCAATATGGGTGTGGTTCTCCCCAGCACGGCCCATGTGGAATTCCATGACCTTGAGTATGCAGAATAATTGTCGATAATTTGTCGAAATTTGTCGCACAAAAACCAGAATTTGTCGGGACACCGTTTAAAAGATATAACGAAAAGAAGGTGGCGTGCTGGAGAGAGGCTCTCTGCAGCACGGCCCATCGTGAATCTCGAGAACCGCACCACTTTGCGGAGAGCTGAATATATGAAAAAAATGTCGTGAATTTGTCGACCCGACATGCAAAAAATCAGAAAGATCCGGTGAGCCGTTTAAAAGATATAACGAAAACAAGGTGGCGTGCTGGAGAGAGCCTCTCTGCAGCACGGCCCATCGATGGATCTCGAGAACCACGGCACGTAGCGAGGAACTGATTTCGGGAAAAAATTGTCGGGAATTTGTCGAACACGTATGCAAAAGCACAGAATTTGTCGACCTTTAGTTTAGAAGATAATCGCATGTACTTATTTTCAAGGGCCTATATAGTACAGGAGCTTACTTTCAATAAATCTTTATTGTTCGTAGCTTATATATTTTTTTATTATTTATATGGACTTCTACCCTATCTAGGGTAATTCTGCCAGTGTCAGTGAGAAAAGATTCCAGCGCTGGATGGTGACTCATGTAGGGTGATAGTGTCATCTACAGGATCTGAAGGGCTCCTCTTGATACCATCCGGAAATGTGGTGAAAAATCTTCAACTTCAATTCTTCATTCAATGTTTACTATACGGGCACTTCATTGATTAAGTTACTATCGAAAATAAGCACTGAAGGCTCCAGTAAATATAAAATAAAAATTTGCAATTGAAAATTACGTCTTTCATTGACGGATGAAACAAACGTTAGACCAGTAATTACTTCTCCAAGGAGGTTCAGTGCTGCCAATATTATTATTCTTAAAAGTAATGGATGGCGCGCACGGGTGACTTTGTCATATTTGATAATAGGGAATATTAATGTATTTTTTTGTCTTAAATTAATATTTTACTACTTTTTAACGTAAAAAAAATACTTATGGGCTTCACAATACTGTAGATATTTTTAAAAATAAAATTTAATACTTTTAAAATTCAAGCAGTTCAAACGCCGCCATTATGCGCGCGCTTAGCGTGACGTCACATGACACGTCCAGTGGGTGTTTACCTTAGTGTTTACTGTGGTTTTGAATACAATGTCGTGTCAGATGACGTCACATTTCGTTCGACTAATAGCGGTGCGTTTTGAAAGTTTGAATTTCGCTCCCTTATTTTGCACTTTTTGAATTAGGGGTTTAAATAAAAAGTAAATAAAAAAAATCCTTTTCATTATAATATTACGATAATAAGTATTCGAGAAAAAAATATTTTAGGCCATTTCAAATTTTATGCATATTCCTTATTCGAATGGATCTCTCCATTTTCACCGAATATGAATGAGACTTTCGGTTAGTCGCATGCAATAAAATCCATTACTTTTAACAAGCGATTACACATCCCGATACCGATTTGACATAATTAGGTAGTAGGGTACTTATTTGAAAATGGTACAATAAAGGTTGTTTAGTTTCACAAGTAGATTGAAACATTTGCACTGAATTTAAAATGTCCTTAAATAATTTATTATCAAGGTCAGTTCAGTGCCTAATAAAAACTATTACCTCTATTTAATGGGATTGTTATACGTTCAGTGCTTTATTATTCTCATATGTGTATAAAAATATGATTTTCTACATACAATTTCACAAGTTATACGCCTATTTATGGGAAATTGCACCGCATAATTCACTACGAGTGAAACTGGCATCATGAAGTCAATATATTTGCCCTCCGGACTCATGGCCCCACCAGCAATCTCCACCAGTGGGGCCACAAGGATTTTTCAGTCTTGATTACTCCACTTCGTTGTGGGGCCATCAGTCCTTAAAAAAATATTGTATTATTGTTTCGACGACCCCACTGTCATTTTAAAATGTAACCTTTTTTTATTAATCTTTATTAAACAAAAAAAAAACAATGAAAAAGAAAACATTTTATTTTAAGTATAAGCAGATCCCCCTATCCTATATATCACTTTACTCTTTGAAGCAAATATTGTTGTTGGTCAGCTCCTATACTATAGGCACACAATAAATACATGCGATTATCTTCTAAACTAAAGGTCGACAAATTCTGTGCTTTTGCATACGTGTTCGACAAATTCCCGACAATTTTTTCCCGAAATCAGTTCCTCGCTACGTGCCGTGGTTCTCGAGATCCATCGATGGGCCGTGCTGCAGAGAGGCTCTCTCCAGCACGCCACCTTGTTTTCGTTATATCTTTTAAACGGCTAACCGGATCTTTCTGAGTTTTTGCATGTCGGGTCGACAAATTCACGACAATTTTTTCATATATTCAGCTCTCCGCAAAGTGGTGCGGTTCTCGAGATTCACGATGGGCCGTGCTGCAGAGAGCCTCTCTCCAGCACGCCACCTTCTTTTCGTTATATCTTTTAAACGGTGTCCCGACAAATTCTGGTTTTTGTGCGACAAATTTCGACAAATTATCGACAATTATTCTGCATACTCAAGGTCATGGAATTCCACATGGGCCGTGCTGGGGAGAACCACACCAATATGGCTACAAAATTTTGCCGCTGTGACATTCTGTTAGATACTAGATTTAGAACACAGCCTTCTCAAGTGAACGAGACCAGAAATTGGCATTTTGGCTGAGGCTAGTATAATGCTTTTCTTTCATTTGCGAGGAAAAATCATAAACCCACATTTTAATTGTGAATTATGAAATATGCAAGCAGCATGTGTTGGACGTAAAAGGACCACTGGACGTATCAGGAACTGGACCTAAGTGACCGAAAGGGGAGATTCATCTTCAGCCTCAGCCTCCTGGAAAAAATATTGTCTACCATAAAACACCTAATTTGCGAAACGATTGTGACCGACCGTGTGATTATTTTTTTTCTTTTTTTTTATAGCCTATTCAGCGTCCCACTGCAGGGCAAAGGCCTCCCCTCTCCCACGCCACTCGTCTCGATCTTGGGCCTCAGGACCAAAAAGTAGTATGAAAAAAATTTAAATAAATATGAAATACAAAAATTAATTAAATTTAAAATTATTTTAATATTTTTTTAATGATGCCATTTGCGAGTAAGTAAATGGGAGAAAAAATATAGACAACAATAGATAAGTTTTGTGTTTCTCTTATATTTTTCCAAAGTGAATTTATACTCTTATTTTTGTTGGATTGACCAATAGCCTTGTATAATATTAAGAGAATTAAAGTGTGTAAATCAAATTATGTACAGTCATATTGACCATAGGAGGTATTTTTTCTAATTGTTGCAAGTCATCGTAGCACTGCCAGGTGTTGATCCACCTATCCTATATATCACTTTACTTCTTCTTCTTCTTCTTTTCGTGTCAATGGCATTTACCCTGGGTTACAGTTGTTTTGCCCAAAAATTAGCCACGTCAATTGCATTTTGGTTGGCTTTAAACAGGTCCTCCTGTGTGCAGCAGGGCACTTTACTCTTTGAAGCAGATATTATTGTTGGTCAGCTCCTATACTAAAGGCACACAATAAGTATATGTGAATATCTTCTAAACTAAAGGTCGACAAATTCTGTGCTTTTGCATACGTTTTCGACAAATTCCCGACAATTTTTTCCAGAAATCAGTTCCTCGCTACGTGCCGTGGTTCTCGAGATCCATCGATGGGCCGTGCTGCAGAGAGGCTCTCTCCAGCACGCCACCTTGTTTTCGTTATATCTTTTAAACGGCTAACCGGATCTTTCTGAGTTTTTGCATGTCGGGTCGACAAATTCACGACATTTTTTTCATATATTCAGCTCTCCGCAAAGTGGTGCGGTTCTCGAGATTCACGATGGGCCGTGCTGCAGAGAGCCTCTCTCCAGCACGCCACCTTCTTTTCGTTATATCTTTTAAACGGTGTCCCGACAAATTCTGGTTTTTGTGCGACAAATTTCGACAAATTATCGACAATTATTCTGCATACTCAAGGTCATGGAATTCCACATGGGCCGTGCTGGGGAGAACCACACTGCTTATACATCTAATATATTTTTTCTATTTTTTTTCTTTTTTTTGTTGAATATCAAATATATTGACTTCGTGATCCCAGTTTCACTCATAGTGATTGCGGTGCAATTTCCCATAAAAAGGGGTAATGAATTAACTTGTGAAATGTATGTATAAAATCATATTTTTATATATGAGAATAATAAAGCACTGAACGTATAACAATCCCATTAAATAGAGGTAATAGTTTTTTATTGGGCACTGAACTTAACTTGATTAACAATAAACAGATTTATTAAAAGTAAGCTCCTGCACTATATAGGCCCTTGAAAATAAGTACATGCGATTATCTTCTAAAGTAAAAGTCGACAAATTCTGTGCTTTTGCATACGTGTTCGACAAATTCCCGACAATTTTTCCCCGAAATCAGTTCCTCGCTACGTGCCGTGGTTCTCGAGATCCATCGATGGGCCGTGCTGCGGAGAGGCTCTCTCCAGCACGCCACCTTGTTTTCGTTATATCTTTTAAACGGCTAACCGGATCTTTCTGATTTTTTGCATGTCGGGTCGACAAATTCACGACATTTTTTTCATATATTCAGTTCTCCGCAAAGTGGTGCGGTTCTCGAGATTCACGATGGGCCGTGCTGCAGAGAGCCTCTCTCCAGCACGCCACCTTCTTTTCGTTATATCTTTTAAACGGTGTCCCGACAAATTCTGGTTTTTGTGCGACAAATTTCGACAAATTATCGACAATTATTCTGCATACTCAAGGTCATGGAATTCCACATGGGCCGTGCTGGGGAGAACCACACGTATAAGCAGATCCCCCTATCCTATACATCACTTTACTCTTTGAAGCAGATATTATTGTTGGTCAGCTCCTATACTAAAGGCACACAATAAGTATATGTGAATATCTTCTAAACTAAAGGTCGACAAATTCTGTGCTTTTGCATACGTTTTCGACAAATTCCCGACAATTTTTTCCAGAAATCAGTTCCTCGCTACGTGCCGTGGTTCTCGAGATCCATCGATGGGCCGTGCTGCAGAGAGGCTCTCTCCAGCACGCCACCTTGTTTTCGTTATATCTTTTAAACGGCTAACCGGATCTTTCTGAGTTTTTGCATGTCGGGTCGACAAATTCACGACATTTTTTTCATATATTCAGCTCTCCGCAAAGTGGTGCGGTTCTCGAGATTCACGATGGGCCGTGCTGCAGAGAGCCTCTCTCCAGCACGCCACCTTCTTTTCGTTATATCTTTTAAACGGTGTCCCGACAAATTCTGGTTTTTGTGCGACAAATTTCGACAAATTATCGACAATTATTCTGCATACTCAAGGTCATGGAATTCCACATGGGCCGTGCTGGGGAGAACCACACTTTTGGGAAAGGGACATTCTGCACCTAAACAACATACACAACACATACAAACATACATATACAAATCACGCCTCTATCTCTTGCGGGGTAGGCAGAGCGCATACACAACACATACAAACATACAAATTACGCCTTTATCTCTTGCGGGGTAGGCAGAGCGCATACACAACACATACAAACATAGATATACAAATCACGCCTTTATCCCTTGCGGGGTAGGCAGAACGTTAACGATCGCAAAATTATGGTCGCTATCGCCAAGTCTGACAAGGGGCCCCCTTCAGATGATTCGTGTATCACTATAGGCCAGGTTGTCAGCCTGTCGCCTAAAGTTGTAATACGTGGTAACACACATGAAACAGAGTCCCCTTAGTTGCCTCTTACAACACCCGCGGGAAGAATTGGGTGATGCTTTTCTATGCCGGCATCATACGGCTCGTTTGTATACAAGGGAAACAAGAGTTTATTTTCGTAGAATACTGAGTGAAACAAAATAATATTACAAAAGTTTGCTGATCTCTTGAAAGGATCGCATAACTTTCCCCTCCGGACTCGTGGCCCCACCGGCAATCCCCACTAGTGGGGCCATAAGGATTTTTCAGTCTTGTTTGCTCCACTTCTTTGTGGGGCCATCAGTCCTTAAAAAAATATTGTATTATGGTTTCGATGACCCCACTGTGATTTTAAACCTTTCGGTCACTTAGGTCCAGTTCTTGATACGTCCAGTGGCCTCTTACGTCCACTTCCGCTTACGTCCATTCCGCGAGAGTCTATTACCGCTAACGCCCATTCCGCGAAAGTCCAGTGCCGCGAACGTTCATTCCTCGACTGTCCAGTTTCGAGAAAGTCTGCTCTTTATTCAAGTAGGTACATAGTAGAAGCATTAAGTTATGAAATAGTGATTAATAATATCATAGGTTCCTAAACTTCGTGGTTACATTTTCGTTCATATTGAAGAAAGTAGCGTAAAGAACTTAAAAAATATTTTACCACTAGCTGTTACCCGCGGCGTTTTTCTGTAAACAAGCTTCTCCTGATGTTATAATCGTAATGTTTACTTTCTCTTTTTAAACAGTATAAGAAGAGATATAGATTAGGCGACTCTGGTATTCTTGAATTTAGGCGTCTATGCCAATCAGCGGTCACAATCCATCAACATCAGTGGACGTTCGCGAAAATGGTCGTTCGTGGAAATGGACGTTCGCGGTAATGGACGTTCGCGGAAATGGGAAGGACCACTGGACGTATCAGGAACTGGACCTAAGTGACCGAAAGGATTTTAAAATGTAATCTTTTTTTATTAATCTTCACTAAAATTATAAGTAATAAGTTAGTACCTTTGAGCACAAAAGTGCTACTTAATAATAATAAAATGGAAGTGTATAAATATAATAATAAATCTGCAATGTGTTATAGTGCTCATCGGACCACATACACCGAGGGGCGAAGCCCCATCATCTGGGCCCCAAGTGTGCTATTTTTTGTCTTTGTAACACCATCGAAATTCAACTGTCATTCAATTGCCATTGTGATTTTTCTATATTTCAAACTGTTTCTATATTACAGACTACGAAATGACTAAAATCATCCAACTGAGATCCAATCGACATCCAACTGAAACGATTTTCATTTAGCGGACTTAGGGGCCAGCACGTATGCAGTTATGCTAATTTTTTTGAGGAAGTTGTAGGTCTTGACAAGATCTACATTTTAAATGACAGCTGTCAAGACTGAAAAATCCTTGTGGCCCCACTAGTGGGGATTGCCGGTGGGGCCACGAGTCCGGAGGGTAACTTTCCTAAACATCACCTGAATCTGAATGACTAAACTAATTCACAGATACAGAAACGCCAAGCGAGCGACACAAATGCCTTTTGCTGTGTGGTTGTTGCACCTGCACGGCCCATGTGTAAATCCAGTATGCAGAATAATTAATAAAACCAGAATTTACTAGGAAAAGTTATAACGAAAAGTGGTGAGTTGCAATCCCATCGCGAATCTCGAGGACTGCACCAGGGTGGTGATCTGATTATTTAAAAAAAATTTACGACCCGACATGCCAAATCGCCATGCCAAATCGCCATGCCAAATCAGAAAGATCCCGTGAGCCGCTTAAAAGATATAACGATATAACGAAAACTAAGTGGCGAGCATCGAGAACCACAGCCTGATTGCGGAAAAAGTGTCGGGAGTTTGTCGAACCGGTACGCAAAAATACGGAATTTGTCGTACTTAAGAAGATAATTGGAAAAACTTTTTGTGTCCCGACAAATTCTGGTTTTTGACAAATTATCGACAATTATTCTGCATACTCAAGGTCATGGAATTCCACATGGCCGTGCTGGCGAGAACCACACCTTTTGCTCTGTCTTTGACGGACAAGTGACGGATAGAGAAAAATATCCATAAGTTGCGAAATTTTTATTACGTATGCCATTATGGTCAGGAATACGTAATGGAAAGGAATGGTGACGATTGTAGATATTATGACTGGAGCCTAGATTCTTCTGTTCGTCAGCGCTCCAGCGCGGCCGTCGCTGAAGGCTGCCATGCTCGACGCGGGTAGATGATCAGAACGGGGCGATGTTATAAAGACCGTAGCTGTTTACTCAATGCACATTTATTGCTAATACTATACAGGTTATATACTAACGAATCTGTATTCTAATCTTACTAAACCTATGAGGCAAATCACGTAGGGTATTGCGATAGGAACAAAGTCCCCTTGAGAAAAAAATCGTGTAGACTCTTAAATGCAAAATACAGGACAAATTGACTTGACAATAACATAAATATCCCAAAACCACAAAAAATAAATATTATGAATTGATTGTACGTTTGATGAACGTGCTAAACCGCTGATTAGACTAGCCGCCGTCTTCGTTGGAATGTGTTGCTGACCGAGCAGATTGCCGTGATTCCGTCTTTCGCCAACTTGCATTTCTCGTCGATGTAGTAAAATTGACCTTGTTCAATCATATGATATTTCTTGTCATCATTATCTTGCGTCGCGCTGCTTCAAATAATATTATTTTAAATAAAACCGAGGGAAAACCTGCATCCTCGTAGTTCTTGCTGCTCTAGCCCTGGGCCATGGACGAGCGTTACTTAAACTCCTGTTTGGGCGAGTTTTGGCTGCAACTGACTTGTCCGCGTATGCTGTAGCTATGCAGGTTCAAATTACGTATATATATATATATAATTTAATTAATTAAATGGAAGCGGCACTGTGTCAGGAAAGTGCAGAGCGTGTGCGACTATAAACATTTTCAATTTCTCATTAGGTACTTCTTGCGACGATTACGTAAATCCCGTAGATTGCTTATTCCATTTAGGGCTTGCTGTGTGCGCAGCAAAGCGACCAATGCGTCCAATTCTTGAACGGGTAGCAGTGCGGCAAGTTACAGTGTGGCGTGATATTTTCTGTGCGTTGCGCGCGGAGCGCTGTATTGCGGCTCGGTTGCGACGTGGATAAGGCTCGGTTGCAGGCGCGATTTCGTGCTTTTGCGGCGTGTTGAGGTTTTAATGGCCTGGGGCGATGAACATTGCATGTTACTTTCGGAGGGTGGATGGATCCCTGTCTGAAGTGGTGCATTAGAGCTACGTCGAGAGTTATGTTAAAATCAGACAGGTGGCGAGACGTGGATTGAGCTGTGACGTCCTGCAGTGCGGTGTCATCTTTTAGTAACGTGCGGGACTGATGACGTCATGCAGAGTGATGATGCAATTTGTTGTGGCGATGCAGTACTGGTTGCAATGTCCACGGTGAGTCGGGACGCCTGCGGTGATCCGAGACGATATGGAAAACCAGTGTAACTGTCGATGCTGTGACTGTGGCAGTTGCTGATGCGTGAACTCCAATTCTTCAAGAAGCTTGCGTGTTCAATGTCGGTGGTCACCAATAATATATATCACAGTCAATTTCAACGGAAAGGAATCGTCCGTAGATCGCCTTAAGCCTGCTTTCTTTCTACGTGACGATGATAAGGTTGCCGTGTCGAAAACATTTGCTGAAGTTGCTAAAAGAAAAGTCTAATTTCGCACGAGGTCCGGAAAATTAAGCCGCCCGACAGTGCGTTTTCACGTTCAATAACGTCACGCAGTCGCAATATAAATACATTGCAATTACGATCAACATCATTCACTTCTTGTGAGTCATCGGCAGCAGCAGCAACAAGTAACCCTTTCGGCGCTAGGACCAGCAACCACTGACGGCAGCAGCAGCAGTTTTGGCAGCGAGATCAAGTCATGGGCAACCAATCATCAAAGGAAGACCGCAGTACCAACATCAACCAGATCGGTCCGGTGGCCGCGAGCGACGTGCACGACATCAAGAAAGAGATATCAACGATCTAATCCACGATCATCATTGTTGGTATCCTGTTCGCGGCACTATTCATCTACATTTTTAATAAGCTTCAACAGACCCGTCTTGTCCAGCGATTTTCTTTTTCTCGCCCAAGGGCCGCCACTGACATAACCATTATCTTTATTATGTAGTTTTAAGATAGAGCGTATTTTATAAGATAGATATTATATTATTTTAACACGTGTTAGGTAGTATAAATAGTTGTATTGTAACTTTAATAAATAGACTTAAAACCATCCATGTCTCATTCATAGTTCACCACAGTTGCAAAAAATCACAATTATACAAACAGCAATTATTGTTGCAAATGTCACAGTTGGCAAAAAAGTTTATCATACCGAAAGGCAAATGGACAGTTATTGTCATTTTTTTTTGTCCCTAAGACTACCCAATGGACTCATGTATGTGTTTTTTATGCTATAGGTATAGATGCCACGCTACGTGCCACGGTAGAATTAAATAAAACAAAATACTAAATGTTTGTTCGGTTATTATATTTCATATAAAAAATTAATGCATGTAAATAGCACCTCTGCTCTTCACAGTAACTTCACAAACAAATATAAAAAGCTATACAAAATATGAGATCTTTTTGATTCATAAGGCCCTAAGCAGCATCAGGCTTGATAATTTTGTTTAGTGAGTGATTCAACATATAGGTTGTCGCCGACTATACACGGCAGGTTAAGACAGGCGCTATCAGTAGGTACTTAGTTAAACCGATGTCGCTAAGTGTTTCACTTTTAACGCCTCAGCAGATGGCGTTATTCGTAATAGGAGCTCACAAATAATTAACGAAACAGCAATTTTCGATTAAAGCAACATCGTTTTATCGCCCCTGAAACACCCTACATACAATTTCCGGGTGAGCCCTAGCTCCGTCCTTGTAGTTTTGATGGCCTCAGGGTCGTCAACGAACCCCCAATTCAAAAAACCCTACATACGAAATTTCGTCAAAATCGTTGGAACAGTTTCCGTTTAAAGATATTAATAGATTATATCACGCACGCCGATCCTTTCGCCTTAGTAACTTGATTACACACGTATCTAAGGTTTGTCTATAGGGCTTAGATCAGGAAGCGACGGCATCTTTCTGCGTGGTGTAGAGACTGGCCGCGAACACGATGTCTCGTTTGATGGCAGTGGAGGCTTCCAGCATCTTCGCTTGCAGCTTCGGGTCGCCCACCGCCACAGCTGCGTCCTTTACGTCTACAAGCAACTGGAAGAAGAATAAACAATTCGCTAGTTTCCTGGGTCATTAAAAAATTATAACAGTTGTACGCTTAAAACTATTGTCCAAAAATACTACGAACTTCATTCATAATTTTTAGAAATACTCTAAGTTTGAATTAATAAACAATTTTTAGGCGACAGGCTGACAACATATCACTATAGTGATACACATGTTTTCTGAAACTACCTTGGAAAGCAATCCTCAAAAATGACAGACGTGGCGATAGCAACCGTATTCTTACGGCCGTTAACGTTCTGCCCTCCTCGTAAAGACGTGACATATGTATGTATGTATGTATTTTTTTTTGTTTCACGTACCTCGTGAAGTTGCTGTATGCATCGCACTATAATTCCTTCCTGGACATCAGTGAGGTCCATGATCTCTGCAAACGGCTTCTCGAGCGCCCACTCGTACACCACTCGCACTAAACCGAAGTTTAGCCGCTCCTGCTGACCCTCGAACTGGCCCACCTGAAACGGAGCAGGCAGATTGAACATAATTAATCCTATGAAACCCTGCGAAATTCTGCTTGTGCCTCTTGGACTATACAGGGTGTTAGGGACAGCGCCCCGAATACTGATAGGGTGGAAGCAGACCATGAAACTGAACAACTTTCCCCTAGTAACATACATATTATGTCAGGAAACGACAAAAAATTTCGACCTCCCATACAACATCGCGATTAACTGACTGCATTTACTATGGGAAACCAAAAAATTTTTGACGTTTCCTGACATATGTTCCTAGGGGAAAGTTTTTCAGTTTCATGGTCTGCTTGCACCCTATCAGTATTCGGGATTTGTCCCTTAAACCCCGTATAGGATGTATAAAAATCAAATGCAAATATTTTGTAGAGTGAATCAGTCCATGAAACTTGACAACTTTCTCAAAGAAACATAGGTAGGTCAAAATATGGAAAAATTTAGAAAATTCCATACAAAATGTACCAGCGACCGTAAGACCGGTGTCCTAACCACTTGGCCACCGACGCTCCTTCTAGAACACGTTTTTATGGTCTAAAAAAAATAATTTGAACCGATTCGGCTTAGCGTCTTATTTATGAGAGCATAGTATAACAAAAGACTTACACAATATAAATCTGTAGATAAATAATACTCATCGGCTCAAATTATACTTCCATTCTAAACTATAATTGAAAAGGCTTACGTACCATGTACTTGGCTTCAATGTTGGACAGCTCAGCATCAATGACGCCTATAGTCTTGACTGCCTCAGCCAACCTGTCCGTGAGCTGCGGCTCCACCTGCGTGCGCGCTTGGAACACGAAACAGCTGAGCAAGGCCGCGATTTCTGCCGGCGTCTTATCCGTAAACACATTCCTGAAAACCAGCTCAGAAATGATCAGCTCGTTCGTTCCCATGCCACACGCGACTCTTCCCTTCAATATGACACAGTCATGTTCGTCGATGTAGTTCAGTTCGCGTAGAACCAGCAGTCTGCGTTGGTAGTCGGGGTAGAGGGCGAGGTTCTCGAAAGAGAGCAAGCGTTTGTATTTGTCTCGCTTCCGCTCGGTCTGTTTGCGCTCGTAGACGATCGCGAATTCGGATTTGAAGTTCGCTATGTCGGTGGATTTCTTGAGGGTGTCTAGTTCTTTCTGTAATAAATAAATGTGTAGGTCATCGTAGAGGGAAATGATTTGTTATCATTTTAAATTACAAAAAGGAAGTAAGTATATGAAAATTTCAATGGCAAGCCCTTTAATTGGTACGCTTTTTATTATTATTATGTAGGTAAGTTTTTGGATCTCGGACCCACATAGCAAGTATACCAAGACGCTATTTTTGACACTTGAAGCTCATCGTGAGGCAATTTCTCCAAACAAAATCAATTGGCTTTTGTCATCGGTAAGACGATGAAATTAGACAATTAGCCTTGTCTTTAGAAGCATAAGTGGGGCCGAAACCAACAGTACAGAGGATGTCACTCTTATTGTCCCACTGCAAAGACCTCTCTCCTCGTTACGCTTTTATTTAATAGAAATAGATTTTATTATTGCTAATCTCGGACGAATAAGGCATTTCATTATACAAATAAACCTTCCCCTTGAAATACTATCTATTTAATTAAACATAAAAGTAATTAGACATAAATATATAAAATAAACATAAAAGTTCTAATTTAAAGATCTAATTATAAATACATATCTAATACGGACAGGGACTTTGATTAAGTGATACTTATTATCTACCTGTAGTTTGTTCATCCTGTCGAGCGCGTTGAGTATTTCTCCAGAAGATATCGCGAGCGACTGCGTCAAGCTGATGCGTTCCAACTCAGTGACTCCGGTGCGCACGGCGTGGGACAGTCGTGACAGTTCTTGGACGGTAGCAGCGCAAGTAGACCCCACCGGCGAGTCCTTGAATCTGAATAAATAATACGTGTTTTAGAAAAATTATTACATACAAACACACATACATATATCACGCCCATATCCCATGCCGTAAAAATTTTTTGTCATTTACACCAAGTCCGACAAAAGTTTGAAGATAATTCGGCTGTGGTCTGGGTCATTAATAGAATAAAAAAGTTGTACGCTTAAAACTATTGTCCAAAAATATTACGGACTTCATTCATAATTTTTCAATACATTCAAAGTTTGAATTAATATTCAATGTTGTAATTAATAAACAGAAAAATTACATAAAAGTAAGTGTTCCGAATCCGAGACCATCCAAAGTCGCAAAGTATGACGTCATACATTCTTATTTTCATACAAAATACCGTATTAGATCGTTTTAAAAAGTAGTTCATTTGACCTGCCAGGCCACAAACCTATTCGCGAAAGCTTACCTCGGTATTTGCCTTTGCTCCCAGTCTTGTATGATACGTTTCTCATCTATTTTGAGGGTCATCTTTGTAACAGCTATTATGTTTTTCGGTGCTATACACAATATTGTATGGTCTATCGTGCTTTCTTCCGTACCTGGAAAAGATGACATTATTTTTACACATACACACACACAAATCACGCCTATATCCCTGGTGGGGTAGGCAGAACGTTAACAGCCGTAAAACTAAGGTCATTATCGCCACGTATCGCATGTTGGGGGTTCGTTTTAGATACGTCGTGTATCACTATAGTGACACGTTGTCAGCCTGTCGCATGAAATTGCAATACACATGAAACCCTCGAGTCCTATAGTCGGCTTCTACGACACCCACGGGAAAGAAATGGGGTGATACTATTCTAAGCCGGCATCACACAGAAAACAATATTTTTAACACATGAATATTCTGTTTAGGTACGTTGGCCAAGATAGGGTGTATAATAGCATTATCCCATTCCTTCTACCGGGTGTCGTAGATACGACTAAAAGAGTCATGGGTTTCATGTGTATTACAACCGATTACCGATGTGGCGCAGTGGTAGGGTTTATTGGGTCATTGGACGACTCGGTGTCCCACACTAAAAGAGACTCACCAATTCCATCGTAAAGTGCGGAAAAGCTGAGGATCCTGTACCAATTGTCGTCGACGTCAAAGTTATACCTCGCGGTGTCCTGTACCGCCGTGTTCAACACTAGGACTTTGTACGGCGTTTGACGAGGACCTACAAATAATTCATTATAAGTAGGTATAGTAATATACTAGGTGTAAAAAAAATAGCTGCAATTATTTTAAGGGGTGAACCAGCCGATGAACTTGAACAACTTTCGCCAAGGAACATAATATGTCGAATAATGATAAAAAATCCCTCCGGACTCATGGCCCCACCGGCAATCTCCACCAGTGGGGCCACAAGGATTTTTCAGTCTTGATTACTCCACTGTAGTGGATCTGGGGGGACAAGAGGACTTATGAGTACTTATAGCCCCACTCATATGTTGAAGTACTGGCCAAGCAATTCAAATAATACCTAGTGTCTATGACTTGTCACTGATATTTCAAAGAAGAAACTGTACAAAAAAATTTTGGGTCTCCCATAGAAAATTACTAATGGACATAATTTGACCTATGTTTGTTGGGGAAAGTTGTTTAATTTCATGGTCTGATTCACCCCTTTAAATATTTGCAGCTAATATTTTTACACCATATATAGGAAGTCGATAAAAGTTATAAAAGCTATGGGATTTCTTCAATCACAGAGTATCTTATGTAATTACCAGTAGCATTTATTTATCTGTATTCATTCATATTTGGTATTGGTATGGTAGTAAGTTTCATTGGTATTTGAAAACTAGATGTGTTATGGATTACTACCCATTAGTTTTCAAAGCAAGGGTCTTTCTACACAATGCACAACCACTTACCACTGCTATTCAGAAACACTCCCAGCTGATTGATATACGGCCCGGCGGACAATATCAAAATCTTTCCAGCGACGAATTCCTTGGACACTTTCGGTTGAGTTAGCAGTATCGGCATGATCTCATTGAGCACTTCGATGTAGCCTGCGGCGGCGTCGTAGAAGGTGGCTAGGGGTGCCAGGTGCGCGGGCAGCGGTGTACTGCACTTCTCCGAGTACTCTTTTTCGGCTAGTTGGAGTTGTTTGCGGTAGTTGTCCGCTTGCACGATTTGGTCGAACTCGCGGAAGGAACGCTGCATCATGCCTTCCACGGACACTGTTGCCACGCTGTTTATAGGATACATTTTAAGTTCGAACATTTTGGAAATTAACAATGATAAAATTTATATATAATTACTAATTAATTATGCAATTATTTTTAACATTTTTAAGCTTATACATTTTAATTTAACTGTGCCCTCTAATGCTGTCTTTGACTTAGAAAGCATCACCCTATACCCACGGATGTCATAACAGGCGACTTAGGTATGAATTTAGCGAATGGGCAGCAACATTCCCAGTAAATACAACACCGTATATGACAGCAGAAAGGCGACAGACATTTCACTTTTTTTTGCTAAACTACCCGAAGCAAGTGGATTACAATTTCGTCGCTGGGGCCAGAGCCAACCGTGGTGTAGCGGTAAACATGTTTGACCTGGCAAGTCAAAAGACATGGGTTCGAAGCCCATCCGTGGTGGCGTGAATTTTTTCCACTTGTTTCGTTTGTGTTGACTATGTAACAAAAAGTTAATTTCACATTTATGTCAGAAACCAACGTACCGTAGCAAACTGAGGATCATGGCGTATGTAAGTCTGAACTGCGAGGATAGTTTCTGTGGGATGCCCAGCATCATACCCTTGAGGGTCACCAGGTCGGGCACGCCATCCTTGCACAGGATTATAACGGTTCCCGTGTCGTCCAAACCTGGAGAAAAATTATTAATTTATTTAACCGTTTTTGTTGTACACAATAGAATCATTATCATGTCATCCAAACCGTGTTCGGTGATAAAGACTCTTATGTTTTTTCAACTTGGGTCTTTATTCCGGTGAGCTCTGGCGAAACCAAACTTCGTCTTGAAGACACGGTTGCAGGAAGCACAGAATAGATATAATTTATTTTCAGTCTCAATATGTTGAGAAGGATGGAGAAACGAGACAGCAATATTGGTTAACAATGAACGGTGCAAGCGAACTAGTCAACTCTGACACCAGAGTTTATCAGAATTCGGGTTGTTCGTCAACCCGGTGTCCCACACGACATAAGGAGAAAAGGAATCTACATGCATAGAAAAGAGACAGCTAAATCTCACCTCACTTTTCCGCACGACCTGCCATCTATGGGGCAAGCGTTCGGCGTTGTTACCCGTCAAACTTCGTTACTTTATCGAACACGATTGGTCGCATGGTTATGCGAGCGAGCTTGTTCATCTATGCAAGGGAGAGAGACAGCAATATCTCACCCTCCTCCCCGCGCGTCCTGCCATCTGTATGTACTCGGCTGGGGCGAGCGTGCGACGTTGCAGGCCGTCGAACTTGGTCACCTCGTCGAACACAATCATGCGAGCGAGCTTGTTTATCTATGCAAGCGAAAGAGACAGCAATATCTCACCTCTCCGTCCCGCGCGACCTGCCATCTGTATGTACTCGGCTGGGGCGAGCGTGCGGCGCTGCAGGCCGTCAAACTTGGTCACCTCATCGAACACAACCGTGCGAGCGAGCTTGTTTATCTATGCCAGGGAAAGAGACAGCAATATCTCACCTCTCCGTCCCGCGCGACCTGCCATCTGTATGTACTCGGCTGGGGCGAGCGTGCGGCGTTGCAGGCCGTCAAACTTGGTCACCTCGTCGAACACAACCGTGCGAGCGAGCTTGTTTATCTATGCAAGCGAAAGAGACAGCAATATCTCACCTCTCCGTCCCGCGCGACCTGCCATCTGTATGTACTCGGCTGGGGCGAGCGTGCGGCGCTGCAGGCCGTCAAACTTGGTCACCTCGTCGAACACAACCGTGCGAGCCGGCATGTTGACCCCCATAGCAAAAGTTTCCGTCGCGAACAGGATTTTCACCTGTAGCAAGTCAAATATAAAGCTTTGGTATATAATAATATAAGCTTTAGTATATTATCATCATCATCATCACCATCATCATCATCATCATCATATAATAACCTAGGAGTAGAACAAACATTTGCATGGCGATAAAACCGGCACGCATGCGTATATAGATCTCATTAAACGGAGTGTCCAATCTAAGTAACGTCCTTAACAGTGTGCAGTTTTAGGTCGTTCCTACCGGATGCACCAGATAAATAACAATGTAAAAACCAAATCATAATATTACATGTTAAGCCCATAAATCTTTTATTTAAATAGTATCACTGCAGAGCCAAAATAACACTGCTGCTGCACCTAGGAACTGGAAATTCAGTTATATTAGGATGGGGAAACGGGAGCACTTAGAAATTATTTTTAATTACAAGCGCTTGAAAGTTTCTATAGAGCTTGGTCTCTTCTTAGAGATTTACGAAACAATTATCCCACAGATGAAGTGTTAAATGATAGTACTTACGTATCCAGACTGGAAGAGCATTTCCACAATTTCTTTGAGCAGAGGTAAAATTCCACTGTGATGTACTCCGATACCATTCTCCAAAACTCTCTGTAGTCTGATTACCTGCAAATAGCAAGCTACAATGCAGTCAACGATGTAGTCTGAATTGAAGACTTGAGCGCTTAGGCAAAGCCTAAAATACGTTTCTTGAAATATATTTATAGAGGAAAGTTACTTAGACGGCGGTCGTTACACAGCCATGTCAGAAACCTGCTACTTGTAAAAGGCGGTTGAAAAATTCAGACGGTAGGGTACATTGAGTCGTTGGACGACCCGGTGTTTCACACGAAAAGAGAGAGGAAAGTTGTTCAGTTTCCTGACCTGAATGCACCCTATTAGTACTCGGAGTCGAAATATAAATATATTTTAGGAATCTTATTTCCGTATATACTTTTGCTAAAAAAATGTACATATAAGGATTGAAATGAAATGAAATATATTTTATTCACAAGATTTGAATTTCTTTTTCGTGTCCTGTCGTGACATGTGTCCTACGAGAATGTAGTTCAGCTTCACGATTTGTATACATCCTATTAGTGTTCTGAAGGTTGACCCTTACACCCAGTATATCAACCAACTACTAGATGAAATACCTGCGGCAATTTTCTGTCCGGTTCTTTTAACCTTTGCAAACATTTTTGGAAGAAAGATCGGATGTGTCCCTTTTCTTTGGCCGTGGTCAGGTCCACCGACATGAGATTCTCTGCATTTTGATCACACCTGTAAAAAATCCTCACATTACACTTTAGTCAAAAAGAACATGACATTCTAAAGGTATTATAATTCAGTCTACTTGGAAATAATACTTTTGAAATCTTGAAATCACGAGCTGGGCAACCGGCAACCCGCTTGTAACGAAGAATTATAAGGTGTGCGAATAAAAAACGATCTGTATAGGTGAACGCACATTTATCAGTACCGAACGAACCGTATTTTAGAAATTATTTTAGAAATTTTTTTGTATGAAATCCTATGAAACGTGCCGTGTGATGCCGGCTTAGAATAGCATCTCCCTATTTCTTCCCGCGGGTGTTGTAAAAGGCAACTAAGGGACTCGAGAGTTTCATGTGTATTAAAATTTTAGGCGACAGGCTGACAACCTGTTACTACAGTGATACACGATTCATCTGAAAAGGCCCTCAATACTTGTCAGACGTGGCGATAACGACCGTAATTTTACGATCGTTAACGCTCTGCCTACCCCGCAAGGGATAAAGGCGTGATTTGTGTGTGTGTGGGTGTGTGTGTATGAAACCTCGCACATTTGTCCGAACCGTATCGGTCGATTTGGGCGAATCAGGTAAACCCGATATACGCATATAACAATGTGTAAAAAGCACGAAAGTTTTAAACAAATATTAAATATGATTAGAAGTGTTATAGTTTACCTGTTTCTTGACAAGGTGAAGGCTACGACGGGCAGTTTGTCGTGCTGTCGGAGATGGTCGATGAACGCCACCCACATCGTTTGCTCGGCCTTCGGGTTGTTGTACTGTTTACCGCCAGCTACAATCATAAAAGTAAATATATAAAAAACTGCCGTGTGATGCCGGCTTAGAATATCATCACCCCACATCCTTCCCGTGGGTGTCGTAGATACAAGATTCAAGATTCAATCGTTTATTTCCAAGTAGATTCACAATGAATACTTTTAGAATGTCAGAGAGTTACAATACAATACTGTCACTGAATAAATGAATGAGTCATTGTAAACAATAACAATTTTAAGTTCCTAATAGAATCGCGGACGAGTGGGATAAAAAAATCAAAAATAAATAAAGGCACTGCCTCGGGGCTGGCCAGGCTGACCACACATCATGTAACTTACGTCACCACCATCAATTAATGAAATCAATTAAATTAAAGACAAAATATTTAAAAAAATGCATGTTACATGCTAATCAGCCGGACCCCCTGAACAGGAAAACCACCCAAAAACCTGCTCAGAAGTGCTCCTAATCTCAATTTACAATTTGTACCTAAAGAATAGGCCCTAAGCTACCCTAGCTAAGTTTTATAAATATATATATATTATTAGCCCAAAAGACGGCTACGCTAAATTAAAATGAAAGTATTACAGTAGATAATTCTAACTGTTTCGTTATGCCAATTGTAAATTCCATGCACGTCCCGATTTGGTATTAAAAATGACTGCATATTTCCTGTGCTGCGCTGGAATTTCAGAGGACCATGCCTCCTTGTCATTAACATAATCATCTAACTTATAATAAGCTTTATAACATAATGTTCTCTTAATAATAGATTTAAATTTACTTTCAGATAAACTTAATATATTTTCCGGTATTTTGTTATAGTATCGTATACTTAAACCTTCAAATGAAGTCCTTACTTTAGCTAGTCTATACGTGGGTTGATCTAATTTATTTTTACTCCTTATATTACGATTATGTCTTTCATGATTTCTCGTGAACGTATGAATATTCTTTCTTACATACATGATATTTTCATAAATATATTGACACGGCACAGTCATAATATTAATTTCCTTAAACAGTTCTCTTAGAGAATCACGACTGCCAAGTTTATAAATTGCTCTAATGGCCCTTTTTTGAAGAATAAATATTGTTTGAATATCAGCGGCGCGGCCCCACAGCAAAATTCCATAGGACATAATGCTGTGAAAATAACTGAAGTAAACAAGTCGTGCAGTTGCAACATCTGTAATTTCTCTAATTTTACGTACCGCATAGGCAGCTGAGCTTAATCTACCCGATAAAGATGTAATATGAGGGCCCCATTGGAGCTTTGAGTCAAGAGTAATCCCTAAGAAAACCGTGCTGGTACTAAACTCCAATTTTTCATTATTAAGTGCAACATAGTTCTTCAAAGAATGTACTACATTTGGCAAAGTGAATAATACACATTTAGTTTTTTTCGCATTTAGAACTAAATTGTTTGCAGTAAACCAAGTATGAATTTGCCCAAGAGTGTGATTTACTTTGTCATAATTATGCGCTCGTCTATCAACCTTAAATATAAGGGATGTGTCATCAGCAAATAAAACAATTTTGGACAAATTCTCTACCATGTAAGGCAAATCATTAATGTAAATTAAAAATAAAAATGGACCTAATATAGAACCTTGCGGTACACCAATTTTAACGCTAGACCCCTGTGATTTGGTGCCGTTTACTTGTACCTTTTGCGTTCTATTAACTAAATACGAATTCAGAAATTTCAGAGCTACGTTTCGAATACCGTAGTGTTCTAATTTTACCAATAAAGTTTCATGATCTACGCAATCAAATGCCTTGGAAAGATCACAAAGACACCAATGGCGTCCTTTGATTCTTCCCAAGCATTAAATACATGTTTGACCAGAGCAACACCAGCATCTGTGGTACTACGTCCCTTTGTAAAACCAAATTGCTGGTTGTGTAACAAGTTGTTGCTATTAAAATGGGACAGCATTTGATTGAGTATGATCTTTTCAAAGACTTTTGCTGAGTACTGGCAAAATAGATACAGGCCTATAATTACTGGGATCTTGTTTGTCGCCAGCTTTAAACAGCGGAACTACCTTGCTATCTTTTATTAAATCGTAAGAGGCGACTAAGGGACTCGAGAGTATTAGTGTATTACAATTTTTAGGCGACAGGCTGACAACCTGTCACTATAGTGATACACATGTTTTCTGAAACAACTTTGGAAAACAATCCTCAAAAATGTCAGACGTGGCGATAGCGACCGTATTCTTACGGCTGTTAACGCTCTGCCTACCCCACAAGGGATAAAGGCGTGATATATGTATGTATGTATGTAAAAAACTAGCTTCGGTTTCTGTTTGATTATTATTACACCTATATATGGCGTTGTTAGATAAAAACAACTCACAAAAAACAGGTGAAAAGTCATTTTTTCGAAAAGTTAAATCCTAGATTTAGTACATAAATATTCTACTATATAGCAACAAAAATACGATTAAATGACACATACTTCTATGTTCCGAAAGGCACGTTATTGCGTCGGTCCTAATTGTTGTCTATAATTGACAAAATGGCTGTACAGCTAGTCACTCAGAAGCTACCGATATAAAAACTCTCGACATCAGGGTTCATTGGGTCGTTTGTCTTCTATGTGTCACATGCGTAAAGTAAGAAACAAAGTATTTGATTCCTACACTATGTATAGCATTCTCTTTAGCAGGGGCCAAGTCCAACAGTTGCCAACCATGTAGCTAGGATATTTGACATTTACCTTTAGGGCCGAAGTTTTTCTTGTAATCGTTCTTATCTTCTCTCGCTTTCTTAGCCGCTGCCGCTTCATTATATCCTCTAAGTTGGAAGTTCCCTTCTTGGTCTACCACTAAGAATCTTTCGTGCTTCGATTTGCCGCCAGTACCTGATAAAGAAGAATTAACATTCTCTGTTAAGTTGGCGCGTTTCAAAACATAAGGACCATCAGTGGTTCATCATTGTTCCTTTCAATAAATATAAAGTATAAAAATATGAGCTGCAAATATTTTAAGGGTCCCTGTCCCAGTCCCTGAAACTGAACAACTTTCCCCAAGAAACATAGGTCGAAATATGCAAGAAATTTTTGGGCCTTCCAAACAAAATGTAGCAGCCGAGCGAATCAACTGTATGGGAGGTCCAAAATTTATTTTTTCCTATTCCGATCTATGTTCCGGAAAAGTTTCATGGGCTGATTCACCCCTTAAATTATTTGTAGAATTTTTTTTACGCCCTGTATGTTGTTGTACTTAAAGAATGGTTTAATTGGCGAAGGTTACGCCTCGGTTCGTTCAGCAATGTGCCACATAAATAAACAAGCAAAAGCTACCTGTGTACAGATAGTGGCACAAAGGCACCGGTCGTTTCGGCGTGGACACGACGTAGACCTTCCGTTTCTTGGTGCGCCCCACCCAGTCCGCGAACTGCAGCGTGTTGGGTACAGTCGCGCTCAGCATCACTATGCGCACGTGGGCTGGCAGCAGGATTAGCACTTCCTCCCATACGTAGCCTCGCTGAAAATGTACATAGATAGAGCTAGGTTTCTATACGCCTTAGCACAAAAATGTGATACGTCGCGTCTAACTTTTTAGTGGAAAGCCCCTATGTATATGTTTGTGCAAAATTATCTGTTTTATGTCGGTATTCAGGAAGCTTGGATAATTGTCTACTGCAGGCAAGATTTGAACCAGAGAGTTTCGGTATTAGTGATGGCGAGATCTCTTCCATCTGGGCCATAGGCAACAGCGAAACAATCGTTGCCTGCGAAATTATGCAAGTGTATCAGCCATTAACGCGTGGCATGGCTCCATGAACCGGGATAGATTTGCTTTTGCATAAAATTATCCCGCATATTATATTGCATAAAATATGTTGAGTATCATACCTACCTAGACGGACATGAGTTTTCACGAGCCGAACGCGCATTGCCATATTCACCACGCTTGGCAGGGCAGGCGGATTAGCGAGTGCAGTGCAAAATGTTGCATTCACAAGGAACACTGCTACCCATTTCCTTGATGATTATCCTTTAGTCGCTTTTACGACACTCACGATTAGAATTGAGGTGATGCTATTCTAAGCCGGCACCACACGGCACATTAATCTATCATACAAATTACAATATTTACCTCAGCGTTATTGATATAGTGGACCTCATCGAAAATGACGAACTCCAGATCCCGCGTAACATCAGATCCACAATACAGCATGGAACGCAAGATCTCTGTGGTCATCACCAGGCAAGACGCTGTGGCATTGATCTGTAAGTCGCCGGTCAGCAAGCCGACTTCGCCAAACATTTTGTTGAAGTCATTGTATTTTTGGTTGGAAAGTGCTTTGATGGGCGACGTGTAGATTGCTCTGCAAGCAAAGGATGTATTATTTATCTGAATTAATGTGGATAGGTTTGCTTTATTAAAAAAAAAACAAATGTGTCGGCCTGATGGCTATGCAGTAGCTAAGGCGAGGCTAGCATGTAGACATACGAAATGGCCACTATTTAAAAAAAAAAAAGAATAAACTTCCTGATAGGGAATGAACTACTTCACACACAAGCTAAAATAAATAATTTATTAATTTGTATACCTAGTGCAATTCCTTCTGGACATGGCAATAGCATATTCTGCAACTACTGTCTTTCCAGCAGAGGTGTGGGCAGCCACAAACACATGGTGACCTTCTTCTAATTTTAATATGGCCTGAAACCAAATAATACGTTTTTATAATTTATTGAAACTAACAAATACACAATAAGAAATTTCTATATTTGAATGATTTCTCAATATTTTCTTTCTTTTGAATTTAGAAATACATATATTTATCTGACTGTTATAAAGACTGCAAAGCAAAAAACTGATAGCATTTGATTTTAGTGATCTTATTCTCTTTCCAGAAATAAGGAATAGTAGAAATATTATTATGGAAAAAAAGCAAAGAAAGAAGAAAGAAATTGTTAACTTTAGCACCTGTTTTTGGAAGTTATCTAGCTCAAATGGATAAGAATGGGCCATATCTTTAATCTTTTCTCTGAACTCTGGCACAGGTTGTGACACATCAATCATTTCTGCCCACTCAGTGGACGTAACTCCGGTCCTGACTGAGGAGCTTGTTATGTTCAAGATTGGAAGTGCTGGGAGCTCTACTGGAGGTTGAATGATGGTGCCTTCCAGGAAATTGTCATTATCAGGATCCTGGTCAGTTGCTGCAGGCTTCGTGACTGGCTTTGGTTTTAGTTGCTGTTCATCATCATCTTTCCATAAACCTGAAATACAGAAAGAAATTGAAATCTACAAATCAATAGTGTCTGCTGGATTCCATCTACTCTTATCAAAATAGAAATACATCTCCATATAATCTGGTCTTTTAGTTGTCAATGGATGAACATACCTACTAAATGTGCATTATTATCAACAACTTCTTCCAAATTGATTTTGATTTGGATATCTATGTCATCTTTGGTCTCTGTACTGGGTACCTCTTCCTTGTTAGGATGGTTCAGCACTGTGACACCGTCCTCAGCGAAAATAGCACCCTCTTTGCACCCAGGGGGTTTTACTAGAAGATCTGAAAAGATATAACAATAAGTTGTTGCTGAATTTTGATAAAGTTCATTAACCTTAGAAATTTTATGTAGGCATTCATAGAACCCATGCTACCTATTTTCTACAAGAAAAAAGTTACCTACCCAGTGGTAACTTGGTAGGCAATTTTGAAATTGGTACAGCAATTTTAAAGTGTTAAAAACAAACAAATCCTTGCTTAGAAACATTTGTGTAGTCGAGTTGGCTAGATATTTATCTTTAAAATAATTTGAACCAACCTTCACCCAAAAATTTTCCAGGCTCATCAGAGTCCACATCAATGTTGATATCTGCAGGTTTTTGAGCATCTTCCAGCAGCTTGAGCAGCTCTTCCTCAAAGCCAGCTGGCAGGAAGGGGTTCTGGGTGGTGGTGCCTCTGGTGGCCAGCCCCGGGGGCAGGGGTGCACGCGACATGGACAAACTTTCCTCCTCATCTTCTACAGGAATTGTGATCTCTTCTAAACCTATGATTTCACCTGTTATTGGGTCTCTTACTACCTAAAATATAGGGGAGGTTTTACTACCTATACCAGTATAGTATAATCTGTTGACATAGCTTTAAAATTTTAGTATTTACCTCAAGTGTAGTATCAGGTCCGACAACATCTTCGTCGTCAAATTTGAACAAGGAATCCACATCGGTCTCCCGGTGCCAGTGCGTCTGAGACCGCTCCCAACGGTGAATCGACAGCCGCTCTGGTTTCAGCACGTAATCTTTCACTCGCTCGCTCAAATCGTCCAGAATTGGTGGAATCTGAAACATATGTGAGCATGATGTCTAGCACAAACAGAGAATCATGATACAAAGTAAATTATGATATAAAATAAGTACCTTGAAGTCAGAGAACTCATCATCTTCTTTAGAAGCCATTATTATGATTTATTTTCTAATCTAACTAGAAAATGCCGTAAAAATAATCACGACAAATGAGAGGTTATTTCCCAACTTATGTTTACAAGTTTAAGGTTCTTTATAAGGCTCACAAGGTTCTTAAAAAATATATGTTGTATTTAGATTAAGTATTATATTGAAGTGGATAAAATCACCTATTCAAAGCATTGCAAGTGATTTAAATTTTGAAATTTTTAATAACTAGTTTATAATTTTTACTAGTAAAATTTTTAGATATATTAAACTTTTTAACTTATTTTTCAAAATAAATCACTTATAGGGTCACTCACGTTATATCAGAATTTGCTCTCATAAAACACCTTTTACGAAACAAATGACAGCTGATGTATTGCCAGGTTTGCTGGAAAATACTGAAATAATCTTAATTAAAAAAACAATATGAAAGAAAACATTTCAGCACGGTTTTCTTCGGATAAAACATTAAAGCACAACTTATTTAAATTGGTTTTAGGATGGGGTTTCACCAGGTTTTACTTTAATATAATCTGAACCTATATATAAGAATTGTTAGGTACCAACTTATAAGCTTACAGGGCCTAAACCTTTTTTTTTTAAGTTTATGCTGTACTGACTTCAATAATCAAAGTTATGATAGATAAAAGAATATTTTAATTTTTGATTAATTCATTTCGTTCGTTCGTTTTTGTTTTTTTACGAATTATGAACGTTTTTCTATTGCCTGGCAAGGCAACAGACTACTTTGACATTTACAATTTGTTTATAAAGAATGCTACAAAGCCCAAAAGTTTAACCGTAACAAAAATATATGCGTAGAACGGAAAATCCTTTGACGTCATCAATAACTGACGCATGGCACATTAGCTGTCAAAATTCGTGAAATGGAACGTATCTTCCGAATGATTTGGTTTTCTTGAACAAATTTTATTTCCGATGACTTGTGCAATTTGATGACGAACAATAGTTGAATTAGTTTAAAATTGTTGATCGCGTGACGACGTTGTGCGTGAACCCGGTGCGCTGGTGTGGAGTTTAGTGGAAGCCGATATGTCCGCTTGATGACATTGTACATTTTCGGTGTTGTAAATCGCTCAAAATGATTCAGGACGACGAGTTTGAGGTGCTGGTGACATGCCCCGGGCGGGCGGAGGAGCTGGGCTTCAAGCCGCAGATGGAGATCGTCACGAACCGGCTGCTGCCATATGCCGCCGAACTCGACGAGGAGTCCAGGGAATTCCTGCAGCAGGTCAAGACCAACTTCGCCAAGGCTGTGCTGCTGAGGGAGATGAAGCCCGCTTGCGGCGTCTGGTCCTCCAGGCTTATGAAGTAATTAGTTCTCTCCTGTTTTCAAAGTTCCTTTCCATTGTGTCTCAAGGACCCATACATTACCATGCCCTAGAACAAATTGTGCGACCCGACAAAGCCTACCGAAGTCGCCCCCTAAAGACCCTAAGAGGTTGATAGAAAACCAGCCAGACATGCTAAAAATGCAAAAAAAATGCATTAAGTTTTAAACACTGCCAACTACCCACACCTGTTCTCTTTATGTTGTAAGAGTTGCCCTTTCCCATTATATTTCATAACATTACATGAGATCATCAACAATAATTACTTCCAAAAACAAGTTACAATGAACATGGATTTTACATATTAACAAACTAGTTTTTATATGTATGTAAAAACTGCATATCCTTGATTATTTCCTGCTATTTGTTTGAAGACTTTACTCCAAAGCAATGAAGTGAAATATAAGGGACTGAAGAAATTTAAAAATTTCACAGTAATTTTAACTACTAAAAGGGGTCCATCATTTGAAAGAAAATTAATTGAATTCACAATTTTATGTGCAGTATAAAACTGTTTTACTGTTCTTGTTTTGTGGTCCTAGTGACTAAATATAAATCAAATAAATTTCGAAAAAATAATTATCTGTGAAATTTCTTTGAGCTGCACACTGAATCCTTTGTAAGAAATTTTATTAAAACATGAGTTTAATAGATTATAAAGTGTGTGGGCGGCATGCACAACAAGTCTCCTAAATTACAAACATTAAAATAGAGACATTCTTCTACTTTAAGTTGATGTGCAACAAACTATAAATTTTATTCAACCAATATTTGGCAACATTCACCACATTATCATTGGCTTTTTGGGAGGCATTATAGAGTATCCTTAATAAACTTTTCAAACTTCTTATCACTATTGAGTAGTAAATCATACGACTACTTTGAGAAATCATTGAACTTTGCAGATTATCATTTCTGATAATGTATTGAGTTTGGTTTGAGATCAACCTTTGGCAGCTGATATAGGCTGAGATGTCTGGGATTGCTGGCAACTGCCCAGCCCTTCCTGTGTGCACTTGACCTCGCCATTCACTGCATGTTGTGTATTGTTTATCTAAATCAGAGTTGTCTATACTTATGTTGTTCAATTGATAACAGAAAAACTTTGCTATAAATGTTATTTATGATGAAAGTCATGCCTTGAACAAATGTATTTTCTATTACTTAGGTTGAAAAACTATTTAATTCCTTTTATGAATATGCATATAAATTAAATTAAAGTACTTGGTAAAATAAAATGTACTTAGACAAACAGGTCTGTGATTCATGTTTTGTTAAAAAATTGTGATGGATGAGGTATAAAAACTCAACCCAAGCAAGTACTTGTTCTGAGACCTAATGCAACTCAAATCTATTAATTAAGGTTTGTATTGTTTTATTGTGCTCACATGCCAATAAATTGTTGCAATAAATTCATTTCACACTTAATTTTTTACAATTGCTATTGGAAAAACAAAACAGTAGGTAGTTAATACCATTCAACTTTTTGTAAGCATTGAATTACATACATGATACATACATACATCTCTAATGTACTCTATGTTTTCTCTATTTCAGATATATCAGAGTTTATGGACTAAAATTCAGCAAGGAAGATCACATCACATTCATAAAATTGGCGTATGAATTGGTGCTGGTGCCTGATTTGGAGCCATGCAAAATTCACAAGTTTGCCACCATGTTCCTTATGCTAACAAAGTAAGTATCTTACTGAGTATTTTTAATACCTATTACAGTCATTTAGAAGTCCTTGTGTTAACTGTATTTTATTTTAGTAGTAGTTCTTCTGAATGTATCTTTTAGTATAAATGTAATAGTCATGCTTTTTTTAGCATATTTGCATTTTATGTGTGATTTAAACAAATCATTTTGTTTATATAGGTATGGAATGTTCTGTTATGGTTTAGTTCAGAATACTACTATAGCATAATTTATTAAGATAGTTCCCTATTGTATAAAATTTTGCATCTATGGTCTTGTAACTTACAGCCACCTACTTCTGACTACCTTTGACAGTGATATAAATAATACGTAAGCTAACGAAATAGTAAGTTGCATGTCTTGTTCATTGTTTTGTAATTTATCATGAAGATCTTGGCATCATACACTTGGCAGTTGCTATTTTTAATTGGAAAGTTGATTATTTTTATCCTAATGGACTTGGATTGAATTAATTCGTCTCATTAAGAGGACATACACTTAGGGTCAGAGCACACTAAACGCGCGAAGTTTTTCCAAATATCGATTCGTCTATTATTGCTGAAAAAAAGTTAAGAATTGGTTCATAGATTAAGTGGCGCTAGGTTTTCTTTACAGTTGTGATAGTTTATTTTCAGTAAGCTACTGAAAGGGAATTCACATGAAAATATGCTCTGCCTCTGAATCATATTTTGGCATCGTGGCCATGTAAAGTAAAAATATCCATAAAATCTTCCTCTGTTTAAACAAAGGGACTCTTGTACAGTATTCAGACATTCTATAAAAAAATATGGTGAATCATAATTCGTTCATACACACATGTACATAGTTCATAATGCTTTTGTTGTGTGTTTCGATGTTCACTAAGAAGTTGAATTTGTTTACATATTACTCTCAGTAAACCTAATGAATGGGGAATTCACTAAAACCAAATCCAGCATAGTATTAACATTTTAATATGGATCTTTGTAAAATTGCAGAAAAAGACACCTTGTTTCGCCCGAGGAGCTGACATTGCCGTGGCGACCGCTCTACGAAGTGGGCAAGAAGATATTCGAGAAGAATGCTACTCACATTGGCATGTACCACTACCTCACGTAAGTATACTACTTATAGAACTCTAGCACAGACCCCTCACCAACAGCCAGAACCATCTATTGACGGATATACGCCACCTTCATTTATAGGTGACTAGGCATTTGGGTCTTTTTTACTACATACTTGGGTAGAAGTGCTGCTATCCTAACCCAACACTATCAATAAGAACAAATCTTTACAGTCATCACGTTAGAGTAGTATGTTAGATTTAGATATAGCCTAAGTGTTTACGTGAGATCTGGGTGATGAATCATAATTTTATATTTATGGCCAATCATCTAGTTAGACACGTCAAGATTGATCACTCTCACAATGGGTCAACTTATGCTGGTAATAATGGAAGTATCTAGAGGTCTAGCGTAACTTGATCCCCAAGTCGCCCTGCCATGCGCGGATTTGCTGGTGCGTGGAGCTCGAGTTACCTTGAAGTAACCATAGCTACATACATGAGCTTAGCCAGTACTTGTATTTATCACGCGTGATGTTTTACGACACATCCGAAAAGTCTCTTTGTGCAAGTGCATTCACAAACAACCCCAGCAGTCCACTGCTAGAAAGAAGCTTTCCCACATTGCCTTACGCTTGGCGGGATGAATGGCGAGAACAACGCAAATTGTTTCATTCATATGGAACGCTGGAACCATTTCGGTGATTCGTCCCATAGTTGCCTTTTAAAACACGAACGGAGGAAAATGATAATGTTATATTAACCAGGGAGCACTCAGACAGAATACACAACAAACGCTTAAAACTCACAATTCACGAAGTATCAAATCAGTTGTTAGTCTATTAACACATATTGTTCAGGGATCAGGGTCAGTCCTCTTGCCCTGTCGAAGGGCAGGAAGCGCTGATGTCGTTGGTCCGCAAGTTCCTGTCGGGAGACGGGCTGGACGACGCCGTACACCTGCTCGGCCTCGCCGGACGCGGGGACGATGAGCTGCCCACGTAATGTTTACTGGTGGTCATGGGTGGTCACGGGTAGTCACTGGTGGTCATGGTGTCGAATCATGCGAAGCTATACATGCAGCATTTACTAGAAGTTGTTTTTTTGTTACAAAGTTGTTGGGCTTTGAGTCTAAATAACGGTTTACTCTTTGATTTGACAAGATTGTTGGATTGAAATCTTGCATGTCGTTTTAGATACAGCACTACCTTAGCTCAAAATATGCGCGTACTTTTTAATAGCAATTTAAAACATGATTCAAACGAAGCGATTGATTTGCTAGATGGTGTCGACTTTTGATTGCTATAAGTAATATAAAGATTTATAATTACATACCTAATAAAAAGTACGCCTGTCTTTAGATGCTAAGTGTGGGCTGAGCTTTAGGGAATTTATTACGAAAGTTAAAGTTGCCTTTTATATCCTTCTAGTAAACACGTTCACTGTACATTTTACCCATCACATTACAACATGGTGTATGGTGGGTTACAGGGTTGGACGTGATATATTGCAACTTGTGTCTTGCAGATACTGTATTTGTATACCTTCTTTTTTATTACAGATCTCTCGAGGGATCTTACATGTCCATGGTGAAGAGCGCAAGACCGTAAGTTATATGAATTATTCTTGGGTTTTTGATAAATATTTTGTAATTAACTAATTAAAATTTCTTGGGCCGAAAGAATAGTTTCTGAAGAAAATAAAACTTGTGGAGCCTTTGCGTAAGATAGGATATTCAAATGTGAGCTGGAAAAATCGGTAGTAACTTGTTCGGTTATGCTTTACATTCGTAGTAAATACACCCAAATGTACTAATTTAAGGTCTGGGGTCAATCGTAACAGTTTTGAGGTAACTTCTAAATTCTATATTCCGACGTATCAGCCGAAGTTCTCAAAAACTAATAGTCATATTGTTCCTTCCAGATACTTCCCAATAACGGCCACCAAAGAGATATTGGCCGAGTTCCTCCCGCAGATCTGCCCGTGGGCGGTCGACACTCAAACCCTGGTCCACTTGGCCGTGTTCCTGCCTGTCAGCCTGGCCCCTCAGCACTCCCAGCATGGCCACGAGCTGTGGTTCGACGAGCTCATGACGCTCTGGGACACGTGCTACAACTCTCAGTGCGGGGTCTCGGTATGTAAAACCAATCAAATACATTTTCTTATTAGAAACTAGCTGTCCGCCCAACAGCTGCGCCCGTTGTAACTCATTCTCCCGTGGGAATAGTATCATACAGCACTTTATCTTTTAAACAAAGCCGCTGCAAAATCCGTTGTGTTCTTTTAAAGATCTAAGCATATATAGAGACAGACGCGGCAAGCAACTTTGCTTTATACTATGTGGTCAAAGTGATACAAACATCTGGTCTAAGCATATTATAATTTGTATGATTTCCCCAGGACCTTATGACAATCTTCGCTGGTCTCGCCAAGCGCAACCCGGGCGCGATCGACTGGTCTCCGTACGCCCCAAAGATGTTCATGAGATTCCTGCACGCTCTCAACCTGCCCGTCAGCTACAAGGACATGCAGTATTCCAAAAACTATTCACTATGTAAGTTTCAGACTCGGCCATAGTACGCAATAACAGAATCCTATTGGCCGCGATTCGAAAAAACAATTCTCTTTAACAGTAATTAACAGTTATGAAATTTGTTTTCTCGAATCGCAGCCATTGTATATCATACATAACATTAGAAAAGAAGACGAACCTGCATTACAGTATTCGTCAGAGACATGAAAAATGTTGTATACTTGACATGAGGGGCATATCTATTCCTAGTGATGAATGACCGGCAAAATGTGCAGAAGTGGGTGCTATAATTTAATTCTTTTTCTTTAACTTTTTTGCGCCAAACAGACACAAAGCACATAGCGGCATGGATAGTGTGGAGCATCCGGCCCGACGGTGTAGTGGTGAGGCACCTGCGCAGCTTCCTGGCGGGAGTGGAGAGCTACCTGCACAGCGCCAACCAGGGACGCTGGTCCTTCAAGCTGCGGGACCTGCTCAGGAAACTCGCCAGGGAGTTCCTAGTCAGGTCAGTTGGGGCTCACGTTTTATCCCTTTAGGCGCATTGTCGAGGTAGACCCCGAAGAAACTATTTTAAACAAGTAAAGGAAAGAGTCAAAGTCGTGTCGTATCAAAAGGTGAAGACACTGGCGGGGAACCGAACTGAATGGTGTATGCTTTACCGACAAGAGCCGAGCTCTTAAATATAGGAGAGGCGCATTGTGACCACTTTGATAACGGTCCAGTACGTCCTAAAACACGAATTTGAAACAGTCTAGTTCGCAAACGAGTAAGGCTCACATCATATTTATCATCGTGGTCATCATCATCATCATTCTAGTCATCATCATCATTATTATTATCATCATCATAGTCATAACCATCATTCGTGACTGTGGTATCATTGGACCGATCACGAAGTGGAGACCTGGGCGTATTGCGAAAAGGACACCATGTATTTAGTACCTAAACTATTTTACAGAGAAGTGTAATGGGCAGGTGATCTATAGAAAAACATGGAGAAAAGTCAGACCAATCCTAATGACGTACAATATCGGTCGATTTTATTGAATTGTCCCGGTCTACCAACAGCCTAGCCTTAAAACTATATTTATCACAAATCTTATTCTACAAACCGTTACACCAGTTATTTATTATTTCCTCTTCTATTACAGGTTCCGTCGCGAGCGCGAAAAGCGCTTCAAGAAGAGCTGGGAGAACCAAACACCGGAGCAATACAAGCTGCGCGACGAAGACGTCACGGAGTTCGTGAATATAGTCCTCGAGCCAACGCTGCAGGCCGTCTACAGCCGCAGCGGCTCCCTCGACATCTCCAGCGCTCTGCACGACCTGGCAACGTTGCGTCCAGCCCTAGTCGTCCCGCCCTTGATCGAGAAACTACGAACCTCGCTGTCATCTCTCACGGAACCCCACAGAGTCACCGCGGCCATGTCAGCCGTGGCCGCTGTTGCCAGACCGCTGCTCAGAGGCCCGCATGTAGACTACCCGGCCGGCCCAACGCACGTTGTCCCGTTACTACTAGCTGTCTTACCAGGCTTAGATCCAAATGACCTTAAAAAGACATTAGTGACGCTACACTTTATTCTAGTGTTCAGTTGGATGGTTCCATATATCGATTGTAGCTCTGCACATGAACATTACAGTGATCTGACTGATGATGAGCTGCTCGTTTGCGAATCCACCGCTCAGATGGAAGACTTTGTTCTGGTCTTCTTGGAAAGACTGTTCGCTATTATTGAGTCCAGTACTTTAGAAAATGTCCGTTTGGACACGAAAGAAACCGACTGGGGTCGTAGCAAAACGGACGCCGTAGTAGAAACGGCCATTTCTTCGGCTGCTACGTCAGTTCTAATGCAATGTTCGCCGAGGATCTTTGGAGAAGCCCTACGAAAATTCCGTGCATTTGCTACGGAGTCTACGTTCGAAACTAGCGTAGCCGGTAGCATGGTAGGCGTTTTGCTACGAGTTTTCGCAAGAGTTGACGCTAAGTCTACGCTGACAGCTTTTCTGCCGAGACTGTGTGAAGAATTAGGGGAACTATTAGCTCACGATGAGGCTTTGAAAGATGAAAACCCGCCTCGTGCTTTGTTATACCGTCTAGTGCTACTCATGCACGTGGTGGAATGCGATGGTTCAGTGTTGTTGGGTTATATACCGCAGTTGCTACCAATTCTGAATCGTGCGCTGAAAATGCACGCTACCTACGCTCTTACTAGAGCTTCGAATGTCCTGGCTCACATACTGTCGTCTCTCGCTTTCATAGATTTGAAGGACTGGCGTAGTTCTCCGAAAGACTACGGCGCAGCCCCTGCTCAATGGTTGCCTATAAGGGAATGGGGAGCCGGTTGTTTGCTAAAAGAAGCTGATTTCAAGTGGCACATTCCCAGCTTAGATGAAGTTCAATGCGCACAAGATCTTATAGATAGGTATTTGTTACCGGAGACTAAAAGGTTGAAGCAGTGGTTGTCAGGGGAGCGCGAAATGTGCCGCGAGCGGCGTCTACGAAGCTTTTATGTAATCCATGCGGTCATGTGTGCTAGTACGCTACTTCCTCCTCCGCCGGAGGACCCCGCACCGCTTATGGAGTCACTGGTCCCGGCCACCAACGCACCTTTCTGTAGCGGAGTCCCGCATGAGATCAAACTTGAAGGCGAGAATGTTCGTGTGGCTTTGACAAGACTGCTCTTGGAAGTGCAAGCACGTTTGCTCCAAGAACGTAGTGACGACGCGCGCGGTTTGGAAATGCTGGTTCAAGTGTGGGAGCGCGTCGTATCCCTCAAAGGCCCGCGCTCAGGGCCGGGCTTAGAAACACGTATGCGGTCTTACGGTGTTTTGGAGCGCGCATTAGACGGTCACGGCGGTGCATCTCGGGACACCTCCGGTCCGGCTAGGCTTAGAATGCTGCTCGCAGACGGCGCGCGTTTGCAGGACGAGGCGAGACTCGATCTTGCCTGCGACGCCGGTATTACGCCTTCCGCACTTGCCGTTTTGAACGCCCTCTTCGATTTGTCAATTTACACTTACAGTTCAGTACGTATGCACGCTCAGGCACGTTTGTACTGGATGCTAGGACACTACCCATATTCCTACCGCGCGCTGGTGCCTCGCTTGGCGGAGTTGCTACGCGCGGGAGGATCCGGTGACGAGTGGCACGCAAAGCATAAGGGAGCATTGTTTGTGCTACTGGGCCCACGCGCCGGTCCACTGATTGCCAAGCAAGACTGGGAAACAGCGCGCACGTTATGGCCCGCTATACTCGCCGCACCGCTCAGCGAAAAACCCAGCATCATCAAACTGGAACAAGCTTTTGGAGACACGTTACACCGGAACTTCCCCGAAGTGAATACGCGCTTGGAAATGTCGCAAGGCGCATTAGAGGCAGCAAAACCAATGTTATCAAACGAACAGCTTACAGAATCAGGATTTGTAAAGTTGTTTGAGGAGGCAGCAAAGCGTGAAGCAGCTTTGAGTGAGAAATGGGAACGCTCTTACAAGCAGCTTGTTGATGCTCTAGTTTCAGCAGCTGAAGAGCCGGGAGTGACTTGGCGCAGACTGGAATTAACCATGCAAATGCTAACCTTTTGCCCAAGTGCGCAAACCCCGTACCCACCACGTGCAGTGCGCCTCATGGTGCGCTCGTTGGTCCACGACGACATCGCTGTACGGCGCACTGCCCAAAGACTTACGCATTACGCGCTCAAACAACGTAAACGACCGCTTAAAAAGATACAAGTCGATCCGTATGAAGTTGCCGGTGTTAAACGTCCGGAAAAACACATTCCTGGTTATCGAAAGGACTTGGAGTGGGCTATTTGGGCACCGGACAAGGTTCCGCAAACAGATGAAGAATGGGACAAGCCATGGCTAAGGAACCCTTGCGTCGGATTCTACGCTTGGCCCAAGCTGATTACGATTGCAGCTCCACAGAGCGAGCAGAATCTTGGTATTGACGATAGTCCCGACGATATGGAAGAGGGCGAACGCTACATTTATGAATTCTTCTCCGACGACGCGAATGTCGATCGTCTCGTCGGCTTCTTAACTGTGGAAGAGAAGAAAGGCAAAGACAAATTCAGTGGCGTCCGGTTCGCAGTGTTCCGAATGCTATTCGCACAGTACGGCAACCGCATTGCGAATAAGTTGCTTGCCCACGCTAAGCGCTGCGCAGCCGACACACAAGAGGCGCCGCAACGGTTCTCAGCAGAAATCGCAGCTTCGGCCTTACGGGCTCCACGATACTGGCCACGAACACAAGCTTTAGAATGCTACCGAGCAGCGTTAGAAGTAGTCCGCGCTGGGCTTTCTACAGTTACACCCGAGACCATGGAAGACTGGGGCACTTGTTTAGCTACGGGGGTGGAAAAGCTAGATCCACGGAGGGGAGGAGAAGTGATAAATACTTTAATTGAATTGTGCACGCCTCCTCCGGCCAGCGGTGATGCTAACCAAGATAAAGAAGCATCATTCGTGGTCTGTGCGAGACTTTATGCGCTGCAAGGTGCGTTAGGATCCTTAACCTGGAGAGCGGCCCCTCTCGCAGCAGATTTGCTCCAACGCCTCGACGCGGCCAACTTCATTCAGCATCCATACCAAAATGTGCGCGAGACTGTCGGCAGCATGCTCATGACAATCTTTGACGCGGAACTAGTATTCCCTGGTGGAGCACTCAACGGCGCTCCTAGTTTAGATAAGTTCTTAGAGACGGTACGACCGAGGCTAGCTGCTTTGTATGATGAAAATGGAGACATAATAATAAAGACGGCAGCATCGATGGCGCCGACTCAGTGTAGCTCGCAGGAGGAAACGCTGGCGTGTGCCAAGCCAGCCGTCACAATGCCTCTGGTTGGTAACGTCGCGCGAGTCGATGTGTCAGCCCCACGTCTCTCCACCGCATGCTCGCCTGCTGATGACGCACCGACTTCCAAAGAAGGCAGCGAGTCTCCCGATGTAGAGCCTAACATGCGCGGCGAACGGCTCGGTAAGCAGCTAGCCTCCCAACTTGACACGGCGCTGCGACTCGCCGGCGACAGTTCCACCTCCAGCGCGCAGGAACATGCCCGGGCCGTCAGTCTTCTAACCACAGTGCTGCGCGGTTGTATGGGCATCATTGTACGCGGCGTCAACGGCAGCACGATAGCTCAGTACTCACTGGTGCCTATAGCTTGTGCGTTAGCAGCAAGAGGTCCGCCTCAGCCGAACGATGAGCTGCCTCGCGCTGCTGATGGCTTCCTCGCTAGTCTTGCGCGCCAGCATCACTCGAGCGACGATTTTGACGCGGCTCTTAAGGTGCTGCAAGAATTAGCCGGTGGTCGCTCATGGTGGGCTCGACTCGCCTGTCTCGACTTTGCGCAGCCGCTGCTTTTCTACGGACTCCCAATGTTGTGCGAGCAAGGAACGCGTGCAGTTCACGCGGAGAAGTTTGCTCTGTCCTTGATGAAGGACCCGCGGGTCGAGGTGCGTGCGTCGGCTGCTAAGCTACTAACGGGGCTAATGCACTGCCGCGCTCTGCCGTGCGAGGACAAGACATTGCGCAAACTGATGAAGAGTTGCCGCTCGAGTGAGCTAGTAGACCGGCACTACGGCGTGCTCGGTTTGTGCGCGTACCTGGCGTCGCGCCCGTACAGCCTCGGCTCGCAGCTGGGCATGGTGCTGGCGGAGCTGGCGCGGCACACGAGCGCGCCGGACCCGGTGCCGGCAACCATCCGGAAGGCATTGGCCGAGTTCCGGCGCACGCACCACGACGACTGGCAACGGCACCGCGATCAGCTCACCCAAGACGAGCTGGACTTGCTAGCCGACCTCACTTCTCCTCCCACATACTGCGCGTAATTCACAACACCTTTTTCCAAACCCGGACAGAGCCGTTTTTAGTTTGCGTCGACGTCAACAACGCCTAGCTACATCTTTAGATGAGCACAACAAATCACGCTCACAATTTTGCACGACTCTCAATCTAATTTGAGGTGCTATTCGAAACTGAGCTGCAGCGACGGCCGTCAGCATGTGCAGTCGCCGCCGCGTTCGTATAGTTTTTCTTCATAGAGTACACATACTTTGTATGGCGTTTCTACTCGTGATTCTGAACAACTTTAACTGTGCCACCTATGTATGGAACATCCAAGTTTTTGCGATTTAGATGGTGGCCCCATTGTAAGTTGTTCAGAATCATGAATAGAAACACTACAAGGTGTGTGTAGTGCCGTGACGGCCGACGTCAGCTGCTCGGTGTGGAATAGCATCTTTCCAATGTGCCACCAGGAAAAATTTTGTTGAGTGTAGGTAAATCTAAAGGATTATTGTCCTAATTTAAATTTGGAAATGTGTATAAAAAAGCTAAATTGGTTGCGTCTATCTAGCCTTTGTTAACTCACGGGTTGTCAACACTCCTTTGGCTCTTGTATATACATTTAGCGTTCACGTACCTATTACAATATCAGACAATTTTTAAAATTTTCCATTTCACATCTTATAGAAAATTTGAAAAAAAGCAGGAAAATGGGAGAAAACTAGCGGTAACGAGCGAAAGACAACATAAATAAAGAAACAGAAGAAAATTCTTAAGAGCTCAGGCACTACGCGTAAAAAAAATCTACTGAAAAAGATCAACACAAAAATGCAGCAAATATTACATACATACATACATACATACATATATCACGCCTTTATCCCTTGCGGGGTAGGCAGAGCGTTAGCGGCCGTAAAAATAAGGCCAAAAGTAAGGCGTAAATATTACGGTCAAAAGAAATGTTGGGCTTTTTCGGTAAAAGTTTTTTGGCGCGTAATGCCTGCACTGCAACCATTAAAGCCGCTCTTACAGTTATTTCCTTACAGTACAACTAACTTGTAGGTGGGAACAAAAATTAATGTCTCCTCTCTGATAGATAATATATAATATAATTCAATTTCACTGGGTCTGCTGGGTGTTTACATCATAACGTAAAACACAATGTTGGTTCATAAGATAACTATATTAAAAAGGTACTGGGTGTATGTAACTATGTATTAATTTGTTAACAGCTTAGAATATCTGATAGTATCCAAATATAATAAACAAGCTTATTTTACTTGCTCAAATAATGGTTAGATACTTTGTATTTGACAAAATGCAGTTGGTATAAACATTTGTTAGGCATCGATTTTAGTTTCTTTTTTTAAAGTTTGGGTTGAAAATTATCTCTTACTAAATAAATTTGAATGCTTTGCAATTACCTACTTATACTTTATTTTCTTTTGATTGGTAATTTTATATTAGGAAGATTTGTTTTTAATTTTTTAGTTTGACATTGAATTGTTACACTATAGGTACAATGCTTACATGAAATATAATTTCATCATTTATTGCCTAATACAATAGACATAAAATATGTCTAAAATAAAATAGATCTGATGACGGAATTCTTTGTAAACTGTAAATACTTTGTAAAAATGTATAATCTATTTTATTTTATAGGCTGTTTTCTTATAAATTGTAATGACTGGCATCTTTTGTTTTATTTTGATCCTAAAAGTTCAGTAGCAAAATATCTAAAGTGGCTTAACATAGTTGATTCTCAGAATGTCCAATTATCAATCATCAAGAAAATTGTAATTACTTTTTCGTTCTATTTTATTTACTAGAATCGTTGTTATTTGCCATAAGTCAAAATATGTAGTTTACTTTGAAAAATATATGAGTATTTGTGCAATATTATATATAACCTATAAAGAACTAGACATTATGCGAATTGGACAGTATGCTGATTGGATATTTTGCGAATTTGCAAGCATTGCTACTGAACATAAAAATCATTTGGAAAATAGTGTGTGTGTATGTATATGCAGAATGTGTAGCGGTAGAATAGAGCTTGTGTGTAGTACTATGGTATACAAAGTGAAACAAGTCAGATTGCTTACACTATAAAATTTATTAAAATTACATTTTATACTAACTAAATACACATCCAAAGAGTTGTAATGAAATTGAAGCTAGTCAGAAATTCAGAATTTGGTTCACAATTTTAGAATAGTATATTTTGGAATGCCTATTGGAAGCTCCAATTAAGTATTTATTATCTTCGATCATCGACATCTGAAAGAAGCAGAAGTGAGTAATATGTAGTAGTGAAACTATGAAAGAGACAAATATTCAACCTCACCCTGTTAGTACTCCCAAATAGATGCATAAGATAAGTAGCACGTTTTTGATACAATTCAATAGGTACCTATATAGTTAGATGCCAGTTTTCACCAATAAATTGTGTTAAGACAAACCATCTAAACATAAATAATACTACATTACAAGAACAATTTCAGATATTAATACAATACATCTAGTAACTTTTATTATTAAATATAATAATAATAAACATGATCATTGAGTCCAATTTGTAGGTCCATAACCTTTTTGGTTATTCAGTTAGCTGTACCAATGGCCACCCACACCATATTAAACTCCCGTAGGCATGGGTTTACTCACTTTTCCCGTCACACGCTACAATTTTAACTTTATCTACTTTGGCGACCTCTTGGACCTCTCTGAACTCCACATCGTTCAACATAAATGTCCAAACGTTGTCACAAAATCTGCAACATAAAGAATATTGAATAAAAATATATGGTATGATTACTCTGCAAAATGTGAGTGCCTATCATAGATTGTAAGTATCTTCAGAGAATCAGATCTACTCATAGGAACCACTTCACCCCAGAAGATTACTACATTCTTATAAAAAAGTATGTACATGTGGTGTAAGTAGTCACATTATAATTTAAATCCTATGCACTATTATTCATCTACACGTCGGCAGCCTGGGTCGACCTTACGTTACCCACCTGTAAGTGTTCAGTTTTCCTGCTTTGAAGGTTAGCCGCGATTTTACTCTGTTTGATAGCGCCGTATTGATCGACTTGTCGAACTGGAGCAGCACTTTCATCGCCAGACCCGGCGTTATCTGGCCATACTGGGAACAATACAGCGAATAAGACATTGCGAAACCTAAACATTTTTCCATTTATTCGTATCATGCGTGACTTACTTGTATCAGCTCATCTAGACTCTCCTGCAAGGTATTGCCGATTGTAGTGTTTCTATACAGTTGATAAGACATCACTTAACAATAAATATACGGAAATATTGAAAAATAATGAGTAAATTGTTTTTATTCGGCTATTTCTTACACGCAGCACAGATTAGAAACCGTAGCAACAAACAACAAGCGACCGACCGAAGCGAACTAAACGCTCTCTCTCACAAAACGTCATTTCGATAGCGTTTCGTTTCGTCGATATGACAGTATAAAAAGCATTTACGAATGCAGTTAGTTACGTATAACGATTTTTTTTTCAGCGGGTTTTTTAAAATGTATTATTTGCTATGGGTTATCGTTTGGGTTCGCATATGATAATAACGGAGAGACCTGCTTTCTCACAGGCCTGTATACCTAGCTACACATGTGGTATGTATGTACCACACCTACATTTTCAGACTGCCGACATAGCCTGTTGCAAATCGTGACCTTTTCGAAATAGCCTTTTTGGCAGGCAAATTCTTCTTTGCCACTTATTTTATTACACTTTTCTATTGTAGCAACACGTGTAGCAATAAGACCGCCTTTGTGCTTAGATGAAAGAAAGCTTTGTAGGTAGGTAGCTGTTTTTTCTACCTAAGTAAAGCATAGTACCCGTACCTACACGCGGTAGATACATTAATTAATAGGCACCTACCTAATCTACCTATGTGTAATAGCGAGTAACTGTAGTTAGTATTCTTTGGTAATAATATATAGGTACCTACTTACACTGAATGCAGTGAAACTATAATGAATCAGAACTGTAGACAGCACGCGAACAAAGCCTTTGAAAGAAAAGAGTTGTTTTCTCACATTCGTATCAGTTAACCATTCAATAAATTAATTAAAATGAATTAAGTAAATAAAATAAAAGAGGAAGAATTCAACAGTTTTCCCATAATATAACATGCCAAATCGGATGTCAGGGTAGGGTAGGTAAATAAAATACCCAAGTTACGCGATTGTAGAGGCTGTAGAGTAGATTGATTGGGTTCTCGGAAACGGCTCCAACGCTTTTCATAAAAGTTCATGTTTAGGGCATTTGGCGGCGATAAATCGATCTAGCTAGGTTTTATTTTTCAAAAATAACTCTGAACGGCAGAAAAAGCCGAGCAATGCTCGGTCAACTAGGTACTACCTACATTTATAATGGTACCTACTTATCACCTTATCAGAACATGACAAGTACTAAACGCAAAACCTGAATACCTACCCATTCAAATAAAGATAGTTAAGTGGACGACATGCGTAAAAGTAGTAAGTAAATGTTTTTTTAATTGCCTGTGTAATTATTGTGCCTACATAACAGCAAACGATATAAGTAGGTACTTGCACAAGTCTATTGATATCCGCTAACAGGAACACACTTGACGCACGACGGAGCGCAAAAATATCGCAGCGGTCTGTCAGATACTACACTAAAACCGCTCAACCGCTGTTGTTGCAGCGCTATCGCAGTGTCATCCGTCAGTGCGGTTTTAGTATGGGGAGTGACGTTTCTAGTATGGATCTGACAGACCGCTGCGATATTTTTGCGCTCCGTCGTGCGTCAAGTGTGTTCATCGCCAGTATCAAGAATATCAAGCATGATCGATGTGTAGGATGACCTAATACCTATGGGATCATGAGCTATCGTTGTCGTATTTTGGTCTTGTACTGGCACAAGGAAAGACAAAAAAAGAGTGAAGAAACAAATAGGTATCTAAGTATGCCTGATAAGTACCTACTGTATAGTTTGGAATTTTTGATTACGACTTCGTTTTGTTAAGTAAGTAAGTATATTACCTACCATAAGCCTTAAGAATTAGGGTACCGGCCGATAAGGATCACACACAGGATCTATCGTATTTTAGTTATATAGCTATGTTAAGTAGGAACCATTGACAGGATAGGTAAACATCCCAAACTGCGTATACTTATTAACTACGTAACTAGGTAGGCACGTATAATTTTCCACAGTTGGTGTCTCTTATGGATCTTAATACTGACCCAATACGTTAACTAGTAGATAAGTTACTTCTAAAGCTCTAACTTCCATTTGCAGGTGCCTTAGCCATGAATGAAAACACTTCACCCATATAAATACTATCCATATACATAATCAGACAATGACACTTTTTGCGATGTCCGATTCAGACTGGTATATGATATGAGTCAGTGAGGCTCGACGGTCAAGGGCGTCCTTCCCACTACCACCCCAGGCTCGCTGGCACAGCCGCAGATCTGAGTAGGCTTCAGACTGGCTTGGCCAGTTCGCCACTCTCTGCCCACCAGTTACGGCCACCGCTACATTGCTGGCGGCTTACTAATCGCGATATCAATTTATATTACCTGTTATAACTAAAGAAACAAAGTCTTTATTGATGTGTGTGCTTTAGACATTAAGATGGCATGCCTGTGGTATTGTGTGGCTGTGTTGTTAGTCAACTTTATATTGGGTGTGACAGATGGACTCAATGTGGTACGTGTGTTTTTGTATACCCCCTATATATTTTCTTACATTTATAAAACATGAATGAATACGGAGAAACCGAAACCTTCTTGTATGTTATTTCGAAGTCTAATTTTAGATTTCCTTAAGTTTCTTTGTGCAGTCCAACTTTAAAGTTTTTGTGGCTCTACCTCTTAATGTGACGGTTGTCCTTTGAATTTTTTGTCAGTATTGTACGTTTATATTCACGCTACTTATTTAATGTAAGGTACTAGGTACATTACAATGGAAAGATAAGTAAAAAACTTGGAATAATAATTATTAACAACAGAACGCAGAGAAGGCCCGTAGATAAGGACCCTCAAATTAAAATTATCATGTCATGCTGTTCAATTAAAACACTGTTTAGGCCATGTAAATTAATTTTGAAATGTAGCCGTCATCCCTAGGCTGCTCAAGGCTAGCTGATGTGATTTCTATATGGTTGAATCTGTCGTTTAATTGTTTATACAATTAAAATATACGTAGTTAAATTCGTTAATTATAAATAATTAGTGGTTAAATCGTATGGAAAAATATTGAAGACATCACTTACTAGACATCATACCAACGCGCTTATTATTTTTATTGTAAAAAATAACACGATTTAATTTAATAAATAAATCAATTCAGTACCTACTTACGAACGTTGCTTTCGAATTACCTACAACCCATTTTCTGGATGCATATCAACACCCCTGTGGGCTGATTCATATCCACCTCAGTTTGCTGGCGATACTTTTCTAAATCTATACAGAGAAAATGTTATTTTCGTAGCGAGCGTTCACATTCAGATATTATAAATTGCGGTAAATTATATTTCCGTATAATCGCGTGACAACACTTCCCTTATAATCAAAATCACGATAGAATTTTACGAAGTACTTAATACGCGCAATTTCTATCAGGAACTTACGATAGGAGAAACTTTTACGAAGTGTCAATGTGCACATAAAATTTAACTTTCCCGAGAAGATTAGACGCACTGTGTGGTAATGTCTCTATCAATACCTGTCTGTAGGTCACTTAACGCACGACGGAGCGCTAAAACATCGCAGCGGGCTGTCAGATCCATACTAGAAATGTCAATCCCCATACTAAAACCACTCAACCACTGTCGACGCAGCGCTATCGCAGCGTCGTCCGTCGAGTGCGGTTTAGTATGGGGAGTATTGTTTTAGCACTTCGCATCGTGCGTTAGTGCGATTCCCCTATACCTACATTTCAGTGTTGGATGTTAAACATCCACACTAGGGCCATTTTATGTGGCCCAAACAAGTTTGTGTTTATCATATTTTTATCTTTATAAGGCCAAAGTATTATTTGATCCCTTATTATTATAGACTTAAGGCTTTTAAGCAAATAGGTAAATAGGTTTTTGAATTTCTAAGCGGAATTGTTTTTAACTCGTGACTATTTATTTCTGAAATTCCCAAGTTTTTTTTCTTTCCATTTATTTTGATTTACCGCACCCCCAGTGCCATTTTATTTTTATCTTTCCGTATTAAAGACGTGATTATGAATGAGATGAGGCTAACAAATAAAAGATTTCCTATAGTACCTATCTACGATATAACAGGTAAAACGAAACAGCTGATTTCTCAGGCCAAGCTCGTAGTGATCTCGACCGAAGGCGAAACGGGAAGCGTGTCGCAAGGCGCAACCGGCTCGCATAATGTCACTCCATGTTTGTAGGATAACGTCTTCGAGTGCCCACTGGCTCGTCAGTCACAACATACGTCACAAGAGTCCTCGTCCCAAAATCGGAAGACTTCTCTTCTTCACCTCTCTTGTTTCATGTGTGTTACTCATAGACTGCTGGTGCTTTCTAGATCTGTAGAATGCTAAGACAGACCAAAACCCTGGATTTACAGTATTCAACATACGTAATGACCACGGGAGCTAAGCGCCAGCTTACTTTCTTTTTTCGGGGCGAGATGAAGTGGTGCTATAAGTGGTACCTAGGTCATAGATAGATGCATCACTTTAAGGATTCAAAAACCTGCAAACATGATGAAAACAAAAAACAAATGTGACTCTATGTATGTCGTAACCACAAATAATGTACGGTGGAAAACAATGGACACAGATACCAAAGCTCGGCTGGGCAGTTGTGTCATGGACGCATTCAGGTGTATTATAATTGGATGTCATGAATTACCGCTTTATGGAAACCACATCCACCATGCATAATATCACGGTGGTCTGGCCCTCGATCACAATCTGGCTACTCGTTGGGAGGTCAGCAGTTTCGTAATTTGTCCTTCCTTACTTTTAATAGGCACAGAATACCAGTTATCGTGTCATCGGCGAAAATATTTATTCCAATCATCATACAGTCACGGTAATGGTATGGATAAGTTGATACCTACATATTATATAAATTCTTTGTAATAAGAAGTTACTACATAATAAAGTTTGTTCTGTCCAGCTGTGGACTGTTGTGGTTGCTGTGAAAAGTTGATTTATTACGCTTTCGTAACATTTTCTATTTGTGAATATACTTGATGAGTAATTTTCCTGTATTATATTATATTACTGTTGTTCATTTGGTTAGGTATTAGCTATAAACGTTATATTGAGTGTTGTGTTACAAGGCTAACCCGTTCACCCAATCCGCACTGATTTACATACATTTACTCTACATTCCATGATTATTTGCCATGTTCATTTAAAAGTTATCTTTAATAAGATATTTGCTTCCCGTCTCGAGCTTACTATATAATATTACTCAAATAACTACCTTAAAAGTCAGGTAGGTATGTACAGGGATTGCCCTTGCCCATATGTTTACTTAATATATATATATATATATATATATGCAGTAAAATATAATATATTATGAATATATATGATGATGATGATGATGATCTCTCCGACCGATTTCGGCCATGGCGACCACTTTGACTCCTAATCAGATCGGCGCTGATGCGCCCGGAGATGGCTATTGTAGCCAATTTTGGCAGTAAACTCCCGTGCACAGAGTGGACACGTGAGTTTGCCATTTACATAATTATAGTTAATGGCGACGGGTGGACGGGCCTTCAGCTCATCGCGCTTAGCGTCGAGGTCTGCTTTACGCTGTTCCTCAAACTCGCGGACTTGCCTCTTAACCATCCCGCGCCATTCGGGACGCTGTGCTGCCAGACCCTCCCATTGAGTGGGCTCAATGTTGCATCTTTTCATGTGTCGTTTCTGAACATCATTATATCTGAGGAGTTGTCCGCCATGCTTTCGCTTGCCCTCCTCTAGCTCAGAATAAAAGATGCGCTTCGCCACTCTCTCCTCCGACATCCGGGATACATGACCGCACCACCGTAGCTGACGACGCATTAGATAGGCCTCAATGCCACCAACATTGGCTCGTCTCAGAACTTCGGTATTGCGCACTCGGTCGGACCATCTGATCTTCATGATGGTGCGAAGGCATTTTAGGTGGAAGCGATCCAGAGTGCGTATGTGGTGACGATACACACACCAAGTCTCGGAGGAGTATAGAAGGTTTGGCAGCACAATCGCCATATATACAGAGATTTTTGTGGCTAGCTTTAGGTCGTGCGAGCAGAACACCTTGGAACACAACTTCCCAAATGCTGCAGCTGCAGCACTGATTCTGCTGTTGATCTCAGCATCAAGGTTACACTTAGATGTTATAGTGTTCCCCAGATAACGAAACTTATCAACCTGTTTCAGCATATCCTCACCAAGCATAATCGCCAGTGTCTCGCGACCATGCGAGTCTAAGGACATCACTTCCGTCTTTTTGACACTGATCTTCAGGCCGAATTTACAGCATGCTTGGTGAAAAACGGACATTAGCTGTTGCAGGCCGTCTGGGGATTCTGCAAGAAAGCACAAGTCATCAGCATACATGATCTCAGTAATCAATGCATACGAGACTTTAGTGCGCGCCTTAAGTCTAGCCAGGTTAAAAAGACTGCCATCTGTGCGGAAACGGATGCGGACTCCTTGGGAAACAGTATTTAGGACTTCTTTGACTACAACTGCAAAGTACAAGGCGAACAGTGTGGGCGCTAGAACACACCCTTGTTTCACCCCACAGGTGACGGGGAAGAAATCAGACTGTTCACCGTCTACAGAGACGCAGCACTGCATGTCGTCATGCAGGAGTCTTAGGAGTCGCACATACTTTTCTGTGCACCCTAACTTTCCTAGCACCATCCAGAGAGCTTCGCGAGGCACACTGTCGAATGCTTTCTCTAAATCAACAAAGCAGAGGTACAACTGGCGACCTTGTTCTCTACTTTTTTCTTGTAGTTGACGCACCGAGAAAATGGCTTCACATGTACCTCGGTCAGGTCGGAAGCCGAACTGGGTTTCGGGCAGAATTTTTTCCGACAAATCTTTGAGTCGGTTCAGTAAAACTCTGGCAAAGACTTTTCCAGGGACTGACAGCAATGAAATACCGCGATAAGAGTTACAGTCAGAACGGTCACCCTTGTTCTTGTAGAGGGCACAAATGCGAGACACTTTGAACTCCTCAGGGACCCTCTCCTCCTCCCACATTCGAACGAAATGTTTCCATACCGACGTGTGCAACTCCGTACCACCATATTTAAGTAGTTCACCCGGTATAAGGTCAATGCCAACCGCCCGGTTATTATGCTGCTGTCTGATGGCAGTAACAACCTCGTCGCATGACAGGGGCTCGTCCAGCTCCGTGGCTAACGGGAGTTGAGGCATTAAACTGATATGATGCAGATCAGCTGATCGATCTACGTTGAGCAAGTTGTGAAAATGCTCAGCCCAACGTTTAAGTACATCCTCCTTGCTGGTCAGGAGGTGCATACCGTCTAAAGACCTTAAAGGTACTTTTGCACGGTAGGAAGCACCAATCAGCTTACGCACTTCACAGTAAAACTCACCAAGCTGGTTTGTATCGGCGAGCCACTGCATTTGACAAGCCTTGTCCTGCCACCACTTGTCTTTTATTTATCGAGACAGCCTGCGTAACTCTTGGTCACTTTCTTTGACCACCGCAACACTTCCACCTCTTCGATTATGCTGTCGCAGGAGCTGTCGATGTTTGTCGAATGCTGCTTTAAGAGCCTCGCTATTGTCATCGAACCAGTCTTCACTACGTCGGTCTTTCGTACCCAAAGTAGCAGAAGCGGCTTCTATGAGATGACATGACAAAGCTCCCCAAGCAGCACTGACATCACCGGTCTCAGTTATTGGCGACGGCTTTTCAGATAAGGCTTCAGCATATTTCACTCTAACCTCGCGATCTTTCAGCCTATCCACGTTTAAAAACGCAGGCTTCTTCACTGTGGATCTGCGAGGTCGACGGAGGCGGAGTCGTAGCTTAGTGACAATTAGTCGATGGTCAGTCCAACAGTGAGCACCACGCATGACGCGGGTGACTTGAACTTGACCGATGTCTCGTTGCCGAATAATAGCAAAGTCGATCAAATACCAGTGTTTGGAACGCGGGTGCATCCACGTTGTCTTGTGCTTAGCGGCAAGTCTGAACATAGTGTTCGATATCGCTAGATCGTACTGAGCACAAAGACCGAGCAGCAACAGACCATTGCTGTTCATGTTGCCAACTCCATGTCGTCCCAGAACTCCAGGCCAAGCCTCGTAGTCCCGTCCAACCCTGGCATTGAAATCGCCTAGCAACAAGATCTGCTCTCTGGCGTTTATGCTATCAAGGCATTGAGTTAGCTCCTCGTAAAACTTGTCCTTAATGTCATCAGACTTGTCTAATGTTGGAGCATAGACACTGATGACATTAAGGTAATTGTCTGTATCCAGGTGAAGGCGCAGTGTGGTAACGCGGTCCGAGATGTGAACAGGACACTCTTGAAGTCGCTTTACTAGGTGATTTTTGATGGCAAATCCTACCCCTGAACGTCGAGGCTCGGATGCAGAGGTACCCTTCCAGAAGAAAGTGTAACCACCTCCATCTTCCACCAGTTCTCCTTCATCAGCAAGGTGTGTTTCGCTGAGCGCAGCCACATCCACGTTATAGCGATGAAGTTCTCGAGCTACGATGGCGGTTTTGCGTTCAGGACAGGAGTTGCCATCTCGATCAATTAGAGTTCTCACGTTCCACGCGCCAAATGTCATGATAGATGGTTTCATGCTGTTTTTATTTTTTCTGTTTCGTCGACCACGAGTTAAGTGATGCGGTGGCAGCCGTGGTTACTACTACCTTCCGGGTAGGGACGAGCACTTTTTTAGGGCACATTTTCTAGCCCCCTCCTCGGCTGGGCGAGGAAAGCAGTGCCTCCCTTAAAAGGGCTGCTTTGTCATCCCAGGTGCTGCCGAATTCGCATTGTCGTCCCGATTTGCAATGCAAAAGCGACCACGGCATGTACTCACGCCCCTAGAACCGCCTATGTGCAGGAATCAGACAAAGCCCAGCTTGCACCACGCCAGACCTCTCTACCTCAACCAATCGCCACAGGACTTTGCGTCATCGGAGTCCATTATTCGGAAGCGGTCAGTTGCGCAGGATATATTTCGGTGCGCAAACGTTCGCGCAAACGCAGGCGCACGCACTTAGTCCTCACCCTCCTTGATTCAGTGGAACGGAAAACCGCTACGACTGAAGGAGAGGTCAGACGCAGTGTCTGGCCGACAGTAACTACCCGCGCCCTCTACCGTCGCCCTAGGCCATCCACATTGCCTTGCTGAGTCGCCGAGTCCGCCAAGCCCTTGTGCATATCTGCATTGGGTTGCCATTCTCGCCGAAACAGACTTTTTATTTGTTAAGCAGGAGGGAACTGCTTGCTCGGGAAGCCGGGGTCGCATACCCGTATACCACATCACAGTCCTCGATCAAAGGCTGAGATGAGTACCCCTGACTCTATGAATATATATATATATATATATATATATATATATACATACATACATATATCACGCCTTTGTCCCTTACGGGGTAGGCAGAGCGTTAACGATCGTAAAATTATATTAATTATATATATATATATAATATACGTCAGACGTGGCGATGAAGACCGTAATTTTATTATATATATATATATATATATATATATATAATAACATTATTTTTTACTGCATATTTGCTACGTGTACCTCTGGCAATTAATTTAACACTCTGTATAGTTCATTAGGATTAGATACACTTTAATTATTCACGTGAATAACGACTCGTTTGCTGCGCTAAGCGAATCAACAATTACGTATATATTAACTTTGTACGCGTGTATTACTACTTAGTTTCCGGTTAAACTCTAAATTTTAACGATTAGTACCATTTTCGCTATTACCCGCGGAGATATCAATAATTATAGTTATTTAGCAATTTAAAATTGTAATTCAGTAGGTGGTACACATTGTTTAATCTAAGAGAACATTTTTTGTAACAGTGTATACATACCTAGTGTTTTCTATCTTTTTATGAAAATAAAATAAGATTATGCTTCTAAGTATATTATTTTTTGGTTTTCAGACAGAGAGAAAGATAGGCAAATGTCGACACATGTATCACAAAGAAAAATTAATGAAAAATTAATTATATTAATGAAAAATTATAATAATTAGGTACACCTACTAGCCTCTAGTAGAGTTACAGTTACAACTAAGTACATTTTCGAACTATTTCACTTTAAAGTTTCTTTTATGGAAAAATACGGAGCGGAAAACCAGCTATAACATTAGATACGTACCTACCTACTTACTATACTATATACTTACGTACCATAGGCCTTTAAAACCAGCGATACAAGCACAGCATTGTAATCAGTCGTATTAGCGCCGATGCGCCTGCGCCTGCCCGTATGATGTAAAGCGAAAATTGTAGGGGCCTTGACACGCTGCATACAAATTAAATTATGTTTAAGCATCTCAACGTACACATTTAAGGGAATACCTTGAAAAGGCTATTTATACAGGGTGTAAAAAAAATACTGCAAATATTTGAAGGGGTGAATCAGCCCATGAAACTGAACATCTTTCCCCCAGAAACATAGGTCGAAATATGATAAATAATTTTGGATGTCCCATACAAAATTACCAACCGACTAAGTCTATTTGTATGGGAGGTCCAATTTTTTTAATATTTCGACTTGTTTCTTGGGGATAGTTGTTTAGCTTCATTAGCTGATTCACCCCTTAAAATATTTGCAGCTAATATTGTTGCACCTTATATATATATATTTTTCTTTTACAATAGTTTAAATCAAGCCGTGAATACCGGAATCGTATGATCAGAAGAAGAATAAGTTTTCGTTGCTATAGATTTTTATTGAGATAAAAAAAAATATAGCATGCATAATTAAATCGGTCGTTCACACACGTAAAAGGCAAGGTCATCAACTGGTAGAGATTTTACGTTAGGTGGACGCACACTTTACGCACAACGGAGCGCTAAAGTATCGCAGCTGTCTGCTTCCTAAAACGACCCGAAAAATGGACTTCGACATACGCTACTCTGGCAAAACACATGTAACTGCACTCGACGGACGATGCTGGCGCTGCGTCAACAGCGGTTGAGCGGTTTTAGTTTGGGGATAGACATTTCTAGTATAGATCTGATAGTACGCTACGATGTTGATACTACGTATGGTTCAGGTAAATTATTTATCAGGTTCAAATAGTACGATAAGAAAAATTACCAGACGTTCGAACGAATGCCATTCGGAATCCGTAATAAGGAGAATTCCGCACTTTATATAACCGCTGGTGCAAAAGAGATAGTATATTGCATCAACCATAGTTAGTGTAACAAAGACACAAGATATATATATCAATATAAGTTTCTTTTGTTATGAAATTTGATCTTGCATCTGACAGACGCATGGGTTAGCGTTTCGGATGCGCTAAAAATGCGCAGCGGTTTGTGTCAGAAACCCCCTAAGAAACAAACTAATGTGGATGTCCAGTCCAAGAGAACATTTTCTTCTACACTTGATAAAAAATGTTCTTTTGTCTTCAGGGCTACCCAGCGTGCGTGATAGGCGCCGGCTACTCAGGGCTGGGCACAGCTCGCTACCTCAAGGAGTATGGAGTGGACTTCAAGGTCTTTGAGGCTACCAGGCACGTAGGAGGCACGTGGAGGTTCGATCCTCACGTGGGCACGGATGAGGATGGACTGCCGCTCTTTACCAGCATGTACAAAAACCTAAGGTTGGTTATTTTTCTTTCTTATTTTGCATGAAACCGGCATTTTCGACGAAGTAAAGGGAATGATGCTATGATACTAGGCTTCATTGGGTCGTTGGACGATTCAGTGTCCCACACGAAAAGAGAGACGGCACGGGTACGAGATGGGGTGCTGGTCATTATCACGCATTTTTTTACGGGTTTTACCTTAGGTGGCAATTTTCCTCATTGTTTTTTATCAGATGTTGACGTAAATACAACCACGAGAAGCATAATCGTGACTATAATGTACTTATTTTATTATGGTACTTTGTTATGTAGAGTTTTATGACTAGAGTCACTTTATTTGATCCTTGATTTGATTATGATTGCCTTCTGTGGTTTACAAATATGATTCCATTCCTATTTTGGTTACATGGAGAATTCCACACATTATCCATTATCATATTATACCATATAATATATTATTCCACACATTGTATTAGACACACACACACACATATCACGCCTTTATCCCGTGCGGGGTAGGCAGAGCGTTAACGGCCGCAAGAATACGGTCGCTATCGCCTCGTCTGACATTTTTGAGGATTGTTTTCCAAGATTGTTTCAGAAAACATGTGTATCACTATAGTGACAGGTTGTCAGCCTGTCGCCTAAAAATTGTAATACTCTGACAAGTCTTTGAAGGCTGACTGACAAAAACGGTGTATCACGATAGTGACAGGTTTTCAGCCTGTCGCCTAATATTCTAACACACACGAAACCCGAGTCCCTTAGTCGCCTCTTACGGCACCCATGGGAAGGATGTGGGGTGATGCCATTTTAAGCCGGCATCACACGGCTATTAGGCTGGATACAATATCACACAAGATTTGATACATGTATTAAATACTCCGTAAAAGTAATATTGTGCTCTCAAGCCCTTTAGAGCCATGTCTCGTGCCCTGCAAGCCTCAATAAGGCCCTTTGGACAGACGGAAATGATTAAGTTAAGCCATGTCTCGCAATGCCCATTAGTAAACATGATCTTCACCACTCAAAGCATAGAATATCAATCAAACATATTCAAATGCGTAGAGAAAATCACGTCGGTGTCTTTCTTACGTGTGTACCGAGTCTGACGTTACATAATTGCTTACCTACTTACTTAGTTTTAAGATAACCCGTCCATTATGAAATGCACCTCAGCTTAAGTTGTTATTTTACGAATTTGGCCTACATAAAATTATTGGTAACATTTACAATGTGTAGGTAGGTACTGTATTGGACAAGAGGGGTTAGTGTTATATAAAGTAACACAAATATTACACCGTCTTTAGTCCTCATATCAAATCAATATAAATAGCAGCGCCTATCATATCTACAAATAATGAAATCATTACATATACCATCGCCGAAATTGCAACTATCCTGCGTTGTTCAGTCGCCGAATTCAGGATTAATCTACGTATGACTATGGCTGATAAATCTTATAAGTCATATTCCAAAATGATTCAAATATAGCGTTTTACTGGGAGCAACTTGGGGCTATAGTTCGCTATAGCTCCTGTGAGCATATTAAATAAATTACTTATGTATCTGCGCAATCCAAATAGACTCTTCTTCTGCTTATCTACTTTTATGAATGTTCTGGAATATAAACTGTTTAGTAATATGTTTCCAGAACGAACACTCCGCGGCAGACGATGGAGTACCCTGGGTTCCCGTTCCCCGAGGACACGCCCTCGTACCCCACCTCGACCTGCTTCCACCGGTACCTGAAGGCGTTCACCAAGGAGTTCGGTATCGACCAGCATGTACAGGTGATTACAGCATGTAAAGTCACGTCGATAAAACATAGGCTTCATAGTAGAGGTTGTACACTCAGTTTTATGGTCGGATCATGTTTGCAAAGTTTTTTGTTTATCTACACTTTGTATAAATTCAATCAACAATTAGACGGATCGCACATTTAAGCACGACGGAGCGCTGAAATATCGCACCGTTCTGGCAGATACTAAAACCGCTCAACAACTGTCGATGCAGCTCTATCACAGCGTTGCCCGTCGAGTGTGGTTTTAGTATGGGGAGTGACGTTTCTAGTATGGATCTGACAAACCACTGCGATATTTTAGCGCTCCGTCGTGCGTTAAGTGTGCGCTCCGCCTTCACTTAAGCAAGGAGCAACAATTCATGCTGTACTTGATGTAGGTAGGTAATCCGTTTGTAATAAATGGTGATTCAATGGAAACATTGTTAGCACTCAATATGAATTAAATACAATCTACTTCGTGACCGATAACTACTACCTTTGAAACCTGTCGTTTCAAGATATTTATTATAGTGTGATTTTATCCGGGTAGCTCTAAATTATCCTATTGGTATTAAGAGACAACTGAATACTGAGAGGGTGGATGCCGACAATGAAACTGAACAAAAGTTGTTTCTTGTTATGTCCTTAGGAACTTATTTATAGTTATGTCAGTTAACGTAAAAATATCTGGACCTTCTGAATGAAGTTCTCAATACATCCTATCAGTTATGCTATCAGTATTCCGATGGCTGCTGAAAGGTAATTTTAATTATGGTAATCAATTAACATAATCGTATAAAAACAATTATGTTTATACCTGTAAGTAAATGAATAAAATATTCGAAACATTAAAAATAGATTGTTTTTTCCGTGCTGTTGTGATATCATTTAACCAGTCTGTAAATTAATACCTTTTTCTAGGAAATGAATCAAGAAACTTGTTTTAATTTCCCGCTTATTACGAAGACAAACAGCCGTAATTTATTTCCACTTAATTATTTTATCACACGTAAAAATACGTAATGGACTCCAATGAAACTCCAAAATACAAATAAGTATTAAATAGTTTCTGACGAGGCATGTTGCTGATTGTTTCTGTTCCTTTTGGCAAATGTTTGACGATGCTTGTTGCGGATTAATATAATTTTCTTTGATAAATAAATAGTGATACACAAACAATAAAAAAAATAAAAAAAATAGTTATCACTAAGAGTCCCTTTGGAAATTCAACGAGATTTCGTTCAAGCCATGGCTCCAGTTCGGTCCAGTAAGATTACCCTAGCCACAATTTTTATCCAGTCGCTTTGATCAGTCTATTCTTAAGCTCTTGTCAGTGGAGTAATGTCCTTCCCTTTCCCTAAGGCTGGTTTCTGAGCGACGCGTCTCGGCAGCGCTGCCCAGCCGCGCGCGCCTCGCATTACACTAGATTGTATGTAGCGTTTCATAGTGACGCGTCTTGGGCCGCGTCTCGGCCGCGCCGCGGTCGGATCTCCTTCGATTGCCAGTAGCGTCGACTTGCAATCTTTTAAGACGTCGTTGTTGCACTGTTTTCCATACAACGTATATAGCTAATATAGTGATTACGTTTGCTGGCATAATGATTCTCTGCACTCGACCGTACACCACAATGAAGCAACGAAGCGCGCGCGTCTGAATGTCGTTTCACAGCGAACGCGCTGCCCAGGCGCGCGCCCGAGCCGTGCGCGCCTGGGCAGCGCTGCTGAGACGCGCCGCTCTGAAACCAGCCTAAGATTCAACTGCAATACTTTGCTTTTTTCAGTTCAGGAGCTTAGTGACGCTGGTAAAATGGACAGGATCCCACTGGAACGTGACTTACCACCGCACAGACACCAGGACCAATCACACGGAGCCCTGCAGCTATGTGCTCATCGCCAGCGGAGAGTACCGCAAGCCCAATGTACCCAGATTCGTAGGACAGAATGAATTTAAAGGCATGTATACCTACTCTCGTTTCAGACAAAAGTAACATCATAGCTTACGGGAACCTTTTTAATATATATATCTTTATCTCTTGCGGGGCAAATAGAGCGTTAACCGCAGTTAAAATACGTTCATCACTATCGCCACGTCTGACAAGTCTTTGAAGGCTGACTGACAAAAACGGTATATCACGATAGTGATAGGTTTTCAGCCTGTCGCCTAATATTCTAATACACACGAAACCCGAGTCCCTTAGTCGTCTCTTACGACACCCGCGGGAAGGAAATGGAGTGATGCTATTCCAATCTTGCCTATAACCACCTATGTAAATTTATCAATTTTCAGGAACCGTCATACACAGTCACGATTACAAAGACCCAGAAACATACAGAAACCGAAAGGTTCTCTTGGTTGGAGCTGGGGCTTCAGGGTTGGACCTGGCCACGCATCTAGCCAACGTTACTTCTAAGCTAGTGCACAGTCACCATTTGAAGTACAACCAGCCTTACTTCGGGCCCACCTACGTGAAGAAACCAGATATCCTCAAGTATGAGGCCAATGGGGTCACCTTCGTAGATAATAGCTTCGAAGAAGTTGATGATGTCATACTTTGTACAGGTAATTTAGGGTTTTCACAATTTTTATAGCTGTTTTTGTAATGCAGTTTTTTTGAAGTTCAAGTTTGACCTTGTTCTGTAAATATATGGCATATTCTACTTAGTAGGTACTTCTCGTTTTCGGTTGATACATCAAAAACATATAATTGCTTTCTAACGACTGAGGATAATATAAATCGATATTTTTGTTTTACGTACGATGACCATAAAGTACACTGACTTGAATTTTTACAAATCGAATCTAACTTCAAACTTAATCAAGAGTGCATCTACATCTTCAGGGTATGATTTCGAGCACAAATTCTTGGATAAGAACTGCGGCATCACGGCTTCAAGCAAATTCATCCTACCACTATACCAGCACGTCGTCAACATCATCCACCCTACCATGATGTTCATCGGCATATCGAAGAAGGTCATCAATAGAGTTCTGGATGCTCAGGTAACTAACAAGCTAGACAAAAAATAAAACCTTCATTATATTGTATGTAGGTGGGAGATCGGGAATGCTAACGTCAAGTCTTGGATTTAATTACTGAATGATGATGGTCTAATTTTTTCGTATCTTCAGAAACCAGATCTGCATATTACATAAAGCTGATTGTGCAGGGTGCAAAAAAATTTGCTGTAAATATTTTAAGGGGTGAACCAGCCAGAAATAAAACAACTTTACCCAAAGAACATAGTTTGAAATATAAAAAAAAAGTTTTAGAGCTCCCATACAAAACAACCAAGAGACAAAGTATTTTTTTTTCATATTTCGACCATAGGGAAAGTTGTTCAGTTTCATGGGCTAATTCACGCGCTAAAATATTTGAAGCGAATATTTTTACAACTTGTATTTCAAGACGTTTTTGTTGTGGAAGATTCATTGCCTGATAAGTGGCTTTCTGAATTACAGGGTCACTACGCAGCAGCAGTCGTCGCCAAGAAGTTTGAGCTTCCATCGCAGGACATAATGCTGAAGACGTGGCTGGCCCACGTGCACACGCTGTATGGAAAAGGCATGATCATGACCGACGTCAACACTATTGGGGATCAGATGGTTTGTAAACTTTAATAGATGAAGCTGCTGGAGGATTATATTAGGGATCTTCATTCATCTGAAAGTGTGCTTTTGTTTCTAGTTCAGAAGTACTTTTTGGAACATTTTACAAAACATCTTTAAATTCCTCGTTGATATGCACAATTCCATATTCCTATCTATTCGTAGGGCTTTTAATATTTTCTAGTAGCTATTCAAAGAGTACATCTATCTTCAATGAATCAGAGTTCTTAGTTTGTTTAAACTATTTTCCGAAAGAAATAATTTCTCATGGTTGCTTCTAGGACCGCTACTTCGGTAACCTGACGGCGGAGGCGGGCGTGACTCGCGGCCCTCCAGTGCTCACCGACATCCGGGACTTCAACGCCAAGTACCGGCTGGAAGACCTGCTCAACTACCGCGACTTCGACTTCCGGCTGATCGACGACACGCATTACGAGCGGTGGTACAACCTGCGAAAGACGCTGCCGTGTTCCATAGAGGACATTGAAGACCTGTGAGGTGTAGTTTGAGAATAGCAGAGATGAGAATGAGCGATTGAATCTTACGAGTACTTCGTGAAGATCTGAATTGTAGTGTACGTGATTAGTGAGTAAGAGGATGACTGACGATGTAGCTAGTTTAGCAATAAATCTGATGGAACTCCATGACATAAATTGGTCTTTGTGTAATATGTGAATATGTGAATAGCACAATAGGATCACTCTATTTTCTTTGCTTTACTCGTATTAAGATCTATAGCATATAGTTCTCATGTAACTACACAAGAGTTACCTTGCCTTTTAGTATTGTAATTATCAAGTGTACATAAAATAAGTAACATAACATTACCTATATTGATTGATCGCATAATGAGACATGTTTATGTAAATAAGTAGGTACTTATTCGATTAGTACATGATACAAAGGTACATGATACAAAGTCGGTTGTGCAACACATAATTGATTTAAAACTTAGGTAAGGCTAAAATCGACTAAAATAAAAACATTTATACTTAAATCAGGTATTTTCATTCCAAATTCTAAGTTTATAAGGTGAGGTAGGACTTCTTCTAATTTAAATACTGAGTAGGTACTACTTACTACTACTTTATTCTTCTACTTCTCTTGCATGCACGGTTTTTATCTAACAACATAACTATATTGTAATTTTTTTGAATACTTTTTTTTATCGTGTGGGTCAGAGTAGGGTAGGAGTAGGGCTAAGCTAGTTCATACGATTATGGATTAAAGAATCCTATTCTGACTGGTGACTGCCTATAAACTGTGTTGAGAAAAATTGTGCCGGGATCGGGATTAGGATTACGCACTTACACAAAAAACTTTGAAAACAATAATTTTTATTCGATCACGGTGCGCAAGTGCCAGAGATATAATTGCTGCACCTGGAGTCCATATGTCTCGTGAAGGTCTGGTCATCTATCACCGTGTACTCGTAGTTCCTGTAGGTGTACAAATTGTCCAGCTTGGCCTGGATGTCTACTGCTCGGATCTTGAAGAAGACCGGTGGAACGCGGTAGATGCCTGCCTCTTCGCTCAGGGACTGGTAGTATTTATCCTGGAACGAAGAGTCGAATGTGGGGACTAGAATATGGATTCTAAGAGACGTTTGATTTTGTGAGCTATCAGAAAAAAATCATAGCAAAAAGAAATTACGATGTAAAAAAGCCAAAGGTATGAGGGTTTAAGGTTGATACCCAGGAATTTCTGCTTCAGGTGAACAAAGGGACGAACTTTTTACCTATTTGAAGAGTTCACCTCTATAAATGTACTATAGTATCAAATCAAGCATGTGTCCTTACGAGGAATATTATGAAGAGAAGGTTTTTATATTAAAAAAAGCCAGTCGCTGCTGCATGTCTGCCTGTCAAATATTCCTATTTATTTACGGAAATTATATGTACCTATTTGATAAATTATGTCAAATCTCACCTCTTCATTAGCAAGTAGGTGTATATCCGATAGCGGTCTACCCTTCGCTTTGATCTCATCAGCTCGCTTCTGCCATTGTTCCATCATCTTCTCTTGCGAAGGCAAAGTGAAGTTGCCCGTGATCAGGGCCGTGGCGTAGCTTGACTGCATCAGGCATAAGCACGTGAAGTAAGTTAATTTAATAAGAAGGTATACATACATAAATACATACATATACCACGCTTTTATCCCTTGCGGGGTAGGCAGAGCGATAGTGGCCGTAAGAATACAGCCACTATCGCCACGTCTGACATTTTTGAGGATTGTTTTCCAAGGTTGTTTCAGAAAACATGTGTATTACTATAGTGACAGGTTGTCAGCCTGTCGCCTAAAAATTGAACACGGCAATAAGAAGGTATTATTACTCCTTAAATTCTTTGATCTATCTTTGGTAAGTAAGAAAAATATGACACACCCTGGCACAAAGTCAAGACTAGTGCCATAACAAAAAAAAAACATGACACGGTCTCTATGACATAAATGACAATTAGCGCGGAAAATATTAGACATATTTGAGTCATACAATCTGAAATTCTGCGCCTAATGTATCAATTCGAATTAGTTAAATTATTAATGTTAAATTAATATGAGTAAGAATAAGTTTAATGTTAAATTAATTGACATGGACGTAAAATCTTTCATGCTATTTCTTTTAAAATATTTGCGATCTAACATCATTTTCATATTACTGATTAGATATTTTGGTAAACCGTTCCAGATTATCTTTCAACTGTAGATTTTATTTCTTAGCAACTTCCAATTATCGTCCAGTATAAGTCGACCTACCTGCGCCTCTATAGCGACAACCAGGCACGCCCTGACGACGAGCCCCATGAAGATCATGCTAGGCTGGTTGATGTTGACCATGTGCTTGTATAAGGGCACCACACTGCGCTTGCTGATTGTCAGACCGGAGGTCTCGTCCAGGAATGGGTAGTAATATTGGAACCCTGGGGGTAAATAGATTTATGATCACCTAATTACATGTCCATAGATATACCTATCTTTAGGTATCTATCTATATGTAATTTGATAATTTTTCGAGTCTCTAAAGTAACAAAAGTAAGACTATTTATTCAAAGCTTTCGTTGACTACTACAAACTATAAGGTATTTATTATGAAGATTACGTTTATAATATTTAAAGTAAATTTATCTAAGAGTGTAAGCCGGAATTTACATCCATTATTTACCGTTCCACTTCACTGCCTTGTCGCCGTAAACAAAGATTAACCTGTCACTCTGGTACCTAAACAATAGACCATAAATAAATAAAGACTATGCACGAACCTGTACAATAGATAACGTCGTCTATATCTTCATACGTGCCATCCATGAATATAACTCCGGTCTCGTTGTACTCCTTGATGTCCGGTTTTTTGATATAATGTGCAGGTAACGGAGTATTGAACTGAACCTAGAACATACATTTGAATTTGAGGTATCCCGCGTCTGACACCACTGATCCGTTGAGAAATATCCCATTTCTGATATACCATGTCAATATTAATCTTCCTATTTGTAACTTTCATTCTATTTAATATAAGTATAAGGTGTAAAAATATTAGTTGCAAATATTTTAAGGGGTGAGCCAGTCAATGAAACTTTCCCCAAGGAATATAGGTAGTATTCAGAAGAATATTAATTTTGTTTAATATTAATAAATTAAAAATTCTTTATTAATAAATTAATAAATTCAGCAGAATATTAATAAAAAAAAAAAAACAAATTAAGTGAGATGTCATAAGTATAACATACAAAGGTATGTGTGCTGTGGACCAGTGTCCGGCTGACCCTGGCCACGTCCAGGCCGATATCCCATCCTGAGGGTCCGGCTCCCACAATCAGGACCCGACGATCTTTGAAGTGGTCTGGCACTCTGTAGTCGTGGCTGTGGATTATGGTTCCTGTGATTCAAAAACGCATTTGATAATAAATTCGTAATTATCTTATCATGGCATGCCTTTCTATAATTGGAATGTCTCACGTGATATAAATATGTAACATTTATCACCAATAAAATATTTCAGCGTAAACCTAACTTTTTTATCGGATTAGTCAGAATTGTCAGAGGTACATCAATCATTGGCCAATTTAGGCTCCCAAATTTCACATAAGTATCAACCGACGTTTTGAGACATTTTTCTAATGGTTGAGACAAGTGCAACATCTTCACGTATAGCACTCTTCTTAGCTAATTGATAATATTTTTTTTGAAATAACTTTGAATTCAGGTTTAGTTCTTATTATGGCACATAACAGACTGTATTGGGGTGGTTCCAAGATATCAGATTTACGAGACTCTTGTCTAGGCCCTTCTCATACTTAACGCACAACTCAGCGTTAAAATACCGCATTCGTCCCTACTAGAAACGTCTGTTGACGCAGGTCCAACGCACGACGCATCGCTAACGCAACCAGCGTTATTTTAGGGCTGCGTTGTGCGTTAAGTGGGAGAACTGCCTTACCTGTAAATGTATTTTCTCCCGGTAAATCGGGCATGTTAGGCTTGCTGTGGTGTCCTGAGCCGACGAGGACGTAGTCAAATTCTTGTTCAAATTCTTCTTCTGTGGGAATGTATTTATGTTTCACCTTCCATACGTCATTAACGCGTCTCACTGAGGTTACTAAATGTAGGAACTGGAAAAATAAAGACCATTAATTCTTCTATTATTCGTGTGTCACTACAGTGATAAACGAATCATCTGAAAGCGCCCTTAATACTTGTCAGATGTGGCGATAACTACCGTAATTTTAGGGTCGTTAACTCTCTGCCTACCCCGCAAGGGGTAAAGGCGTGATTTGTGAATGTGATTAATTCTTCTTAGTTCTACTTTCATAAACTTGTACCTGTATCGTTACGAATCGTTGTGCCCAGCGTAAGCAACATTTCTTACTTAGGTCAAATATTGGAGACATCTTAATTATGTTCTATCCATTTTAGAGGCTGTAAGTTCATACTTGTGCCAATCGTTCAACTCTATAGCTTATATGTACTTACTATCAAAACTACCTACTTGTTGTAATAGAAATTACACATTTTTTGAAACATTGATTGTAATATACCAGCTAAATACTGTACCTGGATGTGTTTCTCCAAATCGTGATGTTTGGCGTAGGCTAACAAGTAATCGTAGAAGTTCTGTCTTGTCGGGAATGACGGATACTCTGCAGGTAAAGGAAAATCGCGTAATTCCATTGTAGGCTTCGGTAAGTTTGTACTGAAAAAAACACTACATTACAATTTTTTTACAAGTGAAGCGTAAGTGTTGTCGATTCAGGCCAAGTCCTTCCGCGAATGATACTGAGGGTATTTTAAACCTCATATGCTGCTTGCACATAGAAGGACCTATAAATGTTATTGACGTAGCCGCTTTTTGGGCACAACTACTTCTTTCTTCTTTCTTTTCGTGTGGAGAACCGAGTCGTCCAACGACCCAATAAACCCTAGTGTTATTTTCCAACCGCCTTTTACAAGTAGCAGGCTTCTGACATGGTTGTGTAACGTCCGCCGTCTAAGTTATCATAGACAGCTACCGAGACCTACGGCTTAACGTGCCATCCGAAACACGAAACCATCTTTCTTACGGACATTCGGATGGTACAGCCCACAATGTCCTAGCCAGACTGTGAACAAATTCACAAAGTGATAAATATCAACTGGTCGTCAAATGGCAAAAAGAAAAAGAAGAAACCTCACCTCAAGTGTTTATACATGCTGGTGTGTATCGGCTGGCCGAGCTCGTCCACTCCCACCCGAGGGTCATACCGCCAGGTGCCTCCGATGTACTTTGATGCCTCCAGCACTGTGAACTCGACGTCTTCGTCTTTCAGATACCTGGTCGCGGTGAGACCCGCTATTCCTGCGCCGATCACGCATACTCGCTTTTTAATTGGTGCCTGGAAGAAAAAAACCCAAACAGTTAGGTACCAATATTACTTATTTACTTTACGTAGTCCTACGAATGTGCTAATGGCTGGCTCATTTTTTGCCTACCCGTGGAGTTTTTGATACAAATAAAAAAAAATCTATTAATAAAATGATCATGATATGATTTTTGAAATCTACGTCATTTATTCAAAACTTAAAATTTGACTTACTTTATTCGTTACTAGCTGGTGCCCGCGAACTTCGTTTCGCCATAATATATCTTCCATCATTTATCAGCTATATATAGGACGACCACTGCTAAACATAGGCCTCTAAGAACCATAAAATAATATTAGCCAATATTAAATTGTTGGTAGGTAGGTACCAGAAAACTTGGTTTCTCAGACTATATGTAAGTAATTTAAAAAACTGTCAAATCGTAAAATTTCAATTTCCACATGCAAGAAAGAGTAAGAAAACGGTGGTTGGTTTATAGTGTTTAGTCTTTTAGAATCCCCAAAGGTTCAGTTTCTTGAAGTCGTCTTTCCCTGCTACGATTTTTTAGCTTTCCAGTTCTCTTCCCTATATCTTCAACTTTCCGCCTCTTATGCCATTTTTAGCAGATTTTTTAAAACCGTGCAATATTTACTTCCAAGAGTATTAATTCCGTGAAGTAGACTGATGCCACATTTCTTGACATTGTGATGGAAGACTGAAGACCGAGTTCATGAGTGTGAATAAATAAAAGCAAAAGCAAGTAATCATACTACTAATCCTATCCTATCCTACTTCCTACTAATAATATAAATAAAAAAGTTTATATGTTTGTTTGTTACTCCTTCACGCAACATGAAATTGAACACAGACATAAAGGAGGTAACTTGGATTAACGCATAGGAAAGTTTTCTTCACGAAAAAATGTTCCTGTGTGATGCCATGACCGACTTCCACACGGGCGGAGCCGCGGCTAGGGTTACGTTTAATTAAGTACCTAAGGCTATTTAATTAAGGTCGTGTGCTGCCGGCAAAGTAGAATAGCACCTCTCTTCCCGTGGGAATCGTAAGAATCAACCGAGGGAGAAACCTGACCAAGACCGGCGGCCCTGGAGAAGGACAACAGAATCTACATTTAAACCCGGAACGGAGTCTTTGTTAGACGCGTGTGACAGAGGTCTATCCTGCAGTCAATTTGGCTCCGCACGTATCGACTCGAAGTTCCTGTGGTGTCAGTCAGGGAGCCCGAGAGAGTGGCGCAGGTCTTGAGCAACCCTGCGTTTTCCAAAAGTACACTCCAGACAAAGCAGTGTCTGTGGAAAATCGGCTTATACCTATAGCCACGAAAAGTCTTATCTCAGATACTGATTTGATCGTCTGGCACAAACGTATAAAATATAACTTTCGTCAGGAAAATTTTACAGAAATATGGAAAAATGTATCTTCTTTATAAAATGTACCAGCCGGTTGAGTCACTTTGTGTGGGAAGTCCAATTTTTATTAGTATTTCCAAAGAATATTTCAGAAAAAAGTTGTCGCACCCTGAAAATAATGTAGCTGTATTGTCGGCAAAACCTATAACATACTGCATGTACCAGACAAACATTGGCTAAATAGCCTTAACCAAATTAGCGAGAAAATTTAAAAACAAAAAAGATATTGCAATTTTCCCGCGTAGATTACGCACAAAGAAAACGATTCCTATATGAAGTTTGTATCGTCTGGCCACGCAACTTGCACGTCTTGCACCACGGAACTTTTGTTTTCGAGGGTAATAATTATTGAATTATTAAAAGTGAAAATTATTCCAATATTAAAGAGATATTTTTGTAGTCGTCGACATATTCATAGATTTTAGTTTCCTTGTCGTAATCATGAGCAATAATTCGACAAACTCATTTGTTGAGGTTATAAAAATACAGATTAAAAATATAAATACGGCCTCATGTTTTTTTTTTCTTCCTGTGCGCTTATTCAAAGCGACACAATACGTGCTGGCCAGTTCGAAATTTGAAATAATCTCAGGTCCAATTAGCCCATACACATCCTTTTACTACGCGCCACTATGAAATTCTCATGACCTACAAACTTATGTGTAGCAGCCAACCCCCCTTCTAGGGGTATGTTTTATTTAGCCTATAACCTGGTCGGTGAATTACTTGACATTTTGGTACAATTTGATTCAAAATCCGTTCGGTCGTTTTCGCGTGATGCTTCCGCATATACACAAACAAACACAAACATCGTACAAAACTCATTCATAGATGTCGCCACACGTCTTTTAAAACGCGCTATCGTTGTGTTTTCTCAAAACTATATAGGGTCTCTGAACACTGACTTGTTACTGTCTTATTATATGTATAGATTATATGTATAGATTTATTTCGTCAAAACTAATTCTATAGCTATCTCCGTAAACGCATCCACCATGTAAACAATGAATGTTATGTCAAAAGATCATCGATTTATCAAATATTTTTCTTAGTTTTATCTTATCGTTTACATTAAAAGTACTCCAAAACAGTTATTTTTATCAATGAACATTATATGATTCACTTTATGAGACAAGATAACACATTACATTATATTTATCAAATCACCAGAGAGAGTTTTTAGCATATTAGATAATTCTCAGTGTAGGTTCAATAACAATAAAATAACCTATATATTTAACGGTATATTAATATATTAAGCGATATCTTTTCTAGATATGTCAAAAATATTGTATATCGTCTTACCGTCATAATGATATATATTGTAATGTTTCTACGCGTATTTTATTAAATATTATTTGGTCACTGTTATTGCTGTGTTTGATACACATATAAATATCACACTAACATCGCCCCACCGAAACTAACTGTCATATAAAGTTAATAATTTGTGTAGGCACATATTTGTTAATTTTTAAGCAAATCTCAACTATACTACACGTGCTACCACTTTGTATTCTCGGCAGATACTGGCGGAAAATGCAAATAACATGTTAAATATGCACTGATAGTAAAGAATACAACGAATGTATCAGTAAGTATCTTAACAGTTTATCATGAACATAATCTAACTTCTTTATTTGTATTGTATCCAGTGATATTGTACTATACCTAAGTACGATATACCCATCTATAAAAACATTTGTATTGTATTTCCTTTCTATATCTAAAATGAGTGGGTATCTATGTAGTTAGGTAGGTATCCATATTTAGGTATCAATTATGTTATGTATGTGGGCTGAAGTCTGAAGCTAACTGTTTAGTATAATTTTGACAAATCATTATGAGTAAGTGTAACACACAGTCTGGGAGCACTTTAAATTAAAAGTTTTCATGTTGTAGAGATTCGTTGTTTTTTTACAATTTCAGGAAGACATCTATGAAATTCAATGTTCAGAATCATACGTCATGTAATCTCTAAGTAAGATCCAAATCTCATAAAACACTAACTTTAAAAACTCACCTTGCCATTATCACCACAATAAACACTAACAGTACAACACAAAACTAGAACCACACACAAATTGCGAAACATCGTTAATTTATTACGATTTGTTGATTTGATTTATGATTTATTGGTTTATTTTAACATTGAATTCACGATCTTGAATGAAGCACATGCCACAGGCCACTGGCTGATAACAGAGACATGTTTGGACTAATTACACGGACCTCATCATTATATAATATTGTACCTATAGTATATATATTTCGTAATATATTTAATACGTATCGTAACTTGTCCGTGAACTGTGGAATAAATACCGTACCTATTATCATTACGATATGATTCAACTCAATTTTGAGGGTCGATGCTCTTATCATATTATTATACAATACACAGGTCAATTGGGTTAGGTTTGCTATTGAGAATTTTTCATGTAAGATACTTAATTTGTACACACATGTCACACTTTAAACTGCGGTAGGTAGTTTATTTTTTCAGGTACCTACTTAATCATTACGTGCTATAACTCTGTGGGTGTCCCCACAACTTTGATATTTCGTCTACCCACCAGGGTAGTGATAATTTATGTTGTGGGTAACTTTGTAAATATGAATAATCATGTACCCTCGCCTTGCTAATAATTTAGGTCAGTTTTGTATAAATACCGGTGAGAACTTTAATAAATTGGCATTCGACTGCCCAAGCCCGAACCGACTCCACCTCTCATTTACCTCTCACCTCTCGTGGCCTGCAACTAGCACTGCCACTTCCTCAATCACACTCGTGGTTCGCAACTAGCGATTCCACTTTCCTCATACACACCGTGGTGCGCAACTAGCGTCTCCATCTCCTCAACCCTCATAAAGTGGTACACAACTAGTGTCCCACAACTCTGTCGAGTTTATTTAGGGTTATAATTTATCACTTCATCAACTACCGCATACACTGATGGACATGGGCCTACCTCATTGTATCTAGCACTACGTTCGTTACCACAAAATATCACCGTGGTCCAACACTAATTAAATTTTATATCAACTAATTAAATTTTATTTTTCTGATAGGTCATTTGATCTATGTAGATAGCTAGATGAACTCTTTATTTTTTTCGTACGACGTACAAAAAAAGATAAGATAATTCTTTATTTTGGGTGTCTTCATTAATATCTACACGTGGCTTGACCATTTCCTAAACTAAGAGTTGTATTTCAAGTAGATGGAAAGCGAAACAGGGAATTATTTTTAAAACTATACAGAAAACATGAAACAATAGTACAATAAACTTGAAATTTACTGATCGGCTCCTTCAGGTTATTCCCAAAACATAGAAGAAGACGTGCTACTGCGATGTCAATAACTTTTTGTTCTATGACCTAAAGTCACTATTCAATATTCTGATTTCAATAGATCGTCTCTACAATTTCAATAAGAAATCACATCAAACCAACTAAAGCTATTAGATTGGCACTTATTTGTAAAGTAGCCTTGTGGCCCCCACGGGGGCGGCAAACATGGGGCGCCAGGGCGGCAGGGCGGCCAAAGAGGCGCAAATTTGATTCGCGGGGCATTCGCCGGCGACAACTGCATTATATTTCAAATTGACCATGAAAAGAACTCGAGCAGAGGCTGTCCCGTACAAATTTCGTAGTAAACTCAAAATTTGTGCATAGTTTTGCTAATAAAACCTGATGGCAAAACAGGAAAAGCGTTTGAGCAACCGTTGTGTAGGACCGAAAAAAGTGTAGGCTTTCTTTGCATCCATTACTCCAATTAATCCTTGCTAAAAACTTTGTATTTCTAATCTGCACCAGACTTCACAGATCAAAATTGTCTAACTTCAATAAACACAATTCACCTTTTGATACATAGGTAATTGCATATATTATGTAAACTACTACGTGTTGTGTGGCTCATATCATTCATTTTGAAAAAGTGAAAAAAGAAACAAAAGTACATTGTCACAAGATATAAATATTGCTTGACAGCCCGTTTTAGCGGCCAGCGCCGGCAACACTACGTAACTAGTAACATGTCAAATTCACGACATTGTCATCTTGGTGTTAATTAACTGTAAAGATAATGTTAGTTTATGAAACAATTATAATAAACTTGTCTCCTCCTGTCATGTGGGGACACTGTGTAGAACATATTAACTTCCTACTAGGCATTTTAGTACTTTACTTATCTAAGTAACTAATATAATGACTCTACCAATTTTCTAAAAAAGTGTTTATTAAAGCATCAGCTTTTCCAATTTGTAAAAGTAGACTTACAGTTATGTGTGGATAAACTGTTTTACTAGTAATTGTATTTCAATTTCCATGTAAAAAAATTAAAAAAGTACTTATTAATCTGAATGCCGTAGGATTTACTACACACTACCCTTGCAGATTAGCCAGACGAGTTAGAGGGTCGCCGCTCGCCAAGCCGCCCATTCAGAGGGCTTTGAATCAAAAATCACGAATTGAACAGAATTTGATGACTGGCAAATACGAGTGGATATCTACTACCTCAAGTTTATGTTTGTAGATTTTTCATAAAATATTTTCACAATTTTATATTAAATCATAGAGGAATTAGACATTTTAATATCCAGTTGGTTTCGTAGATCTATCACGTACATCCAATTTATTTTTCGTTGAATATCAAACACTTCGATTTAGGAATCTAATAGTTTTGTAGAATATTGGAAATAGAATATTGTTAAAAATTTAATAGTTTTGTAGTATGTGAAGTTAAGAAGTATGCCCAATCCAGGAGTCTTGTTGAGAAACTTTAATATTTTATGAAATAACAAAGATAATTACTAAATGTCTGCCTAATATACCACGAATTCCAAGGAATTCCATGCCTCGCTTTCGAAATTACTGTCAAATTAGAGGTGGAGGAGTCTCAGTATCAGCCTATACGTAATTAGTCAGGAATGCGTCCTTTGCAGGCAATTGGCACAGATTAAATAGACAGAAGGTGCATTTCTTCACACCCTCTTCATATGCCTATACTAATGGATATTGCCTATGCAATCTGGGTATTAGATAGGAGTAGGTACCTGCAGGAGAAGTTTACTTTTCTTACATTGTCTCTGAAGATTCAATTGTCTTGGATTTGTTTCTGATTGATTTATCAAATGAGAGCCTCAGCGTTACACCTTTTGAGCTGGGCCCCAAGTATACTTTTTTTTTGTCATTGTAACGCCATAGAAACTCAACTGCCATTCCATTGCCACTGTGATTTTCTATACTGCAAACTGTTAGCAGACTGCGAAATGAACGAAATCATCCAACTGAGATCCAATCGATATCCAACTGAAACGATTTTCATAAAGCAGACTTAGGGCCCAGACTATCAGGGTTTCATCAACTGCTCTATCAATTTATAAAATCTGGAAAGTGTGTATGTTATTGTAGGTGCTACAACTGCCGATTTTTCATATAGTGCCTTCTGCGATACCTTTCTTCTCTGAAATTGATACTCACCCGTCAAACGAGGGTAATTGATAAATACTTGACCAGTCGGCTGGATAATCGAATGTTCATACACGTGTCAAGTCTACCTTCATGTACCGACTGTATAGCTGGAAGAATAGAGTTCATATTGCCGTGTAGGTGTGAGAGTGTTAATAAAGACACAGGGTGGATGAAATTGGCGGTCAGTGTATGACTACACTCACTTGTTTTATTGACTGAACTTTCGGAATTGGAACGCACAATATTTTATTTACCAAACAGTTACTGAATTGATTTAGCCGATTAAAAGCCGGAGGAGGTTCTCAATTTTTTTTTTACTTACTATGAGTACAAAATGAGCGTCGGTGGCCAAGTGGTTAGGACACCGGTCTTACAATCGTGAGACCCGAGTTCGATCCCCGCCATGTACCAATGTGTTTTTACTCACGTACATTTACCGACTGCTCTTACGGTGAAGGAAAAACATCGTGATGAAACCCACATTCAAATAAAATTTGAATTCAGATGATATTTGAATGTGACTTAACCAAGGATTCGGCCCAGGTTAGCCTTCGGGTTGCAGAGGTCAGATGGCAGTCGCTCTGTGTAAAAACTTGGTTCCACGTCAAATTCCCTAGGTTCGGTAGTCGACCCCGACAGAGAACGGGATAAGGCAAGGAGAATGATGACTATGAGTACAATACAAAATGAATAAACAAAAAAAAAATCATTGCTAAATTCCATTATGATAGGACAGTAAAGTAATATTGTGTGTTTTAAACTTCTAAAAAGTTATACCTATTAGACAAGTATTGAAACCCGTCCAGTCGTTTTAATGCATTTCCAGCGAAAGGATAGCAAAGCAAACACAAAATTACGCAAATGTAAAAACAATCTACGCAACGCGACAACGCATCTAATACACACGTTCTCAGAATTCTTGAGGAAACAACATATTTTTAAAATGTTGGTTCTTAGAATGTTAGACGACACGGGTCAAATAGGTTGATAACCTCATACGAATATCGAAGTCTTTAAAAATATTTGTGTAACACTTTCGCGCTTTGTACATATTAATATCATTAAATAAATTTAGGCATAATTTTCCGGATCCTGTTCTTATCAAGAGAGGTTGACAAAATCAAAGGCACAGCAATAACCAGTTGTCTGGGTTCGTTCGTTGCTATTCTATTATGGCGTTGCGTTTTGGTTATAATTTAATTTTCCTTTTTCATTTGTGTGTTAAGTGCATAATTCTGATAGTGTTTTAAGAAACCAACTATTTACAAATCTGGACATTAAATGATGGATATTGATTCTTTAACTCCTCGTGGAGCATAAGGCCTCAACAAATTTCCTCCAGACATTTAGATTTTGGGCTTTTTCTTTAGCTTCTGCCCAAATTGTTCCGGCAGATTTTAACTCGGACAGGATAGACAATAGGAATTTGTAATTAATGCACATAATCGACATTGTGTAATAGTGGCGAGCGGTCGCCACGTCGTGCAGAAAATTTTACTATCAAGTTTCTGTTGCTACATAAATTTGCGCAACACAGCCACTAATCGTTAGACTAGTATCACTGTGTTGTGGACTCTCCCTCGGCGTAATGCCACAAACTTTACATTAGATACACCACTAATCTTACCGATGACTTGACTACTTTGACATTGGCAAAATACGTCTCGACGCATGAGATGTGACGCCATAACTTAAAAAAAAAAAAACAGTTGTCTTCTGTATGGCAGCTGTCACGAACCGCAATTTCGTGCGGTGCGATTCATCTGAACTCTCGTTTCATTTCAAGAACTCAATCATTTCTTGCAGAACAGGTAGAGAGCGCAATGAGTGGTTTTATAATACTTGTACCTACATTATAATTAAATACCTTATTTTAAGACTTTTCAATATTCATATCTAAATTTCCCACAACTACTCCAAAGCGCGGGTAATCCTTAGAGAATGCTCTATACTCGTAGGGCTTTAAGCAAAATAATACTAGAGTTCGCGCCGCGAAAGAAATCCCACGAAAAACATTTCAGTGACCCTTATTCTGACATATACGGGGTGTAAGGGACAGTGTATCGAAAACTTTGCAGGCGTGCTCACACCATGTAACTAAACAACTTTTTCTATGGGGGCTATGTTGGGAAACGAAAAAATTTTTTTGAGTTCCCATACAAAGTCGCTCAGCTTATTGGGAATTTTTGCCTCGCCTTAACTGCCACACTTTATGCTATTTCACTACTACTTTCTAGGTCTACTGGAAGAGATTTCTTTTTAATAAGTAGACCCATTTCTCCATGTATTTTTCCTATCTGTTTTAATTGTGTTCCATAATATACGATTTAACAATTATGGTAATTTTCGTTTAAAATACGTACCTATTTTAAAATGAAGATTCTTGCGAAAAATAGAGTGTTGTAGGCGTCGTAGCCGTTCGTAGGCAACCCTAAGCAAGGTCCTAGCTTGTACCTCTCGGGTGGAGCGAAGGCGGGAACCGATTTTTCTGGAATTTTCCCATCACGCGCGCAAATTGCGCGCTCGGGCGGTAATGTTCCCGCCACTACACGGTTATTACTTATTTTATTCCCTCTACGAAGACCGGAAAGAAAGACGCCATTATTAAATTTTCTTTACGTAATGAATTTAGACGTAGAGTTGTAGAATGTTATTTGAATGGAATGGCTGACGTAGATTTGTAAAAAGGGGTAGTAGCAGGTTGTATACGTAGTTGTAACAACTACTGTACAGTAGCATCTGAATCCTACTGAGCAAAATATGCAACTGGCTCGTTGTCTTTTTACTTCCTCAGAAATGACGCATCCGTAACGCAGCGGCTTGTCAGATCGCTGTTGACGCATCCGTAACGCAACCGTCAAAATAACGCAGTTGTAACGCATCCGTCGACAGCGGTTGAGTTGTTTTAGTATGGGGATTGACGTTTTTAGTATGGTTCTGACAGACCGCTGCGTTACGGATGCGTTATTTTAGAGGAGCGTTGTGCGTTAAGTGAGCAATTCGCCTTTAAAGGAAGCCTGGACAATTTTTTTTACGTACCTAGGATGAATTGCGCATCACATAGATGATCTTCATCACACAATACCGCACACAAGCTAAATTTGTCGTGAATAAGCAATTCATGAAACAATGTGTGAAAATAAGCATGTACTTACTTAAATATTTCAATAATAGCTTGTGTTTCACAAAATTGATAAGCAAAACGGACTTACCACAATAATTTCACGCCATATGAATAACATCCTTCACAAACGCGAGTTTCCAACTGCTCCAAGCTTTCCTTTGACGGACACACTAACGAGAGCCCGCGGTTTTGTCCGCTTGACCGTCACCATTTTAATGGTTTTGTTTTGTCCCTGGTCACACTGAGGAGTTTGGAGACAAAGGAGAACGGGAATGGGCAGTGCAGCGTATGCGAATTTAATGGTGCGGTTTAGTGAGGTAAAAGGTGGACATTCACTGGAAAAAAATATAGACCCATTTCGTATCACCTTATTGATAAGATTAACTAGGTAGGGACATGGAAAAATATCATTCATGTTTAATCTAGTTATATTCCTTTGCATACCTACCTATACTTCGTAAGCTTCCAGTGTCGGTCAGTAAAATTATTGCCTACTTTTCAAAATACTACTTACTTATAAAGGCGCTCTGCCTGACTTTCAGAAAAGAAAGAAGGTTCAATATTTCAAAATGCGCGTTAAGCCTTCGGTCCCGGTTATTGTCTATGATAACTTAGACAGCGGTCGTTACATAACCATGAAGAACCCTGACACCAGAGCTCATTAGGTCGTTGGACGACTCGGTATCCCACACAAAAAGAAGAACTTAAGCGATTATTTTCAATAGCCCAGACCAAGGCCCACCTGAGCGTCCCAAAGCAAGGTCCACTAATTCCACTGCCAAGGCAAAGTCCCACTAATTCCACTGCCAATAGAAATCGAAAGAAAATTCCCGCAACATTTCAGCGACATCGGACACAATAGCATTAAGAATGCCCATACAAAGCCACCTCAATCCTAGATAGAGGTGGGATGTATAAAAGAATCGTTCACTCAGTCTCAAAATCCTTATAATCCTTATTATATTAGTTTTGTCTAGGTAGGTTAGCACGCTGCTAAATATTTTTTTAGCTTGATTCGACGAGCCACAATAGGTAAGTAATTTTCCTTGATATTTTTTTTTTATCAAGACTACATTCATTTTTCACGTGTGTCAAAATGACTGGAAGTCAAAGTTTTAAATATTAGATCCAATGATGCAACCTGTTTTATTTAGAGTTATCATTGTTGATCCCTGATCCCAGGAAACTAGAAACAGGATGTCGGCCTACAACTGTGTTCGGGCTACTTCTGTCATGTGAGACACCATCGAGTCGACAAATGGCCCACTAAGGCGCATCGCACACTTAACGCACGACGGACCGCTAAAATATCGCAGCGGTCTGCCATACTAGAACCGTCGCTCCCGATACTAAAACCGCACCCGACAGACGACGCTGCGATAGCGCTGCCTTGACAGCGGTTGAGCGTTTTTAGTATGGGGATTGACATTTCGACGGTCCCTACGTACAATCGCGTAACTGACACTTAAGTCATTTGCCTTTTTTCTTTGATTTCGCCTCAGTTTATCATAAGGGTATTGTTAGTAAAGATAGCGAGTTTCAATATAGCCTGATTCTACTCGAAATCGACTCCCCGTAACTGCAAAATTTACACAATTCCAACGTAAAACGACGGTAGTGGTAGTTAAAAACCCAGGTGACAACACATCTTCCAACGTAAAATGACAGTAGTTACGCTACGTTACTTTACGCCTTTACGTCTATCTCGTATCTGGCACTTACGGAGTAAAACCATTTCTTTTAATATTCTCTATACTGTTGATTTTATGAAGGTTAAAGCTGTTCTCAAACAACAAGTTACTTTTCTTTTTACAATTCCTAATCGTATACATTTGTAAAACGTAAAATACGAGGTAAAAACCTATTTATAATTATGATACGTGTGCACTAACTCCAACGTAAAATCTCTTAAATGACAGTTACGATTTTTGGTGGCTTAAAATTTAAACGCATAAAATTTTAAGTACCACATAAGCTTTCTACAGCTTAATTTTTTGTGCCGTAAAACTACGGATGTGCTTATTTTTATAGAAATAATTATTATTTTAAATTTTTTATCCGTTATTCTAATAAATGACGACCAAATACATCTATGTTCAAATTTTCAAAGCTCTATCTATAAAATGACTTGAAATATACTCATTCGAAACTGTAAAACGCTCTCCTGTAAAATTTGAAAATTTCACTTGCGTCATTGTACGTAGGGACTGTCGATTTCTAGTATGGATCTGACAGACCGCTGCAATATGTTTAGATTTATAGACGGCACGTTTTCTTATCGACACGAAAGAAGAAAGAATCTTACTCGCGTTTTTGACTCCTTATTCCCCTCTCTATTTCTGACGGAATGAACCAGAGCTCTTCAGATTACCACATACAAGCCTCGGACACCGCACAAGGTATTTAGGGCTTAACTTTTGTTGTCAGCAGATCAAGGGACGGCCGGGAGATTGGAAAAAGATGCTATTGAATTAGGTACTGGATGTGAAAGAGAGAAATTATTTTAGATTGGGTGGCGGTGGCGATAGTATTTTTGATGATACCTATTATATTTTTCAATATGGATAAATAGTGCAAACTTGAAATACCTATTAACTTGGTTGGTAAATCTTTCGTGCTTTAAGTATTTAGACGAATGAAATATACCCACCCATGTAGATATAAATAACCTACATTAGGTACAAGGTGTGTGTTTATAATAATTGTGTCAATTTTTTCAGCATTTTACCACCTCAAAAACATCTATAGCTATACCTATAGTATGCACCTACTAAACATATGCTGTAATACTATCTCCTTCTACTTATTGCGGCATCCGCAAAATAATTTCGACAAGCGCCTTTATTCCGCCATTAATTCCCTGTGAGTAATGTCTCTGACTTTTCCAACAGGCGTTTGCGAAACGAAATCCATTTCTGGCCATGTCGCGACACTTGCCCTTGTATCACCACAGAGACGAGTAAGAGATGCTTCAGATCTGTGAGTTGGAGAGAATCTGGTGATGCCGAGTGTCGTGGCTGGTTGTTTTGAGCGACCGGGCGTATGTGCAGAGTGGGGCATGCATATTTGATGCCCATAATGCTCAGTAAGCGGATTGCGGCTAAATACTGCCACTGGCTTTGTTGCCGACGGTAATGTGTTGTGCTTCTGACGTTATGTACGGAAGGCAGTATATAGGCATCCATTAGGACAGTTATTTATTACTTCCTTTGTGGATTATTTAATGGTAATGTGGCTGAACAACGGTAAATGACGTTAAATATTCTGATATAGGTAACAGCTAGTAAAAGCCGAACTTTGAAGTGCTACAATATTCAATGTATTAAGTTTTACAATGAATAGCTATAGTTAGTATTCTTTATTTTACCTGCCGAGGTTAAAAGTAATAGTTTTATTTCAACTCCATAAAATACAAAAAGAAAAACTACGTACCTACAAACTTGGTAATAGGTAGGCATAGACTTGTATAGGTAGGTACAGTCTCAAGCAGAGAAAACGGACCCCTCTCTTTATAAATGGAGCCAGACAACATCTCTGTTGCCTGGCGCCATCTGGCGTTAAGTTACTGCACCGCCGCCATCGTATCGTTTGTTTGTCACAAACTTGTTTTTCGAATTCATCCAAGCCTTGGGTATTGCTAGGATAAATAGATAGAATTCAAGAAACTTGGTGAAAAAACAATAAAATACGAAAAACACATTTTGGTCACAAGATTTGAACCTAGACTCTTTCGTTCTCGAGCCTTACCGCTAAACCACTGCGCCACCGAGCTCTTGCTAAGACTGGCGAAAATTCCCTTCTAGTTCATATTGTGCATGACGTCACAGTAATCTTTCTTGATGTGTCGAACTCTTTCTAAGTAATTATATGAGGGTAGGCAAAATTTATAAAATGTTAAACTTAATTTCTGGTGTTTCGCTTTGTTCACAAGCTAGCTTCGCTACCGCTTACGTGTGCATTCTGTTTCGGATAGTTTTTGGATTATAAATTAACAACCTATGGCTCGATTATCGGTTTTTTTGAAAGCTAAGATTATTGTGCTTTTAGAACATAATCGAGGCATTAAGAGTATTGCTCGAGAACAGGGAGTGGCGGTAAGTTTTGCTTCTATTTTTATAAGCGATACTTATATTTTAATTCGTTTGATAATAGGGTTGGGATTAGTTCACGGAATAAATTGCTTTTATTTTTACAGAGAAACACAGTTCGTCGATGGATAAAAAGATACCAGGAAACTGGTGATGTAAAATGTGAAAGACAGGGTCCGCGACCAGTGGCTTATACTGATGAAACGTATCGTCACCGTGAAATTGTAAGACTCCATACCAATGAGTCCTTCAAGACCACGAGATCAACTGCACAGTTGTTTGGGATTTCGTTGGATACAGTGCGGAGACATTTACATGCGGCGGGGATCCATAATTACAGACCAGCTAAAAAAATTTAACTTACCGAGGCTCACCGTCAAGCTAGAGTAAGATTCGCCAGGGAGTATTTGAATTTCGATTGGAAGAATAATATACTAGTAATATTTACCGACGAAAAATGTTTTAAATCGGACAAAGATGGACGAAAGATACTGTGGAGAAGACGAGGACAGCGTTATAATCCACAAAATGTTTTACTATATATATTTTTTTTAATTTTTACTTGAGACGTAAAATTGTTATCTTGGATAACATGTTTGTTCTCTCGTAAAAAGTCATAGACAAGTGATTGGAAATATTACAATCTGTATAATGAATAACGATGTATTGTAATTTAGAATTATTGTAAATATGTAAACTGAAACTTGTTTTTGAATAAAGTTACTAATCAGTCTTTTTTGTTTTTCTACCATTTTCTATCAATGTTATTTAATGTGACCTTGATATGCAAAACAATTTTATTAAAGCGCAAACAAAATTAGAATCAAAAATATGTGACAAAAAAAGGCACAAAAGCAGGGGTTCGAACCAGTAACATCATTCACGAGCACCCATTTCTTAACCACCAGGCTATATGTCTGTCACATGATTTGTGTGAAATACTCAAAGTGTTTTCGCAATATGAAGATAAAAATATGAAGGAAACTGACGCAGATGGCGCTGCTAGTCACGACTTTGACTAAAAGCATCAATAGAATGTCGCTGTACTTAGACATTGTGACATTATCGACCAATCACCACTCACTGCTCGTGTTGTGATGTTTCCTACATGTTGCCATAGATGTCGTCACTGGGGGGGGTCCGTTTTCTCTGCTTGCGACCGTACCTACGTATGACATATATAGGTAGATACCTACGTAAGTAAAAAGTTTAATCATGTGATCTCAAGTCTGTTCTTTTATAAACTTCAACCTTTGTAAATATACCATCAATAATAATCTTTAGAGGAACTATATCAAAATGCACAGATCTAGAAAGGTCCCGATATAAGCTGGTGCGCGAAATTAGCCGCGCCCCGGAAGAATGTCCCACTTTATTAGATTCTGAGCTCCATTCAGGGTTTTTCCTCGCGGAGGGAGGCGCCTTTGAGCGCACAGTGCGCATTAGCGCATAATGCGATCGAACGCTATATCACATCAGACTGTAATGTGCCCACCGATAATAGGGCACGAGTATTAGCCGATTATGTGGCTGTGCTGCTCAAACTTGTATCTTCTATCGTGCGGCACATCGAGTCAAACGACCCCATGAAGCCTATTATGAGGTAGCAGAACGCAGTGCTAACGCAGCGTTGTGCGTTGTGAAAAAGGTCTTAATCACTTCATGTTAATAAAATGCTTGTCATTATGTTCAATATCTTACACGTCATCTATGTAGATCGTAATCTACGTAGAAAATCAAAAGATGTTGAATGATGACAACACACGGGACATGTTTTTAATTTATTTTTATTTTTCACAATATTGGTAGGTATTCAAACATAAATACGTTTCAGGGTAAAACTTTGAGAATCATAACACCGTATCAAAAATATCAAAAATTGTTTACGCGATCACCCGTGAGATTCTATTATGTATTACAATACAAGAGATTATTATAAGCTGATACGTTTCTGGCAAATTCCTACCATGCTCTTTTAAGCACGAATCATGTTAAAAATATTCTGCGTATTTTTACTGTTTAGGGTAGCTTATCAATACCAATGATCTAAAGAACTGTAAAACCTGGTTGAAGCTCTGCCTACCCTGCAAGGAGTGACAACGTGATTTTGCGTCTACCTACTACTATACTTACATATTTTTGAGTATAGAGAGTTAGGGGTTACGTTACGTCGTAGCACAGCACGTAGCATATCGTAGAGAGTTTTTGCTACGATGCTTCTGTATTTAATGCTGGCGCTCACGGGGTCAGTTTATTAAGGTGAGTGTAATATTTTGAATATTTATTTCTGAAAGGGCCCTAAATACTTGTCAGACGTGGCGATAACTGCCGTAAGTTTACGATCGTTTACGCTCTGCCTACCCCACATGGGATAAAGACGTGATTAATGTATGTATGTAATATTTTAATATCTTGCTTCTGATTCAGAAGCTAAATGAACATTGATACTATTTTGCTCCCCTTACTCTTTTAAAGGAACTTTTGGAATATCTAAATATCAGTTAGTTTCAGAAAGATAACTTTATAATTTTAAGGTATTATTGTAAGCAATGTGTAGAGTTAGTATGTCCTCGGGTCTGTCTCGTTTCGGCCTGCGGAGTGTAGGCGGGCGCTAATCCGGCGGTGGGCGGGGCGAGCGACGCGACCAGATTACGGGCACACCCCGCATACTCTGGCACTTGTCTTTTCAGATCTAATTCTGAACTTATGAATAAGAAGTTTCGGTTAGAATTACTCTACTTCTTCTATCTTGAGAACTGGGCGTAGGTACGTAATACACATTAACGAGAATTCGTGATTGCTCCTTATCACCTTTGGCCAACAATACTTATTTTGTTATCCTTCTATTATTAGTATATCTAATACTAACCTACTACTGTTTCAAGCTACGTGCTTGAAATATACGTGCGTATAATCTATGTTCGTACAGTATAAAACCAGCTTGCCTTTAAATCGCAATTGTATGACGAAATGTGACACTTTGAGCTGAAAATCTTTTATGTCATATTCATTCAATTCAAAATAAAGTTATGCAGGTGAGATTCGACGCTAATATACAACCTATGAAGGTGGTAAGCATTCAATTACCGAACAAAGTTTTGTGCCACTCTTTGCGGTAGGGGAGCTAAACACAACGATAATTTTACAACAACTTGACAACCACATACAAAATCGCAACTGTCAGTTTCATATAACGTGTTGGGCAAATGGACAATGAATTCTGGCTGAGGGGTAAGCCCAGCTTTGCTAAGCTTTTGATAAGTAATAGATACACAGATTCTCGATACCGCATCAAAAGACAATACCCCTGTAACCGCCCTTTGTGGTCTACGAATGTTGTGGCACATCACATCACCCGCGCACCCTTATTTGCATAGCAAGCGTCAGCAACAGCTTTAAAATAAAAACAACCCTTAATGGCTTTATAAATACGTTTCCAAAGTATTTTCTATTAAATAAACTTCCATTCGAGCGATGTGCTCGTATGAATAAATCATATCAAATAACTATCAGGGGAGTACAATACGACGCTAGGGTTGGGTTAGACTGTTTGCAAAACAACAGATTTTTCTGCTCATGATTTTTTAATGGTGATCCGGCACTCAATGTCTTTTCAGCTCGCTTTGGAAACGGGAAATGCTGTCTTTGAGGAAAAGGAATTCAAAGGGGTTGGGTATTTTCTAAATGGAAGGACCAAACGTTTGGTAATAGCTATAGGTAGTTAGTATTCTTTGGTATTAAGGACTTTTAAGATTATTTGCGTTTCTTCTTTCAGTGTATAGAATGATGTCCTAATATGTAGTTTAAAAATCTGGTTGAAGAGTTAGATTACGTCTACGTAGATTTAACGATTTTTCATTGGAATTTCCAAGATATATTCATTTTATGTATAGTTGAAAATTACGTAAAATACTTTCTATTCGATTATAACGAGTAGTTTTGTTTATAATAGTACCTATACATTTTAATTACAATATTTTAGTACCTACCTTATTGGGTCACTAAGATAGATAAGACAGCAATTGGATGACAACATTAATATCGTCGAACAAAATTTTTTTACTTAGAAACTCGAATTTTCTTTGCCAGTGAACCTTTTCCGTGAATCAGATAGACTCATATAGACATATCTATAGTAGTATACCTATAGTATTATATCTATAGTATAGAGCCAAGCCAGCATTCCATGTGTTCTCCAGAGTGTCGCAGGGTATTCCCGCCGTCGGCTTCCGAGTGGCTTTCGTGAGATTGGCTGCGACGTACGCTGCGTTGGCGCGCTGAGACACGTCTGTAAGCCCATCACCAGCGACATATTGGATTCTAACCTTGTTTCAACTCTTAGGTTATTTTACTACCGCCAGAACATCAACCTACCCATTTAAGGGGTCTACTAACACTGGATTTTCGTAAAAATACTAGAAAAACCAGTCTAATTGATTAGGTTGATCAACGCGCAAATGCGTTGGCGCGCTGAGACGCTATTATGCACCTGTCATCACCACTTCATTACATTTTAACTTTGTATGAACTTTTGGGTTATTTTAGTGATGAAATATATCATTGTTCCTATAGTATCACGGAATTATAGACACTTTAAATAATATGTCGTCAAAGAATTTTCGCGCATGTTGACAAAGCCGATCTAAAAAGAATCAGCAGAAAGTAAATTAAAGATGGCAGAAAGTGTCTAAATAATCCAACCACCAAGCAGTATGCGAACGTAATAATCTTTCCCCATAAAATGAATATCAGATATTCCTTTTTTATCCACAAAGCTAATGGAAGTATTTAAATTTATTATGTACCAACGGAATATGGTACGCGGAAATAGGTAACAAAAAGCGGCAGAGACTGTGGGCTGTAGTTGTACAAACCGCTGCACCTTGAGTTCAAATTTTAGGGCTCAACTAATATTAGTTTCCTAGCATTTCTTAGGAATAACCAGTACACGTTGAACCCTGAATATTCCTTGAAGAGCCGCCGATTGTACCTACATAATCGGATTTGTACTGAAAGCATTCACAATCCCACTGGCATCGCTCTTGCATTTCACGAATATTTTATGAATAGTTATACTGCAGGTCTTTTCATGTTGCACATTGAAAAGGTTCGTGATGCAAGGAATAGTTAAGTACAGTTTATAAAAATATAGCTTGATACCTGTGATGTTTGACAGACTAAAAAAGAGAAGTAAAGTAGGGAAAATGGACCCAATGCCATATCATTTGCCTGAAACTGACAGACGTCACAGGTATCAAGCAAAATTTTATAAAGTACAGGTAAACACATTTTGGTTATACGTTCGGTCAGACATAAGCTGCAATGTTTTTATCAACCTACAACTTCACTAATCAATAACACGAACGAATCATCATAACAAATCATAGAAGCTCGTAAATACCTACCTACGTAGTGTACATACATCCTCTCTTGAAATTGAACATAACATTGATTTGTAATTATTTTTCTTAATAGAGTCGTTACTCAAATTTATTTAATACTTTATTAATTATGCAAATCTGTAGCACTTATTCAAAACGCACTCGCATATAGTCAAGTCTCAGAACTTAGGATTATTTAAATATGACATGAAAGGTTATCCGTGCAAATTGCCATATCCTATACTTAACTACAATACCAAAACCAAACGCAGATGCGATTGAATTCTCTGCCTCAAGCAACATTTGAGACATTTCAAAATTTATCGCGTAGCAATTCGTAGCAGTATCGTAGCCGAAACCGTGTTGATGTTTTCAAAAAAACGTTTTTTCAAAAATATTGGTAGCAGCCGTAGAAGTTCGTAGAGGTGTCACATTGGTAATTTTAAAAGTGAAAATTTTAAAGTTTATTTTTAAATGTTAATGGCGTTTGCCAATAACGAGCCCTCATTAGAAGGCGTGGAGACGGCTCCCGGCCTGCGACTGACGGCCAGGCATTGTGCTCGTCTCAGCTACTCTCTAATTATGCTTGCCTAGTACCCCTGCCGGTGACACTTACACAAAATTAAAAATATTTCTAAAAGCAAAAGTACTTTCTAACAGTACTGTTGGTACTGTATCCAAGTTAGCTCTGTATTTATGACAGATTGGTAAACCTTATTTCTATCTTTGACGTTTCAGTATGCGTCTTGCCTCAGCCACATAAGTTAACTAGTGGGATAGGACTAGCCTATCGGGGTATTGCCATATTTACCGCGCTTGGCAGGTGGTTTGGCAAGCATCCCTGCAAAAACAACAGGAGCAAAACAGATTAAAGATTTCAAAATAACGTTCACCTACCTTTTAAACAGCTTGGACAGAGTAAATTATAGTTTTGTTTGAAAAATTGTTCTTATAAAAATAAAATAAAATAGTCACGGACTATAATTATTACAATAACGTTGTGTATAAAAGGAAATAACAGGTTTCAGGCTTATTCGATCGAGGCACAGTTTCATAAGCAGGCATTAAGTAATTTATTTGAGTACTGCGATTAATCTTACAGTACTTATCTAAACTAGGGCTGCCACCCACGCGATTCTGTCTTTAGGAAAACAAATTCACATTTTCCTAACGAGATGATTACTGTAACAGTGCATAGTAGGTACGTGGTAGTTAAGTTTAAAATCCTGCAAAGCGCTGTTTATTTAAACATCTATTATTATCGTATATTTTAGTGCTTTCCCAGATCCGATAGGAAATTACAAAGTTCGACAAAAATCACTCACCGTATAAAAATTGCGGCTGCCACATCACAAGTTGTCATATACGTATTACTATGGTGGCTGTCAATATAGATCGGTAAAAGTGCGATTCACCGTATGAAGAATTGGTATGAGGAATACAAGATTTTAACGGCATTTGTATCAATTTGCCCACGAAATCAAGATTTCCAAAAGTTCAAAGTCGCAATATTGCGAATTTCCATCAAATCGCAAAAAACTGCATTAGATCTCATACAATCTACCTACCTATCGTAGGTTCGCGTCGTATGGCAAATAGGTGGATCGCACACTTAACGCACAATGGACCGCTAAAATATCGCAGCGTTCTGTCATATCCATAATAGAAATGTCAATCCCCATAGGATTTTTTTTTAAATATGTAATAGGCCCGCATTCATTGGGTCTTTGGACTACTCGGTGTCCCACACGAAAAAGAAACAAAAATCCCCATACTAAAACCGCTCAACCGCTGTTGACGCAGCGCTATCTCAGCGTCGTCGTAAGTCGAGTGCGGTTTTAGTATACTGAGTGAAGTTTTTAGTATGGATCTGACAGACCGCTAGGATATTTTAGCGGTTCGTCGTGCGTTAAGTGTGCGTTGCGCCATATTCGCTGGTGTATTTGGGAGCCCAAACAAAACCCATCGACTTTTCCCATTCTAGAATGTTCAGCTTAATCGCTGCAAATGCTGCAAGACGCGTGCACTGCCGTCTGAATGAGTCAGTAAATAGAAAGAAAATATAAATTCTGTAAAATCACGGAGACCTTTAAGTTGTTTGTTTTTTCTTATAGTTTTTCCTCAGCAGAGTGCTATCCGGTAATAATCATTAGCGCTGCACTAATTGTTAATTTTTCCATTGTTCTATATGCAAATATCTGAGTACAATAGCTCGTGAGTAGTTTTGAGTACAACCTGACAATGAACATTTCATGCTTTGTCGCTACGAAATAAACCTTCAACGATTATTGTTGCAGATACGAGTACCTACTTACCTCCTCCCTTTTTGCGTTGCGAAAAATCACGTTGGAAAATAAATCAACGTTGTTGCGTCTTTTCCTGAGTAAACTGTTACTGGATAATACTTTGGTATTTTACGACATTTAGTACGTCTTTTGAGTAACCGTTAAACCGTAAACTTACAAACTACCATACAAATTCATCTCTTATATACACACATATCACGTCTCTATCCCTTGCGGGGTAGGCAGAGCGTTAACAGCCGTAAGAATACGGTTGCTATCGCCACGTCTGACATTTTTGAGGGTTGTTTTCCAAGGTTGTTTCAGAAAACATGTGTATCACTATAGTGACAGGTTGTCAGCCTGTCGCCTAAAGATTGTAATACACCAATACTCGCGACAATACACCAATATTCATATCTTAAATGGGTAAATTTGGTCGAGGCTGAAAATTTTTCGTAGATATTGAAATTTAAAAGCTGTAAAAACTTGGTTCCATGTCAAATCTCCTAGGTTAGGTAGCCGATGCCGACAGAGAACAGGATAAGGCAAGGAGGATGATGATTGTTACTTAAAAGTACTTAGTAAGTAAGTAAGTAGGTACGTAATATTTTAGTCTATTAGGTTCCGTTATGTTTATTAAAATGTAAAATGACATAAAACACTCGATTTATAAAATGCTTCCCCTCATAGTGGCAATCTGTCACACAAAATGGATCAGCTAAAATATTCATAGATGTTTCCCGGAGATGACGACCCTCCTTATAACTTTGCGAACACTTTTATAACACGATGGAAAATTGTAAGCACGTAAGTAATCTTCTTTTTAATCGAATCAATTATCAAATGCAAGAATCTGTCTTGGTCCATATTGAATCAGATGTGATTCCAGGACACTTACTTCAGTATTTTAAGACATTTTTTAAAGAATGTAGGTAGTAGCTGCCGAAAATGTATTTTATATGTGCGGTAAAAAATGATTTTCTATCTTATTTAGCCCATTATTAATAACAGTATGAAGAACGAGTTGGTAAATGTTGACCGTATACGGGAGTGGGTTTGCTATTGATAGTTAGTACAATACAGACAGAAACACGGAAGCACTGTATTGCTCACATTAAAATATAAAATTACCTTAGCTGCAAATATTTTAAGGGGTGAACCAGCCCATGAAACTGAGCAACTTGCCCCAAGTAACATAGGTCGAAATATGAAAAATTTTGGACCTCCTATACAAAATGAGCTACCGACATAGTCAATTTGTATGGGAGGTCCAAAAAATTTTCTCATATTTCGACCTATGTTTCTTGGGGAAAGTTGTTCAGTTTAATGAACTGATTCACCCTTAAAACATTTGCAGCTAATATTTTTACACCTTGTATACATGATCAAAAACAACTACATAATACAAGCAAATGCGGCCTTATCGCTTTAAGCATTTCGTGCGTTTTCAGTTATTGATTTTGATATAATTTCGTTCATTTTATTTGCTTTTATGAAGTTTATTGAATGTTAACAAAATTAGCAGACATCATTCACTTATTCCCTGTTTTTTATAGAAAAAAGAATTCTACGCAGACGGGATAAGAATACGAAATTTTCACACATTGGATATTAAGGGAAGCAAAAATCAACCAAGCACATTTTCAGTCCCTGTACTCAAATTTCAGCTTTCCAGTTAAGAAATACGAATCAAATATTACAGTGAAATGTGTAGTTGTAGTTAGTAAGTGGAAAGGGTAGTCAAATACTGAAGTGACTCTCGAGTTGTCGCCCCGGGCCGCTAATCTAGTTGTCGCCCCCGCTATACAGTTAAAATCGCAAGGCTAATAAAATATTTGACCCCTTTATGAGATGAACACGCCCATGGTACGGTACAGATGTCTACACAATATTTTATTATGTTTTCTTTTATTTTGTTTAATTAATGTCTAAGCAGCAAGTGTGTTGAATTAATTTGGATTTCAACGGTACAATGTACGAGTCACGAATGTATGAGTTTCATGATTTTTACGATAAAGATTAGCGACACGGCACAAATTGGATTGATAGAAATTCCGTGACTGAAAAACCAAACGACAACATTTGAATTCCTACTTGTTTTCGCCAAAAACAAGTTTGACTACGAGTTCCATTTCGTATCCAACGTCCTACATACAAGTCGCATACTTTTCATCTATACATATAATAAAGCTCAAGAGGACCGAAAGTCTGTACATACAAGATATCCAAAAAAAAATTGTTTCGTGATACTTAATATTGATAACAAAACACGTTTCTGCAATTTTTTAAATTTTTGTCTGTTTGGATGTTTAGATGTTTAGATGTTTAGATGTTTGTGTGTTTGTTTGTGGATATGCGGAAGCATCACGCGAAAACGACCGAGCGGATTTTGATGCAATTTGTACCAAAATGTCAAGTAAATCACCGACCAGGTTATAGGCTAAAAAAAAACATACCCCTAAAAGGGGGGTTGGCTGCTACGCATAAAATAAGTTTGTAGATCACGTAAATTTCATAGTGCCGCGTAGTAAAAAGATGTGTATGGGCTTATTGGACCCGAGATTGATTTCAAATTTCGAACTGGCCAGCACGAACTGTGTCACTTTGAATAAGCGCGCGGAAAGAAAAATAACAAGAGGCCGTATTTATTATTTTTAATCTATATTTTTATAACCTCAATAAATGAGAAAAGTAAAATCTACGAATATGTCTACGACTACAAAATAATCTCTTTAATATTGGAATAATTTTAACTTTTAATAATTCAATATTTTTTACACTCGAAAACAAAAGTTCCGTGGTACAAGACGTGTAAGTTGCGTACCAGACGATACAATCTTTATTTATGGATCGTTTTCTTGGTGCGTAATCTATTATTTACCGCGGGAAAATTGCAATAGCTACAAAGCAAAAGTTTGTGTGAAGGGATACCTATCCTTATTTTTGCCGCTCCAACCATGGTTAAAATGGCTCAGCGGAAATAGATCTGCTTATGATGTAAGTCGGCCAGCGAAGTACCACAATTTTTTGTTTTTAATTTTTCTTGCTAATTTTGTTAAGGCTATTCTTTATATCTACGTTACTAGCCAATGTTGTTCTGTTACATACTGTTATTATATGTTTAGCCGACAAATTTGTAATACACCAATACCGTCGAGTCCCTTAGTCGCCTCTTACGACACCCGCGGGAAGGATGTGGGGTGATGCTATTCTAAGCCGGCATCACACATCATCTGTGCCCAATTTCATGAAAATCAGTTCAGCAATTTTTGCGAGAAGGAGTAACAAACAAACAAATCTTTTGTATTAATATATTAGTAGGAAGTAGGATAGGATAGGATAGGATTTGTAGTGGGATTACTTGGTTTTTAATAAGCTTATGTTTTATTTATTCACACTCATGAACTCGGTCTTTATTCATCCATCACAATGTTAAGAAATGTGGCATCAGTCTACTTCACGGAATTGATACCTTTGGAAGTAAACGCACGATTTTAAAAAAATTGCTAAAATGAACTGGAAAGCGAGGATTTGGAACAGGGAGTGACTAATCTGTAACCTGATTCAGCAAATTCAACCTACAGGAATCAAAAAGACCAAACATATATAAAAGAATCACTGTTTTCTTACTCTTTTTGCATGTGGAAATTGTAAATTTAGGATTTAACAGTTTTTTTAAATGACATATAAAGTGTAAAAAAATTAGCTGCAAATATTTTAAGGGGTGAATCAGCCCATGAATCTGAACAACTTTCCCCAAGGAATACATAGGTCGAAATATGAAAAAAACATTTGGGCCTCCCATACAGTTGACTTGCTCGGCTGCTACATTTTGTATGGGAGGTCCAAAAATTTTTCCCATCATTCGACCTATGTTGCTTGGGGAAAGTTGTACAGTTTCATGGACTGATTCACCCATTTAAATATTTGCAGCTAATATTTTTACACACTGTATAGTCGGCGAAACCAAGTTTTTGGGTACCTATCTACCAACAATTTATTATAAGCTTATAATATATTATTTTATGGTTCTTAGAGTCTATGGGGGAGGCCCATGTTTATCAGTGAGCTTCCTTTATATAGCTTATATGATGGATGATATATGGCGAAACGAAGTTCGCGGGCACCAGCTAGTAATGCAATAAAATTGACTTTTAGGTACCAAGTATTAAGCTCAAGCTGGGCCAAGTTTAAGCTTTTCAAAGTTTTTAAGAAATAGTCTATTAACTCACGCGATGGAAAGAAAATCTTGGATTCATTATATCACTTGTAGACACGATTAACACTTTTGTGCATGACGTCACCAGGGGGTCGTTCGAAACTATTCGGATGCATCAATAATTGAAATTTGTGCCCGGAGGCATTCATGGCAAATAACTTTATTCGGCGTTTAGCTTCCAATTTTAGCGTGTGTTTTGTGAACGGAAGGAGCCGACAGGGGTGGCGTGATTCAATGCGACGGTAGTAGCGCTCATGTAGAACTTTGTAAAATAACTTTTAGGTGTCTGTCTAGTTATAAAGAGTAGTAATAAATCTATATAATCTGGGCTTGCGCTCTATTCCAACTCGACCGTATAATTAATAAGCATAGAATAAAATGATGTTGCTTTTTGGGTTTCTCTGTCTGTCTGTGTGTCATGGAAACCGGCAACTCGTCCTAAACCACGGAATGTATTTTGATGTGGTTTTATTCAAATGAGTGCAATCACCGAGCAGGCCACTAGTCTCTAGTATATTAAAGTATAACAAGAAATAAATGTTACAAATAACTGCTTACAATATAGGGAACTCAAAAGAAAACAATTTCGTCGATAAAAACCCGTTAAAATCATAACTATGAACACTTACAATTACAACAGAGTTTCAGAAATATTTTCTTAAGTTTCGGAGTTCTGTCAAGTACAGTCACGCAAAAGTTTCAATGCACTGTACAGGTTTGTGAATGACGCCACACATACACGGCACGGCACGGCACGACATCAAATTACGGTTGTCATGTCACAGTTACCATAGCTTTGGTGGTCGGCTAGCAGGCTAATTGCGGAAAATGGTCGCAGCTTACCAGGCAAAGTAAAAATTATGCCTCGAAAACTAAGGTTACGTTCATAATGTTTTTATTTTATTTTGAACAAAATAATCTTTGCATTAGTGAAAAAAACTGTGTGTGCAATGTGTCCGCGTCACCCATGAACAATCGAAATGTTTTGATACTATTGCGTTTCCAGCAATAATTTATTACTTTTCTAGGTGCAGTGACATTTACTGAACATGATTCATCATTTTTATCCGGCTTGTTGTAAATCAAAACCTCAAAAACTCTATTTGTCATGAGTTACGTTCATCGACTGTACCTATTAATATTGTCTCTACAAATGTAGCGTTTTATCACAAGAAGTACGCTGCTATTTTCAAGGAAGCCTGATGTTTTAAGGCGAGCTATAAGCAAAGAGCGAGCTTTTAAAAAAAACCTTAATAGTATAATACGAGTATATTTGCGAACCTGTTAATGCAACACCTTGAAATGCGGTCGACAATCTGCCTGTCAAGCGTGGTGAGTATCCACTTACCATAGAGGAAGGCTTATGCTTATGTCTAGCAGTGGTCTGTTGTGGCTGTTAAGACAGAATAAAGAATAGTGTATTACTATGCAGTTAACTATTTAAACCATTTAACTATGTGATTACCCCTTTGTTCCTTTCCAGCTATCAGAACATTACAGTTTGATTTTCTCTGAAGGCTGCAGCCACTCTCGCCCACATGCGCTACTCACGCCATCTGATGGGATGTATGTAGAACCATACCCACATTATAATTACCTGTAATTTCGCTGGTAATTTTCGAGAAGTCCTGCCCGGCGGTTTGATAGGCTCCGACACGGAAAAACTCATGTTCCTTAGAAACTCAAACTAGCTAAACATTAGAATTACTTGCTTTATTTTTACTTTACCGCAACAATTACTGTACTGCAGCTATTTGTGCCAGGTGGAAGATTTACATACATACATACACATATCACGCCTATATTCATTGCGGGGCAGGCGGAGCGTCAACAACCTTAAAATTACGGTCGTTATCGCCACGTCTGACAAATGTTTGAGGGTCGTTTCAGATAAGCCGTGCATTACAATAGTGACAGATTGTCAGCCTGTCGCCTAAAATTGTAATACAAATGAAATCCTCTAGTCCCTTAGTCGGTTTCTACGACACCCACGAAAGAAATTGGGTGATGCTATTCAAAGCCGGCATCACACGGCATATTCTAAGCCGGCATCACATGGCATTTGTGGAAGATTTTGTACACTATTTTCGATGGCACTAAAAAGGTGCTACGTTACACCTGCAATATTTTAATTTATTTTTATCTGCAGTATAGTTAAGATTGTTTTGGAAAGTGGCGTGGAAAGCTTTGTTTTTCCCTTGTTATCATTTAATATAGTAGATATATGCATACACAAATCACGCTTTTATCCTAATTAATAAATAAGAAGAAGGTAAACACAGAACTTTCCATACGTAATTAATGGGTAATCTCAAATCGGAAAAAAACTTCCAGGAATAAGTAGATAAGTTACATATGAAACTTATGTTGACGATACTTATGTTACATAGATGTTAAAGATTTCATGCATGTTGTTATTTCCAATATAACAGCATTAAGTGCAAAATGTCAGCCTTTAACTATTTTATCTCAATGATTATTAAATTGTTACATTTCATCCTGAGATTTTATCGGCTACATTTTTCTGAATAGTAGACTTGTTTATCCAAAGGTCCTCGAGGTGGAGTAATTACTCGTTGTTTATTGGTTCCGCATAAATTGGCCTCTGAAACGAAGCCCCGCGTCAGAGGTCCAGAGAGGGGGGTGGGATGCGGAGGGGAGGGCAGCAATTACTGCACTTCAAACTCTGACATTATCACCTCTACCAAAAGTGTGTTCTCCGCGTTTTTATACCGATATCGATATTCAGTGTCAATTCAAGGATAAAAACCAATGATAAAGCAAAGAAAATTATACGTAGAAAACATTAAACTGAGCAAATTGCAGGTAGAAATAGACGGCCTTATGGATGAGAAGTCATTCTAACTCTCAAATAGGTAGGTTCTAATGGTAGCTACAGTTATAAGTGTGATTTGCCTATTGGTATTTTTTATTTAAATTTGCATTCGCTTCTTCTTTCTTTTCATGTGGGATACCGAGTCGTCCAACGACCCGATGAACCCTAGTGTCAGTAGGTATTTTTCAACCGCCTTCTACAAGTAGCAGGCTTCTGACATGGTTGTGTTACATTCGCTAATTAAGCAACAAATAAGCAAATTTCTCCGTAATACAGTTTTCATCTTTATATCGATAAGAACTTTCGTAAAAATGGCGTCTCTAGGTATATCTAATGTAGAAGGACGTTTAATAAAAATATTAGCAGCAGAGCGGGCCGAGCGTCAAAGAAACCCGCTTAATTTAATTATCTCCGCCTTTAATAAACCGGGCTCTACCCGGCTACTGCGGCGTGCTCTCCGATGCTCCAAGTTTGTTTCTCCTAGATTATTTCGTAAAAAGGTTTATCTATTATTTATTTATATAATATGTCGTGATCAAGCGATAGAGCGTCGATCAATTTTAGTAAAGTTGATTGATTCAATCGACAATCGGTCAATCCGTCAATTGAGTTAAGTTTTAAGCAATATTGTAAAGTGGGGGCGAACGCCGTGACGTCACTACCGGTGGCTGTTTACGAGGGTGGAGTCATTGGGCGGGAGCTCTGGCATTCTAAATCTGATCGCCGAGTGGTGAGCACCCCTCCAGTGAACCTGCTGGTTCGCCTACCATTAATTCAACATTGAAACTCTGTGCACTTGCTGAAAATAAATCATCACGTTTGTTTCGCACGTTCATCTTTCACTTCTCGAGTTCCCACGCCATGGGTCCCGATCCTGATGGGCAGACTGCTGCGGGAGATGGGTCTTCGTCTGTTTCGCCTACATCAGAAGTGCGAATCGCTCGAGAAAATCAAGAACCGGGCACCAACCTCAGCAAAGATGACACGTGGCAAGCTATGTTCGAGCTGCAGAGTCGTACCATGATGGAAATGATCGAAGCTGTTCGAGGAAAGTCTTCCACGAGGATAATCTTACCAGAATTCAACCCAGATGTCGCCGATGCCGATCCACGTGCTTGGTGTTCAACCGTCGACATTTGCCTGACAGAGCAACCGCTTGAAGGAGGAGAACTGATTCTCGCACTCAGTAAGGCGCTACGAGGGAATGCTTCAGTCTGGCTGTCTCTAGTTTCCCACGTGGGCATCACATGGGCCTACTTCAAAGACCTATTCCTTGCCAGATATGCCAGTAGCGAAACTGCGGCAGCTACCTTGATCAATGTGAGTAATGGTCGTCCAAAAGACGGTGAGTGCTTAGCGGCTTATGCAAGTAGAATCATGACCTCAATAATGATTCAATGGAAAGACAAGACCGCTGAAGAAATTGCTATATCGTACGTACTTGCTCACACGGCGCAATTTGACTCACGAATCCATCGTCTTGCTCACACCACCGAGTTGAATACCAGGACCAAGCTTCTGCAAGAGATGAAGTCATTTTCAAGCATGAAGCGAAAGCATCCCGAGAAAGACAATACACACGATATAAAACGCTTTAAATACAACTCACCTGCTTCATTTTCTTGCCATGAATGTGGAAAAGCAGGTCATAAAGCCATTGACTGCCGCTACAAGCAGAAACCCACTGTCAAGCAGAGTTCACCGTTCTTCAACACTAAACCGAGTACCTCCAACAAAATCAAAACACACGTGGAGGCGAAGAAGAGCATCATCTGTTTTCGTTGTGGAGACAGAGGACATATCTCATCACACTGCACTATGACCAATGCGAGCACCAGCGCGGGCGGCGGCGGAAGCGGCGCGGGCGGCCAGGGCGGCGCAGGCGGCGCCGGTGGCAGCGGCGGCGGCGGCGCGCGCGGTGTGCCGAGCGGCGTGCACTACCAGCAGCGTCGGGTGGACCTCTGCCAGATCCAGGGCGTGCACGGAAAACTCCATCACTCTGGTGAGTCGTACCCTTTTTATTTTGATTCTGGGGCCGAGTGTTCTCTAATTAAGCTGAGCGTAGCACATAAATTCACTGGGGCACGGTCTAATAACACTGTACAAGTCACTGGCATTGGTAATTCCTCTGTATATTGCACTGAACAAATTCTTAGCTATGTTGTTATAGACGGGAAAGAAATTTCAGTTTTATTTCACGTTTTACCGGACGATTGTTTGAAACATGACGTTTTGATAGGTCAGGAATTGTTGTTACTTTACACCGTCGAACTTTCGCATTCTACCCCCATAACTTTGTTGCCAAAGAAACAAGCAAATTTTTGCAGTACATTGCCTGTTTTCGATACCTATAACGTGGACACTGATATTTCTGACGAAAACAAACAAAATTTAGTTTCACTTCTAAATGATTTTTCGTCTTCTTTCACGGATGGTTTACCAAAAACTCGCGTTACGACGGGAGAATTAAAAATTCGGTTGATTGATCCAACTCGTACGGTTGAGCGTCGTCCCTATCGACTAAGTCCAGATGAGAGGCAAATCGTGCGTAATAAGGTGGACGAAATGTTGCGCGCTGAGATAATTAGGCCAAGTAACTCCCCATTTGCGAGCCCTATAGTCTTAGTTAAAAAGCGAGATGGAAGCGATCGCATGTGCGTAGATTACCGGGAGCTTAATAGTAATACGGTACCTGACCGATTCCCTCTGCCGCTAATATCCGACCAAATTGCGAGGTTAGCAGGCGCGAAGTATTACACTTGCTTAGACTGTGCTAGCGGTTTTAACCAGATTCCCGTGAGCGAAGAAAGCATAGAAAGAACTGCTTTTGTTACGCCGGACGGACAGTTCGAATACGTACGAATGCCATTCGGTTTGCGTAATGCTCCTAGCGTATTCCAACGTGCTGTATCGAATGCTTTAGGCGAACTAGCAAACAAATACGCCGTTCTTTACTTAGATGACATCCTTATTCCGTCGGTAGATGAACAAGAGGGCTTGGAACGTTTGCGTGAGGTTCTCGAAGCTTTGACTAAGGCCGGGTTTTCGTTAAATATGTCGAAGTGCACTTTTCTGAAGCGACGTGTCGAATTCTTAGGTCACGATATTACCGAAGGCGAAGTTAGGCCAAATCCGAGAAAGATCGAGGCTTTAACTAAGCTGCCCCCACCTGAAAACGTTCACCAACTAAGGCAGTTCATTGGACTCGCTTCTTATTTTCGGAAGTTCGTTGCTAACTTTTCCCAAATAATGGCTCCCCTGTTTAAACTGACCACACGTAAGCAGTTTGAATGGAAGTCCGAGCACGAAGAAATCAGACAAAAGATAATCTCAATTCTTACAAATAAACCAGTTCTGATGATATTTAACCCGGATTTACCATGCGAACTGCATACTGATGCATGTGCTGGCGGGTATGGCGCTATCCTGTTCCAAAAAGTTGATGGCAAATTGCACGTAGTAGAGTATTTCAGTAAGCGAACAACTAATGCGGAATCAAAGTACCACTCGTACGAATTAGAAACACTGGCGGTTGTAAATGCCGTAAAACACTTCCGACACTACTTACACGGGCGTGAGTTTACGGTAGTTACGGACTGTAATTCATTGCAGGCATCTCGAAAGAAAGTCGATCTCACTCCTAGGGTTCACCGTTGGTGGGCATTTCTTCAGGCGTTCGATTTTAACATCGTTTATCGCGAGGGTAGGCGGATGAGTCATGTTGACTTTTTATCACGCAATGTAGTACCGAAGCCTACAAAGATAACATACCAAAAGGTAGAACAGAAGCGGGTAGATTTGGCTAGTTTATCTCAAAATTGGCTTATCGCTGAACAATTGCGTGATGAAGAAATTCAAACACTAGTAACCAAGTTAAAAAATAACGAGCTGTCCCCTGATGATGCGAAAACATACGAGCTACGATCCGGTCTTCTTTACCGTAAAATTCAGCGTAACAATCGTACTCGATGCTTGCCAATTGTACCTAGGGCTTTTCGTTGGTCGGTAGTAAATCACGTTCATGAAGCAGTTATGCATCTAGGTATCGAAAAGACGCTCGAAATGATTTACGAACATTATTGGTTTGAAAACATGGCCAAATATGTTCGCAAATTCATTAACAACTGCATGACTTGCAAAATTTCGAAGTCCATGTCAGGTAAACAACAAATTGAGCTACATCCTATCCCGAAGGTTAGTGTTCCGTGGCATACTTTACACGTTGACATTTCAGGGAAACTGAGTGGGAAGAATGACCTCAAAGAGTACGTCATAGTTTTGATAGACGCTTTTACGAAGTTTGTTTTATTGTACCACACTTTACGTCTCGACTCGATAAATGCAATCAAGGCTCTCAAGTATGCAATCTCACTTTTCGGCAAACCATGTCGTGTTATTGCGGATCAAGGCCGTTCGTTTGCATGTAAAGACTTTAAAGACTTTTGCGAGAGTCATGGTATTACGTTGCATTTTATTGCTACAGGCGCCAGTCGCGCGAACGGACAAGTAGAAAGGGTGATGGGGACCCTTAAGAGTATGTTGACGTCTGTAGAGACTTCTGACAGGTCGTGGCAGGATGCTTTGGAGGATGTTCAGTTAGCAATGAATTGTACAGTGAATCGCGTAACTAAAGCCAGTCCTTTAGAACTTCTAGTAGGAAAAGTAGCCAGACCGTTAAATCTTTTAACTCTTGATGATGCTGAATCAACTGTTGACATTGCTGAAATTAGAGAACACGCGGCACAAAACATCGAAAAGAGTGCAGTTTATGAAAAGAATCGATTTGATAAAAGTAAAGCTAAGGTAGTGCGATATGAGTTAGGCGATCTTGTGCTACTGAAAAATGAAGAAAGGAATCAGACAAAGCTGGATCCCAAATTCAAAGGCCCGTTCAAAATTGTAGAGTTACTTGAAAATGATCGGTACTTGTTAAAATCATTGACTGGTAATAGAACGTACAAGTACGCCCATGACCGAATTAGGAAGATGCCTTTTGATCAAGCATCAGTAGAGTCTGAGAGTGACGAGGGTGATGAGGAAATTGCTGGTCCCTCAAACTTGTTACAGTAGTAGTAGTAAGTGTAAGTAGTTATAAGATCTAATCAAGGTAAAATCATGATTTATTTGGCTGCACTGTATCCGTCAGTCGTAGTCGTAACTGCGGCCATATTCTGGTCGTTCAGGGAGCGGTGCGCGGCTGATGGTACGGCGGGGGCCCGAAGTCTCTTCGAGACTATTACTTAGTATTGTATTGGCTGACTTGGAGTGGCCCGAAATGTGTAAAAAGGTACCTTTGGCTGACTTGGAGTGGCCCGAAGTGAGTTTATTCACTAGCTAGGCGAAAATCATGATTTTAGCTTTAGCATTTTAGCATTGCATTCTAGCGTTTTCTTTTGATTTGATTTAAGTTTCTGTCTGTCATTTCTATTAGCGAAGTTAATTTAAAATTGTGAATGCTTGATATCAGACATTTTCTTAATTTGTGTTCGTCAGGTAGGCCGAGCCGGCCAATCATAGCATTTGCTCTACACTTTTGTCTGGTTGTTTCAGATGCACACGAGGACGTGTGAGTTGTCAGTCTGGCCGTGTCGTGATCAAGCGATAGAGCGTCGATCAATTTTAGTAAAGTTGATTGATTCAATCGACAATCGGTCAATCCGTCAATTGAGTTAAGTTTTAAGCAATATTGTAAAGTGGGGGCGAACGCCGTGACGTCACTACCGGTGGCTGTTTACGAGGGTGGAGTCATTGGGCGGGAGCTCTGGCATTCTAAATCTGATCGCCGAGTGGTGAGCACCCCTCCAGTGAACCTGCTGGTTCGCCTACCATTAATTCAACATTGAAACTCTGTGCACTTGCTGAAAATAAATCATCACGTTTGTTTCGCACGTTCATCTTTCACTTCTCGAGTTCCCACGCCATGGGTCCCGATCCTGATGGGCAGACTGCTGCGGGAGATGGGTCTTCGTCTGTTTCGCCTACATATTTATTAAGAAACAAACAGTTATATACTATATCTACATGTAATACAGTTTAGTCTTATCAGCTTGTAGACCTACAGTTTCCTTAAATAATTATACATTACATTCTTACACTAAAAAGGAACTACCGGTAGGTACCTCATGTACCTTAAAACTAATATACTAAAAAAGCTTTAAATGAAAAGTATGCAAAAAGATTAAATTTGTTTTAAACTTTTTTAGAGAGATGCTGCAAGCAAAGTTAGTTTTTTGAAAACATTTAATGATTTGCTAAATAGATCGATATTTAAATTTTTTTCATTATACAAAACATTATTAATTTCGTGCCAGTTATGTTTCTTTGGCAAAGACAGAGTTACGTTACGTTACAGATAGGGGTTGTTTCAGATTGGCCAAGTATTACTGTAGTGATACAAGATGTCAGCATGTCGTCTAAAAATGCAATACAAAGTAATTCTAGACTTCCTAAGTCACCTCTTATGACACCTACGAGGTGATTCTATTGTATACCTGTTAAAATTTAAATATTTGCTTCTTTCTGAGTAAATAAATAACATGCTGTACATAAATCATATTACTTCTTTTCCTGTGTCATCTATCAAGGAGTCCGCATACCAACCAACACTGGCCGGGAAGTGACAGGTATAATTTTTCCTCCAAAACGATGACGATAATAATGGTGGAATGGAAGTTGGCTCACCCTGTGGAAATACCAACAATTGTCGATCCGACATAGCTATGCTGATTACGTATATAATCATATTATGTCAAAACCTATTTTATTTTCGAGTAAAAGAAATGAAAGTCTGTTTGGTTACAAGTTGAAAACTAGAGCAACCCTCAATAACTAAACAACAATTTTATAATTAGTTACTTTCTCTACCTTTATTACAAGAAAATTTAGCTATATTAAGATTTGAATGAGTTATTTAAACGCCGTTTGCTTTTCTAAAGTAGGGACAGCCAAGGTATAGTATGGATATGTAGACGTTTTATACTCCGGTTTAAGCTTCAATCGCGTATTAGGGGAAAAGTAGGACTCGCCGTCGTAAAATATTTGTGAGACAGTTATTCTGTCTATGCCGTGTGGTGCCGACATAGCATAGTGTCAAAAAATCGACTAAGGGGTAATCATCAAGGCAGTGGGCATCAGCGTTCCCTGTAAATGCGACATCTAGCACTGTGCTCGCCAATCCGCTTGCCAAGCGCGGTAAGAATGGCAATGTCCCCCCGAAAGGCCCCCCGGGCATGCCGAGCAGTGGGCTGTTGATGTTGAGGATAAGGTTAAGTTCATTATTATGTCTAAACCGTGTGGTTCCGGTTTAGAATAGCATCACTCCAGTGAATACCACAGCTTGCACTGCGCTCGCAAATCCGCCCAGCAAGCAGGTGGCCCATGTCCAGCAGTGAACTGTTGTGGCTGCTGAAGTTGAAGTATTTTGTCTATGTTCCTTGGGCGAAGTAGTTTTTTTTTCCTTGATTTTGATTCACTTGATTATATTTCCTTTTATACGCTCGTGCATCCCTCGATATTTTGTTTATTATATTTTATACTAGCGGCCCGTCCAGCGGCTGCGCCCGCTGCAACTCATTTTCCTGTTGGAATAAGATGTTAACCCGGCAAGTATGTATTATACACAAAATCCTTTCTCTTGAATCACCCTATCTATTAAAAAACCTTCATCAAAATCCGTTGTGTGGTTTTAAATATATAAGCAAACATAGATACATACAGCTTTATACGTATGTAGTTAGTGATGTATTTTCTCCATAAAATTAGCTGTAGGCATTATCCGGCGGGTGCAAGTGCGTTTCCTGCAACCTTCCATAATGTAACACAACACGATAATGCTCGCCCGAGGCTGCAGAACGGCACAGTTCCCAAATTGGCTACAGATCCATATTACCAGGAATTTAATTGGCTGTAGAAGGTATTATTCTGCGTATTACATATACGTAGTACTTATTCACATAATTTATTCAGAGGGAACGCCTAAAGAAACTAATATTAATTAATACTAAAAATATTTTTGACCTGTCACTATATAGTGATAATTATCAAACGGACTCAACATTTGACAAACGTAGCGATAGCGACCGTATCTTTACGGCCGTTAACGTTCTGCCTACACCGCAGGGGATAGAGGCGTGATATGTGTGTGTTTGTGTGTATGTCCTGTGTTTTATCTTGTGTGCAATAAATAGTTATTTAAATAATTATATTTTCCCCATTTGATTAAACCATTATTATTGAAAATTCTAAACCTGTATTTTTCTTTTCAATACTTATACAGTAGGAAAATAACATATTATTATTTTATCTACATATAGGTGTTATATATATTATTATAAATTTTACCTGTCATCAATTTGTACCATATAGTTTACCTGCGCACACCATGTCCTCTGGATTTCTCAAAGGTTGACTGGCAGAGATCCCTTAATGGGATAAGTCCGCCTTTGTGCCTACTAATTCCATTAGTTTATTTAAGTATTTTTTTTTTTTGTAAATACTTCTTGTTTGGTACAATAAAGTTATTACATACATACATACATACATACATCACTCTAAAACACCTTTAGGAAGCAATGATGGATGTACATCAATGTAACCGAATCCCAACGGAACTTTACTCAATGTGCTGACCTCACACCCCTACACTAACCACTATAACTCTACCATTCAATCGTTTTCAACCCCAGTGTACCACGCCTTTACACTCATAGACAAAAAGCTCGTTTTCGCTTGCTAGGGATGTTTTTGTAAAGGAAAATGTGAGTTGGTGTGACAGTGTACTAACATTTGAGTGGCACAAAGTGTTGCCGCAGCGCAGCTTGCTTCGCTTCCGGCAACGTGTGTGAACTGTCACCTTGCACGTTTCCATACGTTTCTATGGAGATCAACGAACTTTATTGTTCTTTTTGTAACGATTTTTTTGGTGGTCATGGCTACTCTCTAGTAACTTAAAGTAACAAATATCTAGGCAGTAGTTCCTCTAAGAAAAAACAAAAGTGCACTATCATGGTACCTATCTGAAAGTAGCCATTTATCTAAGATATAGCCTGCTCTGCTCTGGTCATTTTTATGATATTACTTATCTATCTATCGTATGCACGAAAGGTCAATTTAAAATGGCGTCTTTGTACTTGCCCAACTCGGAAATGACCTTCATGATAGTTCCACATCAAAGGACTTGGTCATAACAAAGTAACGTCAGGAGTTCGGGCGAATCTCACACATGACGTCCGTTGGTGTAGAAGAGATAGATGTATTCCATCTGAAATAATAAGAGCAAGGGAGACAGACGCCAACGCAACCTCTTGCCTTGTCAATAACAGTTTTTAGTATGGGTGATTCCAAATTTGCTTGCATCTGAAACACAGTGTTGTTACGTACGGTGTTAAAAATGCACAGCAATAAACGTCAAGTATGAGAACCGCCTGAGATGAATCAGGGGCAGAGTAACTTGCTTGTCACATGCAGAAAGAAACAATGAATAGCTGTTATTATACGCAATATCCTACGCAATCGTATCCACAGGGAGATATTATGTACTTAGGGCTTACAATGTAGTAACAACAAAGAAATAAACAACGGATGCCGGTCCTATTGAAACTCTATTTGTGAATTTTCGCAAGCTTAAGGCTACTAACAATCGTGTTTGGACCACACATTGTATTATACAAATTGACTCTCACATAGGTACCCAAACCAATCCCAATACATTTAAGGCGTTTAGTAACAGGATAGAAGTGTGATACGAGTGTTAGTCGTTATAAGACGTTCCAGATTTTCGGCGAAAAATTGTCATAATATGTCATAGGTACCTACAATCAGAAGTTCCGAATGAACTACACGAAAGTTCAATTCAATGCGCTTCAATGCGATTATTTAAAAAAATAGGTAAAAAAAAAACTTATTAGGAACCACCGACTAACTAATAAGATATGCCATTAGAGTTGTATTGAATTGAATCGTCTTCTTTGCAGCAATATGGTAATTAATTTAATCTCGTTTCAAAAATTTCCTCCTATGTTCGTACATGGGAGTTGTAAAAAATTATATAGGGTGTAAAAAAGTAGCTGCAAATATTTTAAGAGTTCAACTAGCCAATGAAATTGAACAACTTTCCCCAAAGAACATGATCGAAATTTGAAAAAGTTTTTTAGACCGACCGACCAAGTCAATTTATATGTTTGCAAGCATTTCGACCGGTGTTTCTTCGGGAAAGTTGTTCTGTGTCATGGAATGATTCACCCCTTAAAACAATTGCAGATAATATTTTTACACCTTAGATGGTCACCCTTGCAAGAAAGTCACGAGAGATTTAAGGCTATTACCTCTACGTCCGGCGTCCATAAGATTTACAACCGGGCCCCGGACAAAATGGACTTTATATCCTATACACAGATTCAATCAAAGTGTTCAAGTCGATTTTGCTCTTGACATCTCGTTTATCTTCGCTGCGGGTCCTTGAAGATACTTATATTGTTTTATTATTATTTATTACCTACCTCTTCTCTCTTTTCTTACTTCTTCTTTAATATAAGTATAATTAAATTATTTGTATCTCAAATGCTAATTGGCTACATCGTTGAACTGTCATGACTATGATATATTAGCACTTTAGTCAAAATTTATCATATTATAATACGGATTCATGAATATTGTTAACTTTGCAGTTTAACTTACTATTAGCAGCTCTTTGCTCAAGCTACTTTTTGCAGAGATTAACAAAGTTTGATCCCTCGAACGGACTTGTTTAGAGATAGGTGGATCCGTGGTTGATCCATGAATCCCTCAAATTAGTAGGTTGGGATGTTACTCATACCTAGTTACAGCTATCATAATAAGCGAAGCATACTTTTGCACTTCTTTTATAAAAAGCGAGTGTAACCTATAAGTGCCCATAATTGATGTAGGTAATGGTAATTATTAAGTGTAGGGAGTTTCCGCGATTATTAAGAGGCAACATTACGTTGCGTAACTCATTGTTAGTCTTCTACGCAACATCTACACTATAGGTAGGTATAGCGATATCTATTCTCTCTATGTATGCGGTGAATATTAAGGTTGTCTTAAATAAATAAAAATAAATAAAGAATTTGCTTGGATACACAGGACACTTGCAAGAACTAGAGAAGACTAACCGAAAATCGTAGTCAGTGGCTTGCAATCTGAAAGCTAAATTTTCTTTAAAGCTCAGAAGCTTATATAGGATGTCCCTTTTTATGAGGCCCAAAGAAAAAATATCTAGATTTAGACACATTTAGCTACTAATGCGGAATATTTTATTTAAACAATTTGGACACTTCCATGCTGTACCCGTCAACATTATTAGTATGGAATGTCAATTTATTTTTCATCGAATATTAAAAAATATATATTCTAGATTGGTAGCTAAGGGTATCCAAAAGGAACAACCTGTAGGTTTTTTTTTTCGTAGGTATGTCTTATTATTCTTTTTCTGTATACTACGGGAACCACCCATGCAGCTTACGACTCTTACAAGTATATGGGAATAGCCCGATTAGTCTACCATGATTTAGACAACTTATGGAGATTCAAAATAACTCATTAATTATCGCATATGGTAAGCAATGTTGCTGGCCACATTATCTAACTTGTATCGTAAAAAATCTAACTGCGTGTGTCGGTCACAAACACCGCGCCCTCGCATTCTAACATTTTGATAGTTTCATTACAGGCAGATGTTCCATTCGATTAATCGGGCATTAGATATCGAATTTTTCTACTAATGCTTAATGGTTTGGCGGGAGGTTGTCGATGACTCATTTAATTTTGTGATATTTTTTTAATCACACTTCGCTATGCAACAATATGGCAACAATAATATTTTTTGTATAGGTACTTACAGTCCTCATACATGGCAAGCTTTTTTTAAATAGAAAATGTAAATAAAGACTTTTTGATAGAAAATAAATCAGGTATATAAAGCGGGCTGGTTAAACAAAAACAATATATTTTAGCAGTTAAATTGACAGCTCTTTCGGTTTCTTTTTTCATTCAGCCTTGTAACCAGCAAAGTGGCCAGATATTTGTAAAATACCATACATTACCGAAAAATATCGTCAACCACAAAAAATACAATACCTACTTTACTTGCAACTGCTCTCCAAATGGGTACCTAAACATACATAAGTGAAACAAATATAAATAAAACAAATTCTGAATGTTTACTATTTTGTAGAAATCGTCCACAAGATAGTCATTTTTTGAACGCTTATTGTTTTAATCAAACACTAGATATTGTTATTACCTTTTTTGTTACAAACTCAAAACAAATTCTTTCATTATTGTATTTTTCGAGTTTGAAGCGTGGTGTCCACAGTGGAGTGTTGACCACATCCGCAACGGGACCGCGGAGTGGTCTGCCAGTGGAACGCACGTGCGACAGGAACTCGCCACCCCGCATACCAGCCCTGATTTGCCCCGGTTTGTGACAAGCGATTGCAGCGCACTTTTGTAGGGATGTGCCAAAATTTTTGCGAAACCAGAGAACATTACAGTGTTAAAAATAATTTTTTTTTTCCTTTTGCTCTATAAACAACTCGATACACACATATGATGTTGATAATATCCGTGTTTTCAAGGAAATGCACTAAATTTGACAGGAAGTGTAAGATATCATCGTTCTGAACAATTTTAGCTTTGGGGCTAATGCTGAAAACAAAAAAAGAGCGACCTCACATTATGAAGTCAGTGAACCGATGATGAGTTTTTGTATAGTTGTCGCATGTACTCCGAAACACGGTGTATAAAACAACGCTGCAAATTGGAATGTGTTAATTAATTTATCTAACTTTTCCAGCCACAATAATCCACCTAGGCTGCTTGCCAGCAAAGAAAAACCATAAATTCGTATCATGACATGACCTATGCGCCTTATTTTATGAATTTGGACATCCCTATAGCAATGACTGGGTCCGCGGCATTTGCCGGGAAAATGGGTGACGTAATTACTCAGTAATTAGGGGATACTATTGACATCTTGTTTTTAATATCATACTGTTCACAGTGATTGGGGTATGTTAACAATTTGTACTTTCATTTTCCGTTATTATTCCCCAACTTCTGCTCAGAAAGGCACTACTACTAATGTGAAGACATACTGAAACAAAACAGTATTGTTAAAAAGTAGATAGGATTGTTACTTGCTTTCACGTTAAGTCATCAGTCCCGGTTTCGGTCTATGATAAATAATAGATAAATTACATTAGCTACACAACCATGTCAGGGCCCTACACATGGAAGTAGTCGGTTGAAACCCTTAAAATCCAGGTCCAATGAATCTTTCGTCGTGTTTGCCTTCCCCAGAAACAAAGTTAAAATAACAAACTTTCTTTTAAATATTAGTCTCACATTGAGTACATAAAATAAATGAGGCAGTATCGCGACATATCATTAGTACGACGCCATAAGGCTTGGGGCGCACGAGCGCGTCGACGGGCGGCCGGCACGCGCGCGCGCAGATTTATCAGCGTAATTAAAACGCGGACATTACCGTATGAAAGCGCGGGGTGCGCGCCGCAGCTGTCGTGCGTGTGTACTGCGCTTAGGAGTGGTTGATAGTTTGTTGCCAAGTATTTAGGCCAGCAAAAATAGGAATAAAAAATATATAAAGTCACGGTAAGCCGTATAAAACTGGATTAAATTTGAACCTACATTTTTAAACAAATATAGAGTCAGGCAAAACATTTTTAACAGCCACGACAGTCTACTGCTGGAAATGGGCTCACCACGCTTGACAGGCGAATTTGTAACGTTGCTACCCACCCATTCCTTAGACATTATCTCCTGGTCGCCCAAACTCAAATTTATCTCTTCAGGAATTTAAGCATTTTATTATAGTCAGCGGCTCAACCAAATTTTTAAACAGCAATCGGAAGTATCAAGAAGCCTCGTTTACAATAGAACCCCTAAAATCGCGTGATGTATCGTGATTGTCTAAACGCCGACAGATGTGTGCCGGAATGTATGGTGTCCGCAAGTTACCATACAACCGGTGGTGAATACGATCGACTACATTTCATACCGCCCTAAAGTAAGGATTCATTCACCTCGTCAGATGTTCAATCGACCGAGGGCTTGATATGCTCAGTTTTTTTGGGAGAAAGCGATTTTTAATTTGATTTGGTACTGTGAAAGCATTTCTGTCAGTCATGCCCGCGCTATAGTATTCTTTTTTCAAATAAGTGATATTCCGGTATTTGTGGAAATTTTACAATGGACTGGCTATTAATCGACTTATAACGAAAGTTTTCTTTTCGAAATGTCAGACACAAAATAAAGTTCCAAATCCAAAGTCATTCAAAGTTGCAGATTATTGTTTTTTTTTGTAGTAGCCAGTATTTAATTTATAAGTTTTTTCTAAAATATCGTGACCAAACTACAGTAAGGTAAAAACTCTTTTGTTACAGATGGAACTTAGACAAAATTCGGAAACTCTTTTGTTTACTCGCCCCCAGTTTTCCTAGGTCTGTGACACACCCAGTTTTTTTAGATAGGTCTATAACAGCATACTAACATAACACATGCATAACATTGATAATCCCGAACACCACATAATTACGTTTCGATTATATTACACTACCATCAATACCTTTGTTTTAAAACAGAGTTTAGTACAAAATAGCCAATTTACTATTGCTTAGAACGTAAAATCCGATATTGATAGCTAATTGTAATTCCACCCTGCACCAGCGGTGGTGTGGTATGCCTGCGGGCCAGCTGGCGCGTGCCTAATTATGATAATAGACTAATTTACTAAGCTTCCGCATTACATTGTTTATTTGGTTGGTATTCTGGTGAAATTTTGTACCTTATGTTATTCCGTATCACTTTATTTTACATGTGTCGGCTTTTATGAACAGAATTTAAATGAGTGTTGAAAACAGCTGTTTTATTGCTTACGTGTTGCTTACATACTAGGAGTAACTATTTCAGCCCTTTTAATAGAATTTCCGAGCACGCATAAGTAATTGAAGTAGATTATTATGCCTAAAAAATGGGTAATCAAAATAATTGATTTGCCAGAATCAAATATAGTTACAAAAGGTCTTCACAATTTACTCTAGTAGGTACATAATATTAAGCTTGCATGCAAGTAGGTATGTGGTAATTAATGTAGGTAACATAATCCTACCTAGGAAACACTTTCCGAAGGCAATCAAAAATATCTGTAAACCTTTTGTTAACATTCTTTCCTTATTTGGCTAAACGACTTCAGTCTTTGCCACGTGCTTGACACTTGTCTTCCATTTCAACCTTCCTTTCCCAACTTGTTCCATCGACTCCTCGAACCATGTCCCCCTCAAGACACGCCATACCAACAGGTGTTGCCTTGACCTGTTCTTGAGAAGGGTGCCTTACTGGCTTGCAGTAGGGTGTCGTACCCTTTTACTGAAGAGTGTTCGTAGGTAGAGGAACTCAACTCAACGTAAGCTCATGAGCAAATCAAATATTTGAGTTGATTATTTTGATACTGGTATATTTTACATGACAAATTAATATTTATAGGTCGAGTCTTTCAACTCCACGTAACCTCATGAAAAATTCAAAATTAAAAGTTGCTATTTTTTTGTTGAGTGTCACGTCTTACAGCAATAAGTACCTAATACTTTTCTAGATGCTGTACATTTTTATGTATAATTTGTCGCTAACGATCACAAAAATTTGAGACTTTAAGTTTTTTATTGTTCATGTGTTACGTGGAAAGATTGTTGAATATTTTCTTAATTAAGTACACAGAGAAAACATTGCTTGATCACCTCATATTTATCCTTCTATCCTAGGAATGTAATATTTCATAGCGCATCTGACAACCCAATAGCTAAAATTAAAGACATAGGCCTCGCTTATTGTTTCATTGAATCCACACAAATAGCCTCGAATCATTCAAACATGCCTTTGAGCTATATTTACAAAGGGTTGTGACTTAAAACACAGGTGCAACCTTGACTTCGAAGCACCTCATTCTTGAAGAAACAGAGGGGTGCCTGGCAGCTGTTACAAGGGGCTTCGTAAGCATGCGACTCATTCATGCCAAGGCGAATGAAAACATGAATGAACCAGTCTAATGACCCTCAAATATTAGTAAGCAAATAAGGAAATTGAAACAATGAAATTACTTGTCCATTAACATGATAGAGTTTTTTTTAATAACAAATATTATGATATTGCCCGTCGCAATACGTCTATTATTATTATTATAACCTCTTTAAGTGGCCCAAACACAATATCTAGATCCTAGACTTTTAATATTCGAAAAACAAACACTCCATACAAAACGGTCTGTCAGTAAGCATTAGTAGTATATGGGAGATGTTTTTTTTCTTCTAATAGGAAAAAAAAACCAGGTGTCCACAATATAGATTTTTCTTTGGACTACTTAATGAGAGACACTGCACCTATTTATTAGATCAGCTTTAGCTATGAGATATGACAAAAAGCACGGAAATCTTTGATATGCTTTTAATGAAACTTACAGCCAATCTGAAACGATTTTTCCTATAATCCCTATCGACAACCCTCAAAGTAAGTATATTTTTGGTTAGCGAATACCATAATGGCATGTAATCTGGGGTTTTGTGTCATTCCAAATTCATGGGGATGCACCGCTGGGCTATCGAGTTTCTTGCCACTGCAACCAGGTATCTTATGTCAAAGAGATCCATTATTTTGAGCTTATAGCACAATAGAATAGATAGGAGGTATGATTATCTTTATGTATAGATTATTGTATACCATTTGAAAAACTACTTGGTTAAAGTATACTTGCTTGTCAAGTGGAAATAAAAATTCCATGTATCTCCCAATTGGCCGATTTTTTATTTTATTTTCTTTTTATTTTTTGAGTCTTTAGGCAAACATTATCAGATTCATGTGCTGATTCACCGCTTGTAATATTTTCATAATAAAATTGCTTTGTATCCACCTTACGATGTATGTAGTGCAAGTGTCCACCTCATCGTAAAGATTGTCATCCTGATAAAATATGTAGTAGGTAAGTAGGACTCTCAAATTGGCAAACTAAAAACTTACTGAACCAGCAAAAAGGGCCTCTATGGCACTCATACGGGCCTGTAGTACCTCAAGTGTTCTACCGGTCTGATAGGTAGCAAGCAGCATTTGAATGGCAAGTAGGTATACGTAATGATGGCGGGACCCGCATCCCACGGGTCACTGCCTGCGAGATAAGTTGGTAAAGTGCCTATACAAAACCTAGTCGCGTTAAGTGTGCTATACTTGGTTTTGATAAGCATTTGTTACTTATTTTATTACCACACATTTTAAATAGGTACTTGCTCGTAAAAGGCGACTCAGGACTTAATTCAGGGCAGCAGTGTTCCTTGAGAATACAACATCTATATACTCTCTAATCGGCTTGTCAAACGTGGTGAGTTTGGTAAGTAACCCCAATATCGGGATGCCTATGTAATGTAACCTGCAATGTACATTGCTGTAGACTGGGTTAAAGACCATAGTCGGCGATGAAGCAAGCTCACCCAGAATAAGCCTGGTTATTTGAACTCATTCGAGCTATAAGCATTATTCCACAAAAAAGTGTTATCTCCAACAATACGCACGTAAGTATTCTTTTCATATGTGCCCCCCGGTTGGAACTGGTTGATAGCGCAGACAAACAGCGTGCCCGCGCGCAGCTGCGCGACGTGCGCGCTGATACGGGCAGGTGTGTGAGCAGAGCTTGCGCGTGCGCAGCTTTTTGTTATACGGGTCATAGTGCAACGGTCGGCTGACCCGAAATTTCGCAGGATTTCGTGCACTTATTTGTGGAGTTTTATTGTGTTCTTTTTTTGTTGAAGATGCAAAAACGGTTTCGTTTTTGCGAGCGTACTTTATAGCTATAAAGCAGCTAGTTGAATGCCTACATTGCGTGGCATCTGCAATTTTTGCATATGTTATAATTATAATAGCAATAGCTGGAAAATGTTTTTTATCAGCGTAGTAATAAGTAATTGTGGTAAAATAAAATGTGTCGAAATGGCCAAATACATTACATTGAACTATTTACCTGTAATATAACGCATAATAGCAAGTCATTCAAGATCTATGATTTATACCTAAATATCTACAGTAAACAAACTTAGAGTTGTCTGACGATCCACACAAATATAATATTTACGAATTCGACTATCTGCCAGAAATTTTAAGGTACAAAACAATGTTTAACAAAAGATCTAAAAATTATAATCACGCAGAAAAGAAACGCAGTAGGTCAGTAGAGACCTTATCATACCGCGTAGGCAATAACGCTGAAAAGGGATTTTCCTACGTCACACATGATCAGTCAGAGTGCGGGATTACGGGGCCCTATAGCCTATACTTAATTCGCTGACATAGCGTCGCGACCAGCGTAACTGTCAGTAGGCGCCCGTACCTGCGTGTATGGCGCATTGAGGTCAAGTTACGCCGGTCGCGGCACTCAATGAACGAAGTAGGTATATAGGTAGATATAGAGGTAGGTAGATATTCGCCCCAGAAGGTGAGACACCCTTCGAGCGAGCGCTGAGCGCACGGCGGGACACAATGAAATAATCCGCGCTTTGTACACAATTTTGTAATGGTACCGTTGCCAAAAAAGATTTGAGAAGTAATCTGGGCAGATACTATGTGTATATAAAAAAGAGACAGTAAAGTTGTAGGTAGATATTTTTCTTAGAGGTCTATTTTTGAATTTTTGCCTGATTTTGCGCTCGTCGTGTGTACTTTTCCGTGTACTTTGCTATGTGCCTACTAGAGTAAAATTATTTTGATTCATTGAAAAGTTCAGCGGTAACACAGTAAGCAGAAACCTCGAAAAACCCTAAACTGTGCTCAATGGATACCATGGAATGGATAGCAACAGACATACATGGTTGTCAGGACATCTAACAGAAGGACAAACTCGCTAACATTTTATAAAACAATTTTGTGGTAAGTAAGTATAGATAATTTGAGCCGATGAAATAAAGGATTGTCTTCTATTGTGCAAGTCTTTTGTTCTGTTGTGCTCTCATAAATAAGACGCGAAGCCGAAAAGGCTGCAATTAGATCTTCTTCTCAGACTTTCATACTGTTCTGCTAACGTTAGCAAGGTGCATCAAGCAGCGCGTGTCGAGCGCGTGCGCGCCACGTGCGCAGGAGTCGCGCGCAAGTCACCGCGCGCTTTGCACTGTCATGCGCCCGTGCCTGCGCTGTCATGCGCCTTGTGCGGTGCGCGCGCAAGTTATTTTATCGTACAGGATATAAAAAAGAATAAAGATATTTATAGCAGCACATGACACAAATCAAATCACCCCAAGAAACATGGGTTTTACTTTGATAATAAACATTGGAATTCGAAATCTGTCAGATCTAGAGTAAATACATTGGCTAAACGCGCAAGTATTATACAAAAACGTCTCAATCAGAATATAAGTCAGTAATTTCTTTAATAAGAAAGCAATTTAGTTTTTTTATACAAACTAATTGTGCTTAAACGTAAGCGAGAAACTCTTTCTCATAAGAAACTTCTACTGGAAACCCATTAAGCTGCTACGTGTAGTTACTACACCCTGTAAGTATATGAATTCTGGGACCCGAGGCTCACATTTTTTATTCTCCATCTCCAATCAACTATGGCTCCCGTAAATTACTATACTATTATTCCGGATTATTGGCAAAGGGGACGTGAAAGCATCTATTCATGTTTACACGAAATATTTTTATTATTTGCCTCTAGGGCGGCATTAGAGCTTAATGCATTTAGTTTTTTGCCAATTATTTATGAAAAGTGAATTGATTTCCATTTTCATGCACTCATATTAATATTTTGTATTCATTCGTGAGAGATTCAACTTCTTCGATTAACGATTCGATGAGTTTTGATATCAGAGTTTTTAAATCACTACTATGCTCTGTGTGATACTTTTTTTTCCTTTGAGCCGGGTACGCCTAAAGCGTACTGTGACTATGTCGCGTTATGCCTAAATGTAATAATAAGTTAGCTGAATGACTAGGCATACTTTTTTTTACCCCTGATTTGTGTAATGATGCTGTTGACGTTTCAGTCCAAACTGTGTAAAAACCATAACCGTCGCAATTATACCATGTAATCTCTGTATAATTATTATCAATTGAAGTATATTATACAATCTCAAGTGCTAGACACTATGTATTCGACAGTTCAGAACTTAAATAAAATTTATTTTTTAGCCTCCAAGTTACACAGCACAAGTTTTAAAAGAAAACCCGATAAAAAGCCGTTGTCAAAGAATCCAAACGCACCTAAAAAATCGTTACTCACCCCATTGTTTCACCAGAGCATCCACCAGCCATCAGCCATCACATAACATCATGTCACAATCAGTTGATGAAATCCTAACACACCTGCACGGGCCGTACTGCGGGGAACGAGCAATGGGGCATCAGTATCTCTATGCTATTATTACATACAGGGTCGTATGAAAGTAAAGTCACTACAGTGATGTGGGGTGATGCTATTCTATGTCGTGTGATGCCGGCTTAGAATAGCATAACCTACATCCTTCCCGTGGGTTTCGTAAGAGGCGACTAAGGGACACGAGAGTATTGGTGTATTACAATGGCGATAGGCTGACAAACTGTCACTACGTAAGTGATACAAATGTTTTCTGAAACAACATTAGAAAACAATCCTCAAAAATGTCAGACGTGGCGATAGCGACCGTATTCTTACGGCCGTTAACACTCTGCCTACCCCGCAAGGGATAAACGTGATATATGTATGTATGTATTATGTATGTATATACATACATATTACATAAATGAAATGGTCATATTCATCGTAAGGTGGGGATTTAAAAAAAATCCAATGTTTTCAACAATGTTAGGTATAGTTAACCCATACTAATACAATCTAAAATTTTGAGACTGAACTGTACACTAATAAGTCCTGGAGCTGAGAAAGTTAACGGAGACTGCACAAACATTGTTTTTTTACTAAAAGGATAAATCGGAGATGGATCAAATCTTTATGAATTCAATAGGTTTTAAAAAAATCGGAATGCGGCGGTCAGCAGTTGAAAACTTGGATCAGATTTCTTAAGAATAAGCAAAATGTGTGAACGAACGCGCAAACGCTGTAACTTACATACTTTTTTAAGACCTTGTATTTATTATTACAGACCCCAAGCAAGGTGAGGTCGAGGGCCGGTCACCTAGCAACTCCACTGATAAACAATTTTTGAACCCAAGCCTCAAGTGGTGAAGGGGTTTCAAGGGGCAGATTAAAAATGTTTCCCTGCATTGATGAGGAGTTTCGTAGATCTTGAAACTTCGTAGAACTACGGCGAGCTACGAAGTTGCTACGAAGAAATTTGAAGATTCGTAGCGGTTTGGGTATTGGTCGGTTCATTTTGGGGAAATTTTAATAAATGTGTTGTACTTACTACTACTTTAGGTACTTCATTCAACTTTTTATTAGTTAAAAAAATATATCTTTTTGCGGTGGTATAGTCAGTAATGTTAGTATTGGCTGTAATTTGAATAGTAACGTAGGGACTCTGTCGCTATGAGTATTCTTGTAGTCAGAAATGTGTAAAATTAAGGTGTTTGCCATTTTGGATGTTGTAAATTAGCTTTTCCCACCAAGTTTTAACAATTTTTGTATCACTAGGTCAACAGAACGATGCTATAATTTGACTTAGCGATCATCGAAATATCGATTGTATTTCAACATATTCCATCGGCATCCAACAATTCCACATAGCACAACAGTTTACTTTCGAACACAATGTCCGCAAGTTCGTACACCCCAACGCTTCATCCCCCGACAATGCACAACAATGGACTCGTGCGCATCTGTCAAACGCCGCGCTCTGATTGGTCGGCGGTGGAAATCTGTGCGGGGTGCGCCGATCGATGCGCGGTGCGTTCTAACGGTAAAACTGTCGGCTTGGTGAGAGTGCGTGAGTGCCTGAGTGGGTGTCCTTGTAATGAAAATAATACGTTAGGTGCTTTTTTCGCTTATCAATGAAATATCTTGGTTGACCGAGTATTGCTCGGCATTTCTGATGTTTGAAGTGTTTTTTTTTGGGATTTTGTAACCTTGCTTGTACAATGTATCAGTCTGGAAACCACTAAATTCTAAATTACATCTCATTTGCTGAAAATAGTCACATAATATGTATGTTAAGAAAATAAACTGAGACCCAATGTATTTTCTTAATGAACTCCAAAGTTATAAAATATACAATACATATATTTTGTAATACATACGTTTTGTTTTGTTTTTATGTACATTATTGATAGGTAATATTCGACACTTCTTGTCGTGTGGGACACCTACCTAATTCGACAAATGCTCCTCAAATCTGGTAACTGCTGGACTAATATATATTTTTTTTCTCTGCCAGAAAACTTTTTGATCATCATTCCCAAGTGCTTTATTCCTGCAGGTGTGAAATAATAGCAACTGTCACAAAAAACATTGAGTGTGTGTGTGTGTGTTCACACGATACTATTACAGCCAGATATCCCGTCCTCGGTGAAAGGCAAACAAGAGTATAATTACAGCAAAGGTGCGTTACGCTACCGCTGGCATACAAGGTCCTGCAGGTTGCAAACCACGTGTGTGATACAGAAATATAAATAAACTTTTTATCAATCTATCGTGATGTGTTTCTCGAGGGTTTCGTGTGTTTTGAAGTTTCGGGCGACAGGCTGACAACCTGTCACTATTGTGATACACGACTTATCTGAAACGACCCACAAATATTTGTCAGACGCGGCGATAACGACTGTAATATTATGGTCGTTAACCCTCTGCCTACCCCGCTAGGGAAAAGGCGTGATTTGTGTATGTATGTGATGTGTTTCTAGTTTAATGATTGTTGTTCTCCATTAACGATGTGATGATAGAATTGGAAAATATATACATTAAATACAGTCCAATTACAATTTGGTAACAGGAGCAGAAATTGGCCTACATATGCTGCAAAAGATTAGTTATTTATTCCTTTTTGTACTTTGGAAAATGTTAGTTATGATCCGATTTTTTTAACTAATACTGCAACTAAAGTCACAGTAGTCCACTGCTGAGCATGGACCTCCTCCAATTCGGTATTTCCCTATTCAACGCGGTGTTGTAGATATTCACATACATCCTGTAATTGCCCATTCTCTGGATTATTCTTTTACGACACCGACACAGGGAAGAAATGGGGTGATGCTATTCTAAGCGGGCATCACACGATCACGGGATAACTAATAAGCCCTGGTATATCATCTAACACTCTACAGTGTCGATAGTACACATCCTTCCTGCGTGGACGCAGTGTTGAATGTTCAAGGGAGAGTTGTAAGCTGTAAGCACCATTAATGTCGTCCTTTCCAACCATCGGTTATATGGCAGAAGATCCCCCTATTTTTACGTGAGAATTCGTACAATATTTCAGTCCAACTCAAAACATGAAAAAAAGTTGGCAATTTTATTCCTTTGTAATAAGTAAGTAGGTATGTACAGCGTAAATGTACCTAATCCAATTTTTTTTTTATACGAAAGTAGCAAGTACGAATACAAGTAAGTTTTATTCGAGGGTACGATTTTTTTTATTACTAAGGTATTTAAGTACGGTGATGGTTCTATCATTACCGGAATTTTAGGTACTGCGATTAGGCTTAAAATGAGTGACTTTGAGATAATTCTAAGTTTGGTATGATATCTCAGGCTGTTAAATTTCTTTCATACCATATTTACCGTGCGAAAGCTACAAGTGTGAGTACCATGGTAGCATGGGAGCCACTCATTACAACCATGACAATGTATAGCACACTGAAGAGCTGTTTCTTATGCGTCTACAAACACCTAATTAAAACCATGCTACGTCTTAAATAATTACATACATACATAAATCACGCCTTTATCCCTTACGGGGTAAGCAGAGCGTTAACGGCCGTAAGAATACGGTCGCTATCGCGACGTCTGACATTTATGAGGATTGTTTTCCGAGGTTGTATCAGAAAACATGTGTATCACTATAGTGACAGGTTGTCAGCCTGTCGCCTAAAAATTGTAATATACCAATACTCTCGACTAGTGATGGGCCGCGGGAACATTCCCGTTCCCGGAAACTTCCCAATGGAAATGTTCCCGGCAATATTCCCACGTGCCCGGGAACGTTCCCAGTTACTGGGAACAATAACATTTTGATATAAGTTTAGTTTTCTTGAAGTTTAAGGCATATTTTAGGTTTCTTTATCATAAGGTAACCTTATTTATGTACCTTTCAAATGATTATATATTACAAATAAATAATTCTTTAAACTTTAATTATTTTCGTTTCTATGTAAATCGAAAGTAAATTGATTTAGAACATCAAGTGAATCCATCACCTATAAAACTTTAAATTACTACTTACTGCCTAAAATAATTAGGTAAATGAAATATATTTTATACCTATCCGTAATATATGCGGCAGTTTAGTCTGAGAAGACAACTCTGCTATATTGTTTAGCCTGGAGCTTATCTTGGTCGGCGTATCTAGCCTGCCTGGCGGCCATTTAAAACTGTGTCAGTTTCGTTGCAACCCTCGTCCAGTTAACAACTGAAATTCGAAATGAAGCCTAAAAACAACTGTTGTTAATGAAAAGACAATATTCAAGTGTTCATTTTGCAACAAAACATACACATGTCGAAATGTGTCAAAATTTGCTCGTCATTTGGCAAATAAGTGTGATAAGTGTCCTGAGAACGTTAAAAATAACTTTAAATAGAATCAAGTGACTGAAATGAATGAAGTAAGTGGTACCTGGAAGACGGCACGATTGGTGGGTGGTGCATCAGATGTCGTATGTCGCGATATAAGTACGCTCATTCCAAAACTAGCGGAGATTGATTTGATCTTCAACAGCGACAAATGCGAGATATATACGTGCGGCGATGTCTTCAGTTGTTGCATAGCTCAATTCCAGCATATTCTTTCGGGAGTGAAAATCCTTAATAGAGTCATTTGAGCTGCTGGGGGCGCCGATCTTCAGGGATGCAGTAGAGGCTAGTTTGGCTGCAAAGCGTGAGATGCTTCTAAGCGTTCGAGAGCACCTGCAGCAACTGCCGGCCCGTGTCGCCCTCACTCTCTTCCGCAGCTGTCTCTCAGTACCCAAGCTCATGTACCTCTTGAAATTGTCTCCGACGTGGCTTTTTCTACATGAAATTTCTCGGTTGGATCAAGACATTAAAGTCACGTTGGTGATGATCCTCAATGTACAGTTAGAGGAGACGCAGTGGCTGCAAGCGTCGTTGCCGATCCGACATGGAGATTTGGGCGTGAGGCGTGTGCAGGACACCAACGTTTCGGCTTTCTTGGCCTCTTCCCACGGAGTAGTCACTCGTCACTAATAAACTCAAAATTCATGGTGAAAGTCTTAAAATTCCATTTATGGGGGAGGCTTTGAGTGCTTGGGACTTGGTTTGACCTGATGCAGATCGCCCGACTAAACCAGACGTGCAGCGACAATGGGATGATCAGCTGTGTAAGGCCAGAGCGATGGAATTGCTTGAGGCGTCATCTGGATTGGGCTCTGCTCGCCTTGAGGCGGCTCTTAGACCAGAGTCAGGGGCTTGGCTTTACGCCCTCCCGTCACCCCACATGGGTACGGCGCTTGATAATGACTCTCTCAGGGTGGCTGTAGCACTGAGGCTTGGATGCAGGGTTTGTGAGCCGCATGTTTGTGGCGTAAAGGTGGACGCCAGGGGTCACCACGGCTTGAGCTGTGTCAAATCAGCTGGCCTTTTTCCTCCGCACCACATGCTCAATGAGATTATCCGCCGTGCCCTGGTGTCCGCTGGTGTACCCTGCGTTCTAGAGCCTCCCGGTTTAAGCCGCGATGACGGTAAAAGACCGGATGGGCTCACAATGATCCCGTGAGAGAAAGGGCTCTCTTTGGTATGGGACGCGGCGTGTGTAAGCACGTTCGCGGCATCTCATCTCCCACGCACAATTCGAGCTCCGGGTACAACTACGGAATCCGCAGCAGCTCAGAAGCATCAAAGATATGCTTCACTGAGGAGTGCCTACCACTTTGTACCCTTTGCGGTGGAGGTGAGCGGGTCATGGTGTGCAGAGGCAAAGGACTTTGTCCATAGGTTGGAACAGCGCCTAAGAAACCAGGGTTCAGATTCCCGTGCCGGATGGTACTTGGTGCAGCGCATATCACTGGCAATACAGCGCGGAAACGCAACCAGCGTTACGGACACATTAGTTCCGGGTACCATTCGGGGCTGCCTTTTTACCTGAGGCTAAAGGGCTTTGCGGGAAATGTAAGGAGCATTAGTGCCTTTTTTTCATGCCAATTATTGACGGTTATCGAACGCCAGCCTGTTACATGTGTAAAGTACTTCCAAACAAACAATAATTCGTATGACAGCTGGCTGTCAAGTGTAACCATTTCGAGAAATAAGCTTCAAAACGTTACAACTGTTTTATATGACAAACTCCTTTGCTTATGACTTTCAATTAACGCCAAACCATTAAAATGGTTTTCAGCAATGAAACACCAATCTTTTTTTAAACTGTCAACGGATAATACCCTATTAGCTGTGTAGAGTGCTTCCATACAAACAATATTTTGTATGCCAGCTCAACTGTCAAGTATTACCATTACGAGATATACACTTTAAAATATATTCCATATAAAACCGTCGTAACGTTTTGAAGCCTTATATCTCGTAATGGTTACACTTGACAGGTGAGCTCTCATACAAAATATTGTTTGTATGAAAGTACTCTACACAACTAATGGTGGTGGTGTTCGTTGACAATTTAAAAAAATAAGTTTTTCGTATAAAACTGTCGTGGTGTTTTAAAGCGTATATCTCGTAATGATTACACTTGACAGCTGAGCTGTCACACAAAATATTGTTTGTATGGAAGTACTCTACACATTTATCAAGACGGCGTTTATTGACAATAAAAAAAATATTTCAAATGAAAGGCACCAATTTTACTCATAGCCCTTTAGCCATCTTGTTTATTTATTTTGACTAAATTGTATTTTGACATGGTTTATTTATGAAATAATTTATTTTCTTTATTATACATTATACTCTTATTAATTGTTTAATAATAATTTTTATTTTATGTTGTTTCGCCGACACGTTCCCAGCGATTGGGAATGTTCCCGGGCACCGGAAAGTTTCCTTTGGGAATATTTCCACTTGGGGAATATTCCCGGGAACCGCCCATCAATACTCTCGACTCCCTTAGTCGCCTCTTACGACACCCGCGGGAAGGAGATGGGGAGATGCTATTCTAAGCCGGCATCACACGGCATCTAGTTAACTACTTAGAATTGGTTTTTACCCTGACAAACTGTAATTAATAACTTCATTTTCATTGACAGCAGAGCCCCGCCACGGAAGCGTGGGAACGTCCCAGGTAGTCCGTCACTATGGGGCCACATGACAACATACTCTCGTTGCTACTGCACAGGGAGCATATAGCACATTGTCATGGTCGTAATGAGTGGCTCCCATGCTCCCATGGTACTCACACATTTGGCTTTCGCACGGTGAGGCTTGGAAAAGGTAAACAAACACTGTTGTGTTGAACCACTCAAATTATGAGACATAAATTCTGGACTATGCTTCCAATATAGGTATGGAAATTATTTAAGACGTAGTATGGCTTAATTAGGTGTTTGTAGACACATTAGCAAAAGCTCCTCCATCTGCAATAGCTCCTCATTATAGCACATTGTCATTGTCGTAATGAGCGGCTCCCATGCTCCCATGATAAACACACTTGTGGCTTTCGCACGGTGAGGCTTGGAAAAGGTAAACATTGTTGAACCGCTCAAATTTTGAGACAAATTCTGAACTGGAAGCATATTAATATGAAAATTATTTAAGACCTAGCATAGCTTAATTAGGTGTTTGTAGACGCATAAGAAACAGCTCCTCAGTATAGCATATTGTCATGGTCGTAACGAGTGGCTCCCATTCTCCCATGGTACTCACACTTTTGGCTTTCGCACGGTGAGGCTTGGAAAAAGTAAACAAACACTGTTGTGTTGAACCACTCAAATTTTGAGACATAAATTCTGGACTTTGCTTCCAATGTAGGTATTGAAATTATTTGTACCGTGTGATGCCGGCTTAGAATAGCACCACCCCACATACCTTGGAAAAAATAAACATTGTTGAACCACAAATTAATGTTTACTATTTTGTAGAAATTGTCTACATATCATGTAATTTGTAACAAAAAGACTTGTAAGATTTGTATTGGCTTGTAACCAAAAGTTAATATTGTTGAACCACCCGAATTTTGAGACAAAAATGATGGAATAGAAGCATATTATGGAAATTATTTTAAGATGGAATTAGGTGTTTGTAGATTTACCAGTAAAATACATTTTCATGGTCGTAATATGAGTTCTCAAGGTTCTCACACACTTGTAATGTTCGCACGGTGAGGCATGCGAACAAAAATAAAATCAGAGAAAGTAAATATTTTAAGACCCCTTGAGTTTATAGTGGTGAAGTTATAAAATATATTATCCCTCTTCTAGCGTGTCGAAAGCACTACTGCTAGTAGGCCTCTGACGTGATTGTTTAATTTAAGTAGCCAAATTGAATTTATATGTGGCCACTAATAGGTCCGTATTTATATATCGCACTGAACTCTGAGATCGATCTTAAGAGCAGTTTTGACAATTGTCAGTCAATACTACCAGCATCTCAATTTCGCACTCAAGATAGATCTCATAGTTGATTTCAATTTATAAATACATAGCCATACATAGCCTGAGTCAGAAGTATTTTTTTTAGGTGTCGATTGCTTGAGGAATCTCCGTATTCTGGTTTTTACCGTTGTTTAGTCCTAAAATGTTCTCTAGTTGCTCTACGTCCGGCTTTACCTACAGTACCACGCTAGCAGACCATTGAGGAACTACCCACTACGCACTAAGCAGCGGAAATGCGAAGCCCCACTCGCGCACGCGCCGCCGCCGGAAACTGCGCGCGCGCACCGGCCGGTGTCACTTACCGAGCACTTCCATACTTCCGACAGTGATAGTAAGTACTTGTGGTACTTAGTGCTTGACAGACGGCTGAGGATCAGGTTACACGATCGGAATCGTCGATTAAATGTATAAATTCAAAACGACTACTTTAGCTAAGTGTGTTAATGTAGGTATAGTGAGTTATATGAATGTGTTCACTGATCTTGTCCTAATAATTATACCTACTACAATTTTCCCTCAATAAAAAGATTTTGTTACAATGCTTTTTTCTATACTCTATTGGTTTTTGCACAGACTGTCCTTTCGCATATTCCTCTATAAAATAGCGGTATACATATTTAAAATCAGTGCAGACTAATTAAATTAAATTAAACTAAATTATGTATCGCCGCTCCAATAAATCAATTTTTACAGCTGTCAATCCCATTTATTAGGAGTCATGTCAATTGTCAATAGCATTAACACAACTTTGACACCTGCCAAATATGGCTTAGGTATTCAAGCGGTGACACTGTAAACTTTTTCATACACAAGACCTTGTATGTCGAACGTACGAAGCTCTTCTTCTTTTCGTGTGGGACACCGAGTCGTCCAACGACCCGATGAACCCTAGTGTCAGAATTGTTCAACCGCCTACTACAAGTAGCAGGCTTCTGACGTGGTTGTGTAACGACCGCCGTCTAAGTGATCATAGACAGCAACCGGGACCTACGGCTTAACGTGCCATCCGAAACACGGAACCATCTTACTTACGGACAATCGGGTGGTTCAGCCCGCAATGTCCTAACCAGACTGGGAACAAACTCACAAAGTGATAAATATCAACTTTGTGGGTGACCCACCGAGAATCGAACCCGGAACCTTCTGCGTCAAAGGCAGTCGCACTACCACTGCGCCACATCGGTCGTCGAAGCTCTGTACTGAACTTACAAAACTCCCTCTCGCATTCACTCGCAGACAATCGCGCTAATTGCAAACACCTCGCTACATTAATTGAATACGGGGTGATTCAATTATTCAATTATGTTTCGCTGGCGCTGGGCGGGGCGCTGGGCGGGCGGCGTGGGGCGGGCGGAGGGAGACCCCGCCCAGCCAGCCCCGCGCCGGGCATTGTTCCAAAATACTACTTCTGTCTTTACTATGCATTCAAAATCTCTACAATCACTCAGTCAGTACCTACTCGTATTTTAATTTTTGCATGCGACAGCTCTATAAGGTGTAAAAATATTAGCTGCAAATATTTTAAGGGCTAAACTGGCCCATGAAACTGAACAACTTTCCTCAAGGAACATTGGTCGAAATATGGGAAAATTTTTTGGACCTCGGTTTGGACACAACTTGATTTGGTCGGTTGCTAATTATGTATGGACGCTATGGGAGATCAAATTATTTTTTTGTTATTTCGACCTATGTTCCTTAGGGAAAGTGGTTCAGTTTCATGGGCTGGTTCACGCCTCAAAATATTTGCAGCAATTTTTTTTACACCCTGTATTGCAAAAGTCATTATTAGGCATTATCTAGGCAAGCATGTTGCATCATCGTCTGCATCGTCACTTACCATCAGGTGAGATAGAAGACAAATGTGGGTCAATTTTATGTAAAAAAAAACATTCACTTATACCTACTGTAATAAATTCTCACATATAAAAAATGTACCCCACATCTTTCCCACGGGTGTCGTAAGAGGCGACTACGGGACTCGAGAGTATTGGTGTATTACAATTTTTAGGCGACAGGCTAACAACTTGTCACTATAGTGATACACATGTTTTCTGAAACAACCTTGGAAAACAATACTCAAAAATGTCAGACGTGGCGATAGTGACCGTATTCTTACGGCTGTTAATGCTCTGCCTACCCCGCAAGGGATAAAGGCGTGATATATGTATGTATGTATGTAAAAAAAGTAGTTCAAGAAGTAGTTGTACAAATAGTTGTTAGATCAGTCGCTGCGGACTTCCATGCAACATTTCAGAAATTCAACTTCGGAACTGAAAGAAACTCAATAGAAAAATAGCTTCTATCTGTAGGTATTTTAATTTATTTTAACTTGAAAATATTCAAGGTTAAAAGTTACCCAACAGATAACATATGGATAAGATGTACAAAAAGTGTGACATGTGCAAAAAAAAAGGCAGGTACATACTTACATTGAGCTTTGATAGTGGTCTTGTGGTACTATTGTAGCATTGGCATAATGAGACTGCCCACAACAACGAATTTTAAAAAAAAGAAAATATAGCTCGAAGAAAATGTATCTATGTTTCAAGGGGAAAGTTGTTCAGTTTCATGGGCTGATTCACCCCTTAAAATATTTGCAGTTAATATTTTTACACCTCATGGTACCTTAGTATCCGAAGTGCTCTTTTTTTTTTCAACTACGTGACCCTGGATAGTTCCTCATTGGCACTGAACCAGGTGATAAAAACATCTTGTCATTGGGATACGTTAGGTTCACAGGGTAGGTTTAAAATTCGCGTAAATACACGCGAATTTTAATATTTCAAACGGAATTCTGCTCGAATTTTCTCCATAATTTACTTATTGTTCTAATTTCAAAATAAAATTCAAAGAATCAAATCTCGAAAACGCAGCACAGAACTTTACTGAACTGGTGAGTTGGAACTCGTGGTAGCTCATCAAGTCATCAGGCATGCGGGTTCTATCTTTTGAATTTCGATCACCAAATTACAGGCACATTGAACTTGTGTAGTATGTGTAAGCTTCTAATCAAAAAACATGTCTTTATTATCGACTTTTTGTGTAAATACACAGTATATCAAAAATTCCGATAAGTAAACCCTAAAAAAGTTCTACGAATTTTCCGCTTTCATCCCAACCCAAGCATTCATCGCATTAAATATTCTTGTCTCATCTAATATCAGTCTTATCATCATCATCCTTCCGTTCTCTGTCAGGGTCAGCTACCTATTCCTAATAATAAAATAGTCCAAGCTCGCAACTTATAAGTAGGTTTTCTAGATAACAAAATTTTATCAAACAAAACCTTTTAAAAGGCAAGTTACATCTGAATTCTAAATGATACATAAATGCAAAAGCCCGCGTTGTTGAAACTTTTGCACAATCACCAAGTTCTGAGTAGGCATTGTTGTTGTTGTAAAAAGCGGGGACACTTGTAGCGTTTGTAGGTACGTGGGCTATGGGGCTCGGCCAGGGGTTCCCAAAATGTGCGCCGTCGGGGCAGCAAATGTCGTGACGTATTTAGAATAAGGAATTTGATTTTATTATATTTTTTATTATTATTCTAGTCGCTGGATAGCTGGCGCTGTGCTTGGTATGTTACCGCATAGAACGGAACGTAATATTATTTAGTTTTAGTTTTTTTTTTATACTAGTTTGAGACGAAAGTGTCAGTCGAGCCTGTCTGTCAGTGTTGCAATATTTTTTTTGTCTTTTGGCTTTGGAATCTACACAAAAATATAGTAACATAGTTAGTCGGTTCAACGCCCTCTATCGAGTTCTAGCGGTACTAGTTTTTTTTGTATTCTCAAAAAGACCACCTATTTGTTCCGAGTATAGTGTGATGGACGGTGGACTGAATACTTTACATGCATTATCAGACCATGAAACTGAACAACTGTTCTACACGACTGATCTTGGCGGTTTTCGGTACACCGTTCCTTATACCCTCTTTGTTACTCGTAAGGATAAAAATTTGAAAATGATAGGTACATTACCTACATCATAGTTAACCTCTTCCAGATTGCACATCACAACGCACAATGCTCAGCTCTAGCTCAATCAATTGGCTTAGGGGGCCATTTTGAGAAAAATATTAGTTCTAATTTTGTAAAAAAAAAAATTTACTCGATTTGGTAATGTGAGTCAGGCTTTCAGGGGGGGGGACATTGCCACTATGCCCCCCCCCTTGTATCCGCGCCTGCAATCAAGCATCTTCATTCAGTCTCTTGTAAAGTTTACAAAGTTGGGAACCCCTGGGTTATGCGATGGGGGCCGCGGACATAGTGGCGCGCTCGCGCGTGGTTACGCTCCGGTGAGGTACATAGGGTGTTCACAAACTCGTAAGTACGTATTCTTATCTAGGTATCAAATTTTTAATAGTCTACCTACCCAAAGAAGGTAAGAAAAAATATGTAGAATATCAAACACATTACAGTCTGGCAATAAAAAATAGATTTTGCAGAAATATTTATTACATAGATTATATATTTGCCATGTGATGCTGGCTTAGAATAGCACCACCCCTCATCCTTCCCGCGGGTGTCGTAAGAGGCGACTAAGGGACTCGAGAGTATTAGTGTATTACAATTTTTAGGCGACGGGCTGACAACCTGTCACTATAGTGATACACATGTTTTCTGAAACAACGTTGGAAAACAATCCTCAAAAATGTCAGACGTGGCGATAGCGACTGTATTCTTGCGGCCGTTAACGCTCTGCCTACCCCGCAAGGGATAAAGGCGTGATATGTGTATGTATCTGTATGTTTATTATATAATGCTCTAAATCTTACTTAATATTTTGCAAACTCTTAATCTGCAACCGTCTTTGTTGTGTGACGGGTACCTACTTAGGATTTTCATCCTTTCATTAGGACTGCTTATTCGATTTCTCAATTTTTGTTTTAATTTGAACTCAGAATTAAATCACAACCTACCAAAGCTCTACTTTTCAACATCTCTTCAATTCTCCAATTTCATTGTCAGTCTCATAAATCACAGATAATAATTGATCTTTCATGGATATCATGGTAGCTCAAGGTGCTTACTAACGTGTAGACATATTGTCGCATTGTTCCCCCAAAACTGGCTTATCCACAAAAAACTGAAATGAATGTAAAGGTGCATAATTCCACACCCTATAGAGGGGTCGTGCCGGCGGCTGGCGGGCTGCCGCACGCGCCAAGCGCCAGGGCGCGCACCCTGAACCACCACTCTGCCAGTCCAGTCCCGACCGCCCCACTGAGCGGACCGCGCACCCCAAACAACCACAACTCGAAACACCGCCGCAACTAACTTCAAAAATCAAATTTCGAATCACAAAAAAGAAAAGTTTAAATCAGTTCCTTTTTTAAAATCGAATTAATATTTTTCAGTTCTTATAAAAAGTAAATAAATAGTTCCATTTTTAAATCTTTTAAGTTTTTCGGTGTAGGGGTGGCGAGTGCCGACTGAGTCAGCGTGGACCAGGCAGGTAGGTGCATGAGTCAAACTCTCGCCATAGTAACGCCCTAACCAAGCAATGCAATACGCAGTACGCACCTGTGTGACGGTAATTTTTACTGCACCCTTCTTTCTATGAATCTGTGATGGTCAGACAATTTGCACATTTTTTGTTATTGATTTATTTATTTTATGTGTAATAACTACTAAATTACGTGTATTTAGATCGTATTACACAAGTCACTTAATTTCTGCGTCTTTTGTGAATACAAGCAGCTCTTTCCAACCATACCATGCTTCCAAAGAGTGCTTTAAGTTTTTACTATAAAAAAAATAAACGAAAGTATCAGCGATGCGATGCCTATTTTCTTCTTAAAAATGTGTTGGTGCCTTGCCTGTCCAAAAAAACTACAACTAAAAAATATTTAATTGCCGATCAATCTTTACAATCTTTGTATTTTTTATCAATAATTTATTCAAATGGTCAAAGGAATTCAAACGAAGACTGATCCGTTGTCAAAGTTAGTGACAATATCTGGCGATGCACAATGTTTATAAACTATGGAAATGTGTTTCTAATCCATTTGTTCTGTTTCTAAGCTTATTTTTAAAAGCTCATCAGCGATTTTCCATAGGTAAGAGTCACTGAACTTAATCCCTCAATCTACAAAAATTACAACAGCATCACCAAATTCAAACAAGTGTTGTAATCAGCCCAAAAAATCCTCATAGGTACCTACATACTTACTTCTATCAGAGTAGTAGGTACTCTATTACGCAACAAGTTTCAGAATTTCCCGTTCATTTTTCCGAGGGGTAGAGTTACAAAGTTGGCAAGTTCTGCTTATAGTCCGCCAGTGCAGGGCAGTATCGGTTACACGGTTCTTGCAAGCTTAGTTTGTTACTTTCATACTGGAAGGATAGGTCCAAGTTTGAGGAAGCCGGACGAGTTGATATGCTTTTACCTGCAAACACTGTGCAGTATGCTGATCTATTATGCTTATATGTTTATTCAGAAACTTCTATATATAGAAGCTGATTTGTATCTTAAAAAGTTCTCATGATTTTGACATGCTTATTTGCTCTCCAAGGTCGCAATTAAAATTTAATCCCAACTTCCGCTTAGTTATATATTTTTGACCAAAGAAATTGGCGACGTATTATTTTATTATCTTTATCCTATTCTTTTAAAATGATAACAAACGTTTAAACGATCTATTGAAAGTATTTTTTTTTTTCTCGTTACATAGATAAAGCCACTCGCAGTGACTTTCAGTGACATAAAAGCTTTCTTTGGTAGTAAAGGTTTATGTTTTGTTCCGATTGAGCTATTCAATAGGCAAGATGTGTGTGAATAGGTATGTTTAGTAGAACGTGTGATACGTATAAACGGTACAGAAAATCAGTCAATTTGCTGGTACCTTCTTTTTCTCTTGTCCATCGCTTTGAAAAACTGAACAAGTAGACAACTGCTGTACCATAGGCACTAAAATGAGTTATTTTTCTTGTTTCGCTACTGCACGGTTAAAGTCCGGATATCATCCCTATTAGTTATGAAGATGTTATAGATACTCATAAGTAGTTTGTTCTTGTTGGTTAGCCAGACTACTACAGAGAAGCCCCATTTGTGGGGCACGGGTAATTCAAACTCATCTTGAACAACCACGACAGTCCACTGCTGTACATGGGTCTCCCCCAATTGAGGGGTATTTGCCATTTTCGCCACTTTTTGCAGGCGGCTTGGTCTCTCTCTTTCCATGTGAGCTTGGAAAGCGCAGTGTAAGATGTTGCATTCACAGGGAACTCTGTTTCCCATTGTCTGAGTGAAATTATCTGTAAGCCGCATTCTTCGACATTCACGGTTAGAATAGGGGTGATGCTATTCGAAGCTGTGATCACGAGAACATACATACATACACGCCTTTTTCCTTTGCGGGGTACGCTGAGCGTTAACGACAGTAAAAATCGTGTTTCTCTATAGTGACAAGCTGTCAGCTGGTCGGCTCAAATTGCAATACACATAAAACCCGAGTACCATAGTCACCTCCTACGACACCCACGGGATAGATATGTGGTGATGCTATTACACGAGAACATTATTACCATATATAAACTATATCACCAACCAGCAAAATGATATTTATATAAACTCATTTTATAAAAGGTAATAGGCACTAAATTATTCAGTTTCTAATCAAAAATTCAATCGCAGTGGAATTAAATTATAACACTTTGGTTTAACACCTCCTTTGCCGATAATTACGGTTTAAACCGACGGTTAACCGACGTTCTTATTTCAAATTCATAGGGATGTCGTAACCAGCTGTAATTAATCGAGTTTTATTTATTTAAGAGACTGGTAGTACAATTATTGTGTAACAGAGCACTCATTTTCCGACGTTGTATTTGTTACCTCTGTCAAGATTATAAAATAAACAATTTTTAAGCTATTCTTTATAACTTACCTAAATGTTGAGATAGCCAATATGGAAATGTACTCCTACAAATGTTTTTTTTTTTTTTTAACTGTTCATTGCACACAAGAGAAAACACTGGACAATAACATTTAGATAAAAAAACACAACAGGTACTACTTATTGAATGTTTAATTATTGGGACTAAAGAGTATGGTACGACGGCTGTGGGGGCTAGTTCCGTTTTGGCCCAATATTTATTTATCGTTTAAGTACCTAATTGTTTGGAAGGCGGATTGGTGAACGCAGTGAAAGATATTTAATTAACAGGGAACGCTACTGTCAATTCCCTCAATAATTATCCTTTGATCGCTTTTTACGACTACTACCTACGGGTGCCGTTCGATGCCGGCTTAGAATAGCATTACCCCACATCCTTCCCGCGGGTGTCGTAAGAGGCGACTAAGGGACTCGAGAGTATTGGTGTATTACATTACAATTTCACTATAGTGATACACATGTTTTCTGAAACAACCTTAGAAAAGAATCCTCAGAATTAATGTCAGAGGTGGCGATAGTGGCTGTATCTTACGGCCGTTAACGCTGTACCTACCCCGCAAGGGATAAAGGCGTGATATATATATGTATGAATGTACCTACGGGTGGATAGAATAGGGTCGATGCTATTTTAAGCCGGCAGCGTACGGGAAGGCGATTATTACATCATAATAAATGTAACAAGGTGTCCCTGAAGAGGCGCGTAAATATTAAACGGTCGTTCGAATTCGGTGTTTAAATCCGAGATTGGTGGTTGGTGGGACCGCCCCGCCCCCGCCCCGCGGGTCCCTCTCCCCCGCTTCACCCCTGCGGAGACCCGCCCAGCGCGGGACGAGAGACAAAATGAATTATTCAGAGAAATGGGAGCTTTGTCTCGCGGGTTATGTATTTAGTATGTACCTATAGTACTTACATAGGTACCTTATAGTGTTTTCAGCCGTTCGTGTTAGTTGTTAGTTATTATATTTGTGCATTTTTTGATGTCTTTAGTGAACCAAATACCTGCTTTAAAAACGGACAATGGTTTTCTAGGTATAGTACCAAACTATAGTTAGTATTCTTTGATAGTACCTGGTATTTATGGTATAAAAATATTAGTTGCAATTATTTTAAGGGGTGAAACAGCCCATGAAACCGAACAATTCCCCTAAAGGAACATAGGTCGAAGGTCGAAATATGAAAATAAATTTGGACCTCACGTTCAACCTGACTCGGTCGGCTGATGCATTTTGTACGGGAGGGACAATTTATTTTTATTTCGGCCTATGTTCCTTGGGGGAAGTTGTTCAGTTGCAAGGGCAGGTTCACCCATTAAAAGCAACTTAGAACTTATCCTAACACCCTGTATACTATCTGCCTGCACTTTAATAAATCATGTTTATCTATAGGTAGGTAGTTATAACTTTTTATTTTGTGAAGGACTTCATTCCATTTCACGTACAGCTTAAAACTTTATTAGTACTTATAAAGCATAGTACGCTCTGAAGCTATGCTAGGCTTAAAAAGCTCACGAAAACTATCCCTCCCAACTTATATGCTCAATCCAAACACTCCACAGTCCGGATGATATTACTCGTACATCAAAAAGTTTCACTTTTCCGAATCTCATTACTAGCCAACGTAGCCTAACCATTTCGCGACTATCAAAACATTTATTTATGGTATTTGCTCAACAGAGGGAATTAAAGAGGGTTCCTTTTACTCAGAGGGAAAGAGGGCGAGCGTGGGAGCGGGCGTCGGTAATGAGGTGACACAGGGTTTCCCGCTTTTCCCCACTCGCCTCTGATTGGCTACTAGAGATTACTCTGTCAACGCGGAAACTGGTTAACAATTATCTTTTAATACTTAGTATTTGTAGTAATTGTCTTCGTAACGTAATTAAGATTTTTTTTTTATTATTATACTACGTCTGATAAAAAGGGCTATTTATGCTCTTCTGATCATTTATGTAGGGCTCACACTGACTGTAGAAGTGTAGAAGGAGGAGATTCTTGAAAAAAATGTGGATGATCGAACCGAAAGGGTTGAAACTCTTCATTTTTCAAACAAAATTGACAAATTATTAAACATTAATTTATATAAGTATGTTTATGGCAAGTGCCTAAAAGTAATAACATTGTTATAGCAAACTTTACTGTAATTTTTTTTTGTAAATGAAATGGACATACCATACATACCTTATTTATTATGCAGGGTGTAAGAGAACGGTGTAACGAAAACTTTGCAGGCGTGATCAGACCATGAACAACTTTTTCTATCGGAGCTATGTTGGTAAACAAAAAATATTCGACCTTTCATACAAAATTCCCGATCAGCTGACTAACTTTGTATAGAAACTCGAAAAAAGATTTTTGTTTCCCACCGTAGCCCCCATACAAAAAGTTGTTCAGTTTCATGGTCTGATCACGCCTGCAAAGTTTTCGTTACACCGTCTCTAACCCCCTGTATATATCTACATAAACTACATAATATGCAGATATTATCTTCTGTTGTTCCTCAGTTTCAATATCGACTAATTTGTGATTGCGACAGATCCTGTTTCTAGGATACATTTTATGCTAATCATAAAGCAATCTAGATTTTACGCCTCGCTTTTATAATTCTATTTCATCATCGTTACAATTATCACTGCACTTATAACTGAGTCACAAAACCACAAATGTCTGCCTACAGGAAATGATATTATTAAGACTAAAGCTATAAAACTTGTTATGTAAAACAGATAGATAGGTAATGAATGATAGGTCTATTTTTACATTCAGTTATTTTCCAAGGAAATTTATAATAGTGTGTAATAATGAGTTTCAAATCAAATTCATGCTGTAATCTTATTACCTACGATTCTACTTGATTAGAATATATTTCTTTGACAACAGTTTTTAAATACATCAAATTAAGACTTAAATAAAATAGACATCAATCTTTGTAGCTAATAGGACTTGCGTTTTTAAAATACAATTACGTATACGTGTTGGTGGGAATATAGGATGACAATAATATTTTTTGATTTACGCTACACTATTCCAACCAACTATATCTACCTATAAGTATATATGTCCATACCAAAGTACGGGAAGAAGATTTACTACCAGAAAAGAGCAAAATTCAAGTGTCCGACGGCACACTCGAGACCGTTACAATCAAAGTAATGGACCACTCTAGCGACCTCGAATCAACGCCTTCCCTTCACAAAACACATTGCCTTATTCTATTTATTTGTATTTACTCACTCTAGTTTATTAGTTTAGAAACGGGAACGAAAAAACATCTATAAAAGTTGTTTTACTGTTGCAGGGCCACAATGAAATATTTTTCGTAAAAGCGATCGACAAACAAGAGCTTTTAAAATGGAGTGCCCCTAAAAAGAGACACAAAACCCAGTAGATATGGAGGCGGCTTTACCACACTTTCATCGGCTGTCTTCAAGGTTCTACCAGCAGTATGCAGCTCCTCCGGTCCGCATTTCCAGCAACTATCTCCACGACCTGATTCCACACCAGCATCCGACCTTGCTCCAACAGTATCTGGCATATTACAACGAGCCCGTGGTTCCTTTGGACTTATCTCTAAAATCAACGACGCCTATCACCCCCCCTTGTACTCCGCCTCCAGCACAAAAACGAAAGATCGCAGAAGAGAATGAACGTACCAAGCCACCAAAGTCACTAAAAATATTCAGACACTTCGAAGAAACGGACACGAAAGATGACTCATCAGAAAAAACAGAAAAACGGAAAGCGGACGACGAAAACTCAAACGACAGTGAAAGCCCTGAAGCGAAAAAACTTAAATTCACTAAACAATTTTTCGAAGAACTTAAAACTTGCTTACCACCGGAACCTGAAAATAAAGATGACAGAAGCTCTCCTGAAATAGTCGAAATAAAAGACGTGGAGGAGCGTCCAAAGAAATCTCCTAAACCTCCACAACCCTTGAAGAAGTGTAAAGCTGTAAGACGCCTGATGTTCGATGAGGACAAAACTTCACCTGTGTCAGGCACCATTATCCGCGACTTGGCTGAGGACGAAACGCTAGTCGTACGAAAGGTTAGTAAAATATTAACAAGAACCTTGCTTAGTCTATTATTGTTCGTAATTGTTTCAAAGAAAGCCTGTGTCAATATCAAACAAAGTTCTCGAAATATTCAAAGTTGCACAAGAGCTGCTAATTGTGGGTTCTTACCATACCATTACAGTAGCTTGCAGGCGACTTTCCTTATCGCATTGGCAATTAAACGCTATATGAAATCGAAAATCGTGCGGTGTTTTGCTATAATAACAGTTTAGAGGGCGAGGGGCGACCCCTTCGGACATTAAAACCGAAATATCGCCATTTCAATAGTCATACCATTGTGGTACATTTGAATTAAGATAGTAAAACGTAACGTTTAATTTCGGCTCAATAAAACTTGAAGGCGCGATTAGAGTAATTGTCGTGATTATACTGTATGAAGTTATTTATGCTATGATTAGTTTCCTAGATTTATGCGCTTTGATTTTCAAGATAAGTGTAACTAACGCCACTTTTTCACAGGGTGACATAGATCCAGCGTTTAACGTGGTGGAAGTGACTGAAGAGGCTAAGGCTCTGATAGCTAGCATAGACAATCGCCTCGGACGCTACATCTGCCGACTGTGTCGACGTCTGTACACGGATGCATTTGCTCTTGCACAACATCGCTGCTCCAGGATCGTACACATCGAGTACCGGTGTCCTGAGTGCGACAAGGTACGTTTTATAGAACAAGAAATGTGACAGGATATCGTAGCTCTAATAGCCAGCAAAGGAAAACGTGTTTGCCGTTACGATCACTAACTGTGCTGTTTCTAGGTGTTTCTTTCACTTGGTACCACAATATACCGATAGTATGTAATGTATGCCCTTTCTTCTCAGATTTTGTAGGGTAACTCCTTTTTTTTCACTCCCGTAAATTTTTGATCGTAAACAAACATACCTCCCGGTTGAGCCAGTTGCAGCGCCATTAATCTAGCCCTCAAACGAACTAGTCAACATTAACTAACAAGGTATAAATAAAACAAGGGGTAAACAATCCAATAAAACGCAGCAGTCATCAGATGTTTTCTCACGCCAATCTAAACTGTTATCAATTGACAAATTCGTTCCCAATACTCAAACAATAGGCCACCCTTCCTGTCTCCGTCATCACGGTATCATTTAGATGAAAGGTGTACCGTAGAGCGCATCCTCAATTTGCGTGGGAAACGTTTAGGGCCACCTATGAAAGGTACTACAAACAAACAGAATAAAACGTGATCAACTAAATTGCTATTAGAAATAGGAACTAATTAATATAGCAAAAAATATATCGTAATATACAAAGTTGTATCACAATTCGCATTCCAATATTGTAAGTCATATCTCTACAATGGGACAATTCTACATAGGTACTGTCAAATCTGACATGCGTATAATAGCAGAAGACCTATTACATATATTATCGAACTTAGTCTGGAATCCTGCGCCTGCTTCGAGAAGTAGAAGAAAAGAAAATGAATAACTTATTTATATTTATAGATTTATTTATTTTTTACAACTCTTTAATAACATACTTACGTGTAATGTATTGTCATGAACACTTGTCGCTGTTCCATGGGAACGTGGTCTGGATAGCCCTTGTTAATTGACACTTCGCTTTGCGTGACCGTGCGATGGATTGTTGTGAAGTGAATTTAATGTGTAGGGATGAAACGGGTAGCCATTCCTATAATTTGACGATACGATAGGAATATGGAGACTTATGTGAGGAAAAAAGTTGCTCAATAAAATAATCATGCCATTGAATGTTTTATTTGATCTTAGGCAGACCAACAACAACAACAACAAAATATATATTTGTTGAACTTACACAAAAAGAAGTAAAATAAGTTAAAATACACATACATACAGACATACACAAATCACGCCTATATCCCCGGCAGGGTAGGCAGGACAGAACGCTGCGGACCGTAAAATTACGGTCATTATCACCACGTCTGACAAATGTTTGAGGGTCGTTTCAGATGAGCCGTGATCAATATAGAGACAGGTTGTCAGCCTGTCGCCTAAAATTGCAATACACTTGAAACCCTCGAGTCCCTTAGTCGGTTTTTACGACACCCATGGGAAAGAAAGGGGTGATGCTATTCTATGCCGGCATCACATGGCAAGTTAAAATATTTTTCTCAAATATCACATGCATCTGATAAGAGATGGTTTTACCTTCACTTTTCTCTTCACCAGGTATTCAACTGTCCCGCGAACCTGGCGTCTCATCGCCGCTGGCACAAGCCGCGCGTCGCCGGCGCGACCAAACGGCGGGACCCCCCCTCCACGGCCGAAGCGGGCCGGTTCCCGTGCTCCAAATGCGGCAAGCTCTTCCGCAGACAAGCGTACCTCAGGAAGCACCTCCTGGCGCACGACCAGCCTGATGCTGAGGAGAAGGAGCCGTCGGCGTTCAGGCAGGTCCACGCGGAGTACCCTGCCTATCAGCCAGTGAGTATTATTCAAGATGTGTATTTGCAGCAAATGATTACGACTAGTTGACACGCAACGCCAAGCAGCACCGCTGTGTATGAATTGTCAAATCGCATGCAAGTGTATTTTTATCTTGTTCTCTTAATTCATCTTTGCCTCAAACTAAAACATACGTTTCCCCACCTAGGAGACCCTGCGTGACAACAACTTCAACACGTTCTGGAACAAGATCCCGCCTCCCCCGCCTGAGGTGTCCTGGGAGGGGGTGAGGCGGTGCCCTTCCTCGTGCTCCAGCGAAGATTCCAGAAGCCTGGACGTGACGGGGTCCGAGGACGAGGGCGGGGGCGCGGGGGACGGGTGACGACGGGTGCTGCGGCCCGTGCCGCGCTTTCCCTACCCGCCGATAGCTAGCCCGCTCTATCCTTACACCGCGTATGGGGCAGACACTCATTTGTATTTCTCTTAAGACCGATTTTATAACAGGTTAGTGCAGCAGAATATGAAATCAGAAGATCAGAATTTCTAGGGATCTTAAAAGTCTTTTTTGTACTGTTTCTTTTCCATACTTTGTTCTTACTGCTTGTCAGTGATTATCGTGCTTTTGTTCATATAAGAAATATTCTATCAATTGAGAGATTTTAGCATTTATAGTAAGTTGTAAAGTCATTCGCTTATAACTGTAGTATTTAGATCAAAAAATAATAAAAGTTGCTTAATAAAATAGTTGGTTGATAAATTAGTTTGTTAGTAAAATATGTTAGTGTGTAAATAAAAATTACTAGACTTTATCAATAATTTAATTGTTTATATTAGATACGTAATTAGTTTACTTGTGTGTAGTGTTAAAATCCAAAATATTTTGTAAATACTTATGGATCTCCTGCAGCAACATTCCAAAATAATCAAAAGAAATGTCAAACATTTCGATTGTACTTAATATAGTAAATTCTAATTAATTTATAGAGTTACATATCTCTTGTTAGGGTTAGTAAGTTGTAAATTAGATAAAAGTACTAAAACGTCATACATATTTCCAAAACTCATTTTTCCAATAGATTCCCAGTTCATAAAAAGTATTAAACGTAAAATATTCTTACGCAATTTTTCCACTTACGTAAATTTTAACTTACGCCTGGTTTTTACTTTTTAAAAACCTAAAAAATTTTACTTAATTTATTTTATATTACATTTTTTTTAACATTTAATGAAGTTATGAAAATGTTGTGTACATATTCTTGAAGTGTCATCAAAGACAATGCAACGTAAGATGGGGCGTTCAGTCGGCGGGGTCATCGCGATCGATTCTGCCGGCATATTTTTAGATGCACCAAGTAGCCGCTAGCCGCCGCCGCTTCTACCAATGCCTAATAATTTTTTCAGCACCCTCCCTTCATAGGAATTGTACGAAAGTAGGCCGAACGGATAATAATAGTCCCTTTAGTCGGAACTAGTTGGTCTGTTTTATGCTAAATAAAAGAGCTTAAAAATATCTAGTCAACTTTGAAACTTGCCTAGTCCAAATAAGATTATATCTTTGATTTTATCAAAATTTATAATCTGTTTGATGTTTGCGGATGTCACCCATAACATTAGGATATTTAATTATAACTAGTCAAAATCTTTATTCGTGATCTCAATTTTTTAAATACGGTATAGTCTTTTGTTTTCTAGTCAAAATAACAAATTTATTCTAGTCATGACTTTTAAGTAATGAAAGTGAATGCACTAATTTTAAATGTCAGTTCAAGGAGTTTCCGACGGCTTATAATTTTTTTATCTAGTCAAAGTATAATAAAAGTTAGATCCTAGTCTATATCTAGTCAACATAATGCACGTATATTTTTTCGATCTAGACAAATTCAATAAACTCGTTATAGTATCTTTGATACACACATATCACGCCTATATCCCTGGTGGGGCAGGCGACTTGATTCTATTCTATCAACGATTGATTCTATTCAGTTTTAATTCGGGTATCTTGTTATTATTTCTAGTCAGACAGCAGGGTTTAATAGAACGACTCGGTGTCCCGATCGAAAGAAGAAGATTTATAGTCAGTAGGAATAAAGTAAATTAATTTATTTTTATAGTAAGTTAATAAGAGAAAACAAATTTATTTACAATTGTATAATTTTCTGTTGATCTCATTTTCAACTAATTGAATAATTCTAGTCAACCTCACAAAGCAAAACTATATAAAAAAAAATATCTTGGACTTTTTCTGTTCTATCATATTAGTTTACCTAAAGATGGAAAAACTATCTAGTCATGATAATTCTAGTTACATTTTTTTTTCTAGTCTATTAGGATTTAGATAAAAGATCTCATAATGATCTCATAATATTTATTTTACAAAACAGTATTTATGAATTTATATTATTTGTTTTTTTTTTATGCATTGAAACATTATTTGGCATTTTGATTGAATTATTTGATGGCATTGGTAGAGGCAATTTTATTTTCAGCATAATTTTGTGAAGGATCCAGCATTTGCTGAGAATCCAGCAGACACCTTGGGTGCAAGGTAGGGTGGCGGAAGTTCTGTTGAGCACCTTACAAAATTATGTTTACCATATTTAAAAAAGAAATTGCGCTTATTAAAATGAATTAATAACAGCCATTGATGCTAATTTAAGTGAATATATATTTATAAACTCATTCATAGTTACCTGCGTCCTTGTTAAAAAATTACTACTACTTTTTAGGGTTTTGCACTTTTTTGAGTCAGTAGTATAATTGTTATTTTTTAATTAATTAAATTTAAAAATAAAGAAATTAGTTATACTACTATTAAATAATTAATTATTAATTATAGTATATTTTATTTATTTATTTTTTAAATTCATTAAATTTAACAAATAAAGAAATTATTTATACTACTGTCTCAAAGAAAAAAAAAACCAGGGCGGGAGTAACTAAGAATTAGCTTTGTAAGATAGGTATTTACTTGAATTAAAACGTACTTAAATGTTTTAAATGATTTTTTAAATATCAATATAGTTAAGTCATTATTGTAATTTATTATTAGATGCACAGTGTAGTCTATTTATAGGGTTCTAAAGAACATTATACTAGTATAATTAATATATTAATAGTTAAGGAGCGAACTTGAGTGGAATCTAGTCAGTGTGATCTTCGCAACGCGTTCCAAAGATTTGTACATAAGATAAACGCTATTTTATTTATTTTTGAGTGTTTTTTATTTTTCAAGAGTGAAATATTTTATTTTAACAATACAAAATTTCAAGGTTTATTTTGCAGATTTTAAAGTAGATAAGCTATGTAGTCAATATAATTTTACATCCAATTTATTTTTTACATTTATCTACTGAAAATATATAGAACAAACCAAATTTTTGAACGTATAACTTTTTATATTTTTTGTATGAAATAATTTAATATTTAATTTAATTTTGTATTTTCTTATAAATATTTTTACTTGCCTATTTCATTTTAATGTTTGTTTTACACTTGTACACTTCTCTCACTGCTATTTTAGATTAAATTTTTAAAGTAATATATTTGGATATCATGTCTAATATTTAATTATATTGATTTTACAAATTATGAAAATAAAATCAATATTCTTTAATATATAATCTTACTATCGGCAGTGCCGAGTGTGCATTTGCCGTGTGATGCCGGCTTAGAATAGCATCACCCCATTTCCTACCCGTAGGTGTCGTAAGAGGTGACTGAGGGAATTGAGGGTTTCAGGTGTATTACAATTTTTAGGCGACAGGCTGACAACCTGTCACTATAGTGATACACAAATTATCTCAAACGGCCCTCTATATTTGTCAGACGTGGCGATAGCGATCGTATTTTTACGGCCGTTAACGCTCTGCCTACCCCGTAAGGGATAAAGGCGTGATTTATGTATGTATGTATGTACTATCGGCAGTATATCATCCAAACCTTTTAAAGGCCCAATTTATACTGGTATGTCATACAAATTATGAGACTAGCCCGTACAAGTTAATGCCTTAAATTGGTACTCCTTGCCATAGTAGATCTTGTTGTGCCGCAAGTCTAATTTAAATATTGAACTACTGTATATTTTTGACAGTGTTTTTGAAAGTGAATGTCAGAATTTAAATCAAATGCTGTATAAATTGAAGCTTCGTTAGACAAGTTGTAAAAGTACCTACTGCTATCCTCGAAACTAAGCATCAACATTATATTATGCTAATGAAAAAATACAATAAAGTCCTAAAATTTGAAGAAATAATAAAAAAATATTTGAAACGACTAAATATATTAGATAAATAAAAAAGTATTCGAAAATCTGTTGTGTACGGGATACCAATAGGTGACCAAAATTGCATTATTTAAGGTATTAAAGTAATAAGTTTATAAACTTTAAAAGTTTAGACGCTGAGTAATTAATTAGTTCTGTCGTTTTAGAATAACATATAACATACAAATTATGTAGTTGTAACTCAATGTAGTTATTTATTAATAAATAAATAGATTACAGAAAATCATACTTAAGTGTTTTTTTTTGTACCTTTGTATTGTCCTCTCTCTCTTTTCGTGTGGGACACCGAGTCGTCTAACGACTTTGTATTGCTGATAGAGAATTTATAATTATTTGAATTAAAAATCCTATGAATAGTAAAATGTGTAGATAAGCAATGTCAATTCGGGGAATAAAAAATAAATAAATTGACATAGCATTAATTGAAATTGACCTTTACTAATAATGTCTATTAAAATTAAATAAGCGAAAATTTTAATACATGAAAATACATACATACCTTATAATTATCTCTATCTGTTCAATATTTATTTATTATTTTATTTTTTGAGAGGAGATTCCAGCGCAACAGCTGCGCCGGGTAGTGTCTCCTGTAAGGTTATAGTGTCATCTACAGGATCCAGATTCTATTCTTCTTGGCACGAAAGTAATTCATTTTAATTAACATGGAGTAATGTAAATACAAGAAACTTATATTAATTTATTTACACTTCGACAAAGTAGCGACATCTATGTCGTTACCAAATATTTGCCTAGTCACCCTTGTTGTTCAAGCTCGTCAAGGGTGAGTCATGGGGTCAGTTAGTTTAATCCGTAGCATAGAACAGACAATTGCGACATTCTAAGGGTAGATGGCGCTAAATGTCAACAAGTAGCAACACAAGTAGGTACTGTTTCGACTCTATGGTTTCGAGTTAGGTATGCATCTGGAAGTTCTGTTTGATAATCAAAAACCCACTTACAAATAAAACCAGTCCTATGTTGCATAACTTCATATTAATGAATAAAACTTCTCGAATATACTCAAACAGATAACATCAATATTAGACATTAATGTGAATCGAGAAGCTTACGAGTTATGTTACGAGTTTTTATCCAAAACTCCTTGAAGATATGCCCCCGTGAGAGTCTAAAAATTCATGCTATTTTAAAACAAACCACAAAACATCCCGATTTAAATAATAAAACTTTATTATCTCTGGACGGCAAAAAATCTGAATTGTCCGTTAGGATATTCTTTTAGTCACCATTTATTTGGCTTGGTCGTCTGGTGATGTTTTCGTAAGATTCTTATCAAAAATATTGGTTGATTGATTGAAATATTGATCGTGGTTTTTTCACAGTACAAATTATGTGACTATCACCATTTATTTCTGAATTTGATAATAGACATTATTTATTATACTTACTCAACTAACCGGCCACATTTCGGTATTAGCATGCAATAGGTACCTACACTCGATACCTAGGAGTATTGGTAGCTAGTGTAAATTTATAAGTTTATACCTGCTTCTAATTTATATTTTGTATTTCTAATCAAATTTATTAGATAGAGTAATTCAAGAGCAAGGTTGGTTTTTATAACACGTGCCGGCAAAATGTTTTATTTCCACGGGAAAACTATTCATAACGGGTGCAACCACTGGGCAGGCCGCTAGTACTATATGCATTTTAATTAATTTCTTTATGTCGCCATTAGCATGCATATACATTATATTTCATCTTTTTTCATCTTGATCCTATAATATATTTCTTCTTTATTGGCTAATAAATGATTATTATTATGTTGGTATTCTTTTCGAATCTAGTTCTTACATAAATGCATTCTAATGGTGTATTGATACAGTCATTCTAGATGCATCCTCGAGCTTATAAAGTGTATATCTCACGCGTATCAAGATAGTAAGCTACTGCGTGCTCACACCTAAACATTGCTTTTATTAGATCTCTTCAAATAATGTGTAAATAAAAGTATTCATTCAGTCTACCTAGTTGTAACTTAACAATAGTTCTAATTATACTATGCTACCGATCATCGCCTGACCGACTGAATTGTGTAATCTGTAATGTCTTCCTTATAATGAAAATCCTTTGTGTTATAGTTCAGTCCGTTAGAGCCTAGCTAGGAGTCACAATGGCGCGTATCCTACTTTGTCTCGTACTCAGCTTGATAAGTTGTGCAATATGTCACCCCACAGAAAGTACCGAAGTGACCACAGATAAAACAGTGAATAAGGAACAAACTGAAAGAATATTTCGGGATATTCCTGTAGTGAGTGAGCCGGATTACAAACTAAAGTACAGTGAAAAGGACCATTTGTTTAAATCTAGTGATATTGTCGGGAAAAGTGCAACGGTATCGACTGAGGAGAATACGCCTAAGGCAGAAATCAAGAAGAATGTCACGCTGAAGTCGAGTGATAAGAAGTACGATGCGAAAAGTGTGTACCTGGAGGATGTGATGTTTGCGTTGAAGAACCAGGACTGGTCGCCGGAGGAGCAGCCGTGTCTGACCGCGACCTTGCACATGCTGCGAAGCTTGCAGAACTTCACCTTGTGGGCTGTGTGGGGTATGTAAAGTGTGTTAAACGTGCGGAGTCGCACATACTAAAAAAAAAATGGGGTTCTTACATTGGGAGTAAACTATTCAATGATTGAATCGAGGTAAGAACCCGCGTTTTTTACGTTTTGGGCAAGTAAACTGTTCCTTAATTTATATTTTCTTTTGTAATGAGTGAAAAATAATATAAGAACATTTTTTTCATTTGTATTTCGAAAGAGTTGATAAATACCTACATACATACATACATATATCACGCTTTTATCCCTTTTGGGGTAAATAAATAAATAGATAAATAAATGCAGAAATATTTGCGCTAATAGGTAGATGACGAATAAAGTCATGGAATTTATTAAAACTGTGCACTCGTTTAAGACATCAAAAAATTTTAGTAATAAAATAAAATAATACACTAGATAATACACTATATTGTAGATTTTGATTCCAAAAGCTTTAATCTCAAAAAATATATATTAATATAATCCTTCACAAAGAAGTTGTATGTTGTTTCAAAGCAAAGCGCCTCATTCTTTTTAAATATCTGAAATTAAAGTTATATATCCATGTTAATCTTGTTAATTTTTATTCCGTAAAAATCTTTAAACTATTTCATATAACTTTCCATTGGCTAAATTATATTTTCCTACAAGTTTTAGTGTGTGTGTGTGTGTGTGTGTGTGATGATTTTTATATAGCGTAATTTTATACTGCATTATATCAAGTACAGCGGAGAAAGATATATTTATTTTTAAATATTTATTATTTATCAAAATTAACTAAAAACAGTTGTAAAATAAATGACAGAAATAGAAATGATAAATTATACGGTTTAAAATGCCATAAAAGAAGATCACAAAATCTGTTCTTTTTCCAATGTCGTACTTACTGTTGGAAGAATTTTTTTTTCCAAGGTTCCTTGATTTATTGTTACACTCATACATAACCATCACAAGATAAGATTCAGATTTGTGATCCAGGACGTCATATGTACTGGAGAGTAAGTAAAATAAAGTCAATTAACAATTATTAAAAGATAGTATAGTATAGTCGTATAGTCATAGGTATAGTGTGATTTGTAAGAAAATGCAACACATAAATAATTACTATAGGCAAGAAATAAATAATTTATATGAGACAAACAAGTCATTTATTATAGGTAGGTACTTACTTCTATAATTATATGATAGTGAAAATAAAAATACGCTATTGATATTTATTTATCATCAGACTATTACAATACATACCTAAGCAATCATTACAATTTTTTATTATCACTATTCTTTACTTTTTTCTTTACTACTCCAATGCTAGGTATTTGTTGGTTCAATATCAAAATGCAAAAATTAAACTATCAATGCATTGATATCTCAGAGAAAACGTCTCTATATTGTAGGAATCTTAAAAACAACTCAATTGTGTCCCACTCAACACAACGTAAGTGTTGAAAGTCACTCATTTTTATTAACAAGAAAAAAGTACAGATGTCGCTGACGGATCACGTGAATTTCTACATCGCGGTGTTGAGATGTCTTCCTCGAAAATACATATACCCGGCGAGTGCCTGAACAACTCATACTTACCTGGCACAGGGGACACCGTGATCATGAAGGCGGTTCCCCCAGGGCGAGGCCTTTCCATTGCACTGCGGTTGGGTTGACCCCTGCGATTATCCCTAATGTGGATAACTCGGGTGCGTAATTTTTGGTAGTGGGGACTGCGTTCGCGCCGTCCCCCCCGTAAATAATAAGGCCTCAATGAATCTAAGGTTAGGTTAAGCATGGTTGGTTAGTTTAGTTAAATGCTGTTTATTAAGTAAGCATTATTTTGTACATGTCTTATTGCTTTTAAGGAAATGTACCTATAATAATATATACCTTATTTCACGCATTTCCTGGCGATTTTGGGAATTGTATACAATGACAGATTTCATAGAGTTCCTGTAATATATATACTTATAAGGTGTTAAAGTATTAGCTGCAAATATTTTAAGGGGTGAGCCAGTCCATGAAACTGAACAACTTTCCCCAAGAAACATAGGCCGAAATATGAGATTTTTTTTGGACCTCCCATACGAATTGACTTGGTGGTCCAAAACCTTATTTTTAATTTGATCCTTTGGGATATTTGTTCAGTTTCATGGGCTGTTTCGCCCCTTAAAATATTAATATATAAAATATTACTATCTACACATAAGTCGAAATATGAAAAACATTTTTGGACCTCTCATAGAAATTGACTTGGTCGGATGGTAATTTTGTATGGGAGGTCCAAATTTTGTTTCATATTTCAATAATCAATATCCCAATAAATCCTTTTATTCTTGCTTTTGCGAATATTTTATGCTCGAAATAAATTGAATATAGGTACAGTCGCGTTAAAAAGTGCTTATAGAGGACCACCTCAAATGGTTCAAAATATATCCTAAACTAAATTATTTATATAAGAATAAAAAGTTATTTTAAACCATTTGAGCACCATCATATGCATTTTTTAACGTGACTGTATAATAAATTTGAGAAACTAGTCTTTTAATTTGGAAAGATGTTTATTCCGTAACATTTTCCAGACTGGGATTCCATATCCTCCCAGCCGCAAGGGCTGCTCTTTGGCGACCGTTTCGAGCTGGGTAACTTCGACGAGTGCATGGAGCCACCCTGGGCGGTCACCCAACCTGAGCTCACCACGCAGTACTGCCTGGCTGAAATCGTGCTGGAAAGGACTGATAAGCCAGATAAGCGACGTCTGCTTGACAAGTCTGTGCAGCCCTATGAGTCCGCCTTGGATTATATTATGGTATTTGTTTTAGTCTACCTTCCTGTATCTGCTCCAGAATGCAGTTTTTTTTAGTTGCAGATTTATTTAATGTCAACTTAAAACTAAAAATATAAAAAACTACAAACAATAAATACCCTCCAACGCATCCCTGCGTGGCAAAGTACCCAAAATACAGGCAGCATTATGCAGTCTAAATGTTATGAGATTGCCTGACAAATTAGGAATTGAGTTAGTTGGATTTCTAGCTTCAAAGAGTTGCTAGATTCTAGATTAACCTAGCACTTGGGTCTATCAGAAGAGTGTCCTTCCGATTCTTGGTCTTCTGTTTTGCACAAATGACAAAAGAAATGCCCTCAGAATAATCGTCCAAATTCTCAACAGCGGGAAAAGTCGAGCGTCAACCGTCCCCTGAACGAGCTGACATGGGGTGGGTGCGTGCCGGTATCCTGTGGTGCCAAAGCTGTAGAACGGCTCATGGCGACTCTTCTCGCTCGCAGCCATCTTGGCACTGCGGGCATGCGGGCGAAGATATCCGTCACCGAGCCGTGCCAGCGCGCTGATCAGCCGAAAAGATTCGACGGGGCGTTCTATGGCTTCTTGTGAGTAGATAAGAACCTTCTAGAAGTTTAACTAGACAGTCTCATTCGAGATGTAGAACATCTCATGGCGATTCTTCTCGCTCGCAGCCATGTTGGCACTGCGGGCATGCGGGCGAGGATATCCGTCACCGAGCCGTGCCAGCGCGCTGATCAGCCGAGAAGATTCGATAGGGCGTTCTATGGCTTCTTGTAAGTAGATAAGAACCTTCTAGAAGTTTAACCAGCCAGTCTCATTCGAGAAGCAGAACATCAGCAGCCATCTTGAAACCGCGGGCATGCGGGCGGAGATATCGGTCACCGAGCCGTGCCAGCGCGCTGACCAGCCGAGAAGATTCGACGGGGCGTTCTATGGCTTCTTGTGAGTAGATAAGAACCTTCTAGAAGTTTAACCAGCCAGTCTCATTCGAGATGCAGAACATGTCATGGTGATTTTACTCGCTTGCAGCGATCTTGAAATTGGGGCATGAGGCCGACGATATCCGTCACCAAATCTTTGATGGCATCATCATTCTCCATACGCATGTGTATTTCAACACTTATTTTAAGGGTCGTTCGTTGACTCACATGATAGAAGAAAAAGGACTCAACATTTACCAGTATATACTTGTAACCACTAACTAAATACAAATTGCCCTTTAACAGTATTTAGCACTTGTTTGAAAATAAGTTTGTAATTGAATAAGACACATGTCAGGTAACTTTTCGTTTACTTGTCTTGTATTTATATTAATGTAACCCTTTTTCCTTTGCAGCATTTTGATGGCAATCTTAGTGGCATCATCACTCACATGCACCTATTTGAACTGCAGGAGAAACCATGAAACCAGTAAGTTTGTTAACATTGAGGTACATTTTTCCTCGCCATCGTAGATTGCTTCAACAGTCCACTGTTGGGCATGTATCTTAATATTGTTTTTATCTTATTAAACTAACTTTTTTGTAGGAAGCAGAATCATAAAGGCATTTTGCTTGAAAGAGAACGCAAGAGAACTTCTGGTCATGAAGAAGGAAGGGATGGAGGTCTTGTACGGAATCCGGTTCCTGACTATAGTGTTCATTGTGATGGATCACCAGCTCGGCATCTTTAACTCGGGGCCCATCATCAACGGACTACAAGCTGACCAGGTAGGTGGGACTAAAATATTGGTAATGCAGAATGCCTACAAGTAACGGGAAGAATCAAAAAGTCCGTTTGTTACAATTTTACGCCATTACTACGCACTACTTTTCCTCCACGGTACTAACTACTGACTTGACTACTACTTCTTTTATCAGCAAACTGGTTTTCTTTTGGGGATCATAATTATTATTCTTTAATAGGAAAAAAAATATGACTCGATTTTTCTTCCTAGCAAATTGACCCCGCAGATGTGACGCCTAGCCAAAATATAACCACCTCCAATATCTTTCTGCCAAATTTTCCACAAAGCAGCCATAAGACCGTTGCCATTTCATTTTTAGGCAGCTGTTGGTGCAGGAGGGATGTTCATTCTTCACGATGACCTCTTTGTGGACACATTCTTTGTGCTATCTGGAATCCTGGTAGCCACCGCGCTGCACAGGCTCAAGGATAAACCGTTTTTCAACCCGCTTCTGTTGATCGTCAAGAGATACATTAGGTAAGTTTGTAGACTCTCTCATCACATCCCTGTAGATCTTTAATGAAATCGGATAGGCAGAATTTCAGATTGTTAAGCATTGTCAACTTATACGAAAAATCTTTACATGCTACGAAACATGCGCGTTTTTAGCATGTTTGAAGGTTATAAAACACCTACTATATACTTTTACGTCTAAGTATGAAATAATTCAACTATGTCCATTTAATTTCTACGACTAAATTACATGCAAATACCTATGTTTCGACACTAACACGAGTATATTTACAGATAGCAAGCTTTTTCTTGCCTTTCCTTCATATTTCATAACAGCAAATAATTGTTATTATTAACTTTTTAAAACTTGGTTCCACGTTAATCCCCTGGGTTAGGTAGCTGACCCCGACAAAGGAACGGGACAAGGCAAGGAGGATGATATTACTTTTGTGTGTCTTACAGGCTTTCAGTAGCGTTTGCCGTGGTGATATTCTTCGTCGTGGCAGTGTACCCCTACATCGGATCTGGTCCGCTCTGGAGCCGAGGCATCGCCAACGAGTCGGACCCTTGCCGCAAGAACTGGTGGCTGAGTCTGCTCATGCTTAGCAACTATATCAACAGCGACGATATTGTAAGTTGAGTTTTACATGCCTAAGGACAGACCGCCGTCTAACAAGACATGCAGAGTATCGACCCAGCTTATTTTCTGTCCCAAGTTCCCTAGCTCGTGCTCGGTTCTAGACCTTCTAGGTTATAATCTAGCGGTGAACCTTGCCAAAGTCGATTCGAAAAAAAACTCCACATAACACGTTGGCTGCCAGGACGAGTATACTCGCAACAGTTTATTGGCATCACCGAGTACACGAACGTGTATAAGCTTTCTGATATTTAATAGTTTGTTTGACCCTCCTTTAACTATATTCTTTGCCTAAGCCGCTTGCGCAGACTTGATCTTCATAACAATCCTGGAATATCAGTAGAAGTCTGTCGGCTGGGATAATAAAGCCATTTACAGGACTGAAATTCAAAGATAGGACTAATACATACATACATATATCACGCCTTTATCCCTTGCGGGGTAAGCAGAGCGTTAACGGCCGTAAGAATACGGTCGCTAGCGCCACGTCTGACATTTGTGAGGATTGTTTTCCAAGGTTGTTTCAGAAAACATGTGTATCACTATAGTGACAAGTTGTCAGCCTGTCGCCTAAAAATTGTAATACACCAATACCCTCGAGTCCCTTAGTCGCCTCTTACGACACCCGCGGGTAGGATATGGGGTGATGCTATTCTAAGCCGGCATCACACGGCAAATAACTAATACATATGTAGGTATTTGACTAATATTAATAGAAAAGTTGTGTTGTAAAATTACAACTAAACTAAACCAGGTAGACTAAAGTGACATACTTACTGCAAAGCTATTTCGTTTCCTACGTATTAGGCGATGATCATAACCCTGTTTTCAGTGCATAATCGTGTCGTGGTACATCCCGTGCGACTTCCACTTCTTCGTGGTGTCCACCCTGGTGTTCTGGGTGTACATCAAACGCCCCAAGCTGGGAGTGGCCATCTCGGCAGTGCTGGCAGCAGCATCAGTGCTGGCACCAGGCATCATCAACTACCAGCGCGAGTTGCCTGCTATACAGCTGTTTACATACGAGTAAGTTTCACTTCTGGCCCTCAAGGCTGCTGTTTTTTTGTCATTGTAATGTCATCGAAATTCAATTGTCATTCCATTGCCATTGTGATTTTCTATACTTCATACAGTCAGCAGACTACCAAACCATTAAAACCATCCAAATGACATGCCATCGAGACGCAACTGAAATTATTTTTACTTAGCAGACTTCGGCCCCTGTTCTGTGTCTTGTATGGACGGTCAAACTTTTTGTCATATTTTAACCCATTTTCCTTGGAAACCCGTCCTTCAATGTCTGTATCAGTCACTAGTAAAATCATCCTATATTTGGCCTGAATTATATTATAGTCCTTAGCTGACTAGATTTTATTCTACTTCATTCTTTGTATTTACATTAAACCTTAAGTACAAATATGTAAAAATAAAGGGAGAATGAGCCATGACGATTACCAAACCGGTAGTACACGTCATTCATTCATATTATTGCCATGATTCAGTAGCACATGTCGTTTAACTACTTATTTGTTGCATTGCTAAAGTGGCTTTACATAAATATTATTAAATATTGTATATGTCACGGTAAAATTACATAAAACGCTAGATTACAATATACCTCGGTAAATTAAAATCCATCGAAATATTATCAAAGGTACAGTACACACGAATCACGATCTACGTTTACGTATTAATTTTCTGAAGACTACTTTTGCGTCATAGAATAGGTGATCTTAGGCCTCGTATTATTACAATACAGTATTATCTGTGCTGAGGGTTATAGGTTACGTCAATCCTGGGAATAGTCAATTTGCCTGCAAAGCGTGGCAGTTCCCCAGTGAATTTGGCTTGATTTTTACACGACTGCCGAACCAAAAAGGAGTGTAATGTTTTTAGGGTTCATGTATGTATGTATTTATGTGCGTTTCTTTAAAGGACTATAACTCGATAATGACTGAACAGATTCGAATGGGAATTGTTTGAAAAGAATCCTTGTAACATCCTGAGTGACATAGGCTAGTTTTGCTTAGGAAAACATAATGATAACAAGAGAATTATAAATTTTTCTTGTATAACGGATAGAAAAAGAGCATTTTTTACTACCAACGCAGGCGTGTTTTTTAATTTTTTAATTATATACTTGTTCGATCTATGTTTCTTGGGGAATGTTTTTCAGTTTCATAAGTAATTTCGCCTTGTAAAATATTTGCCGTGTCCTGTGCCACACTTTGTATAATTGAAGCAAATATACTAAGCCTTGAAAAATGTGGCAATGACATTCAATGAGGCAGCGAAACTCCCACGGAAGTCACGCAACTTTGTTTTGTTGCGTTTGTTCCACGGCTGAGGATAGACTAAATGACGTTACATCAGCTGCTCCGACGCATGGAAAAGTTTACGAAGATTTTCCATCACTTATCCATATTATGAAGCTAAGATATTAATAGGCAATCTCAGACAATGTCTTAATAAGCTATTGTGATAATATAATAGTGTTTAAAATGGTTAATTAATCATGATGGATAAAAAAGTGTAAGGTACCCAAGTAAGAAGAAATTGTTCCTGGTAATAAAAAGAGCGTTTTAGATATACCACGGGCCCTTTAAACAAAGCTACTATTTATGAACCGGTGCACCACTTATCTACAATATTTTTTAACTTTTTTTACACCTTGCCTTAACAGCCACAACCGATGTGGCGCAATGGTAGTGTAACTGCCTCTGATACAGAAGGTTCCGGGTTAGATTCTCGGTGGGTCAATCACAAATTTGATATTTACCACCTTGTGAATTTGCTCCCAGTCTCGTTAGGACATTGCGGTTTGAACCACCGAACCCGGGCCGCGTGGGGTACCGTATCGGCTTTCTGCTCTGCCACTGAGCTATCGAAGCATTAGTCGGTCTTCGTCAATTTCTCAATCTCTTGATCCTCGTCTCGAAGCGACGATCTTAGCGACATATAGTAGTAGTTCTGCTTTCTTTGCAGCTTCTTGAAGAACCCTCGTGCGAATGAGCAGTTCCACGTGACCTACATCAAGAGCCACACCAGGTTTGCAGCGTACCTGGTCGGTTTCTTCTCCGGATATTTCTTCGCTATTTGCCGGGATAGCGGCCATATCAACAGGATTTCCAAGGTATGACTATACTAGTTGGCGCCCGCGGCTCCGCGGAAGTTGGTTTTAATCCAGTAGCATCCCACAGAAACTTTTTTTTTAGGATCACAATCCTATGTATTAATCTAAGTCGTCCTCTCTCTGTGTGTCAAATTTCATAAAAATCGGTTCAGTAGTTTTTGCGTGAAGAAGTAACAAACATACATACAAACTAATATTAGTAGGATAAGGGAAACAGTGAAAGTGCAATGTGGGACCGCTTTATTGTTTGTCTTGTGATTAATTTGTTAACATCAGCCTAAAACTGTCCACTGCTGGACATAGACCTCCTCTAGGGCATTCCAAAAAGCACAATGTCCCGTTTTCCTCATCCAGTTACTACCAGCCGCTCTTTTTAAGTTATCGGTCCATCTGGAACGACCACAACTTATCTGAAACGACCCTCAAACATTTGTCAGACGTGACAATAACGACCGTAATTTAACGCTCTGCCTAACCAGCTAGGGAAATAGGCGTGATTTATGTATGTATGTCTATCTGGTTGCAGGGCGTCCAACGCTAAGTTTGCCAAGGCATGTCTTCAACTTGAGAACCCGCTTACTCTTCCGTCCGTCTTTTCTACGACAGATATGTCTGTCTTTATATTATAATATAACGATTACAATACAAAACCCTTTTGCTTCGATCTACATTTGCTGATATCGTCCAATAAATCATTTTTTACAGAGAAAGTCAATCCTAGGCGCGATCCTGGGCCTGGCCACAATGACAGCAGTGATGCTGGTGGGGGCGACTTACCTATGGCGAAGCTATCACCCGCTAGAGGGCGCCCTATACGCCGCCCTCAACCGCCCGATTTGGGCTTGCGGGGTCGCACTGCTCATACTGTGCTGTTGCTGCGGACGCGTTCGTAAGTAGACCTCCATTTAGAGATTGACCCACTATTTTAGGCGTAATCTCTGCACGAGAGACGTAAGACGTCAGACTGAGACGAGAGATTGCCTAGGCGCGATCCTGGGCCTGGCCACAATGACAGCAGTGATGCTGGTGGGGGCGACTTACCTATGGCGAAGCTATCACCCGCTAGAGGGCGCCCTATACGCCGCGCTCAACCGCCCGATCTGGGCTTGCGGGGTCGCACTGCTCATACTGTGCTGTTGCTGCGGACGCGTTCGTAAGTAGACCTCCATTTCATTACCCACTATTACCATCCACTATTACCATCCACTATTACCACTCACTATTACTTACCATTTACACACTATTTTAGGCGTAATCTCTACAAGGGAGACGTAAGATTTTGAACTGATATGTGAGACATACGAAATATATGAAACAATAGAGACGCCGAAGTATGTATGAAGTCTCGTTGTATGCCGTCTACACCCGTGAGACGCGCGTCTTCTCGCGATTCTCGTTTCATGTCTCACTTGTGTGTATAGATAGCGCCTTAAGTGTATTTGCGCCCGAAGGCAATGAATCTAATTTCTAGCTGAACTAGTAACACAATATATATTGCGAGCAAAGCGAGCTAAGGCGCTGCACTGCGCTACAAAAACACTATACATATGACGAGCCAAGCGGGCTAGGCACAATGGAAAAGTCTTTTAGAATGAAAACAATTCGGGAACGCAAACAAACATAGAACTGACTTTTTGTGATGATTATATTATAACTGCTGATATAGCAACCTTATTTTTGCGGTCGTGAACGCTCTGCCTACCCTGCAAGGGATATAGGCGTGATGTATGTATGAATTTATAACTGTGAATATTCAACTGATTTTAAATTGTTTGTTTTAGCATACTGGTATATGAATGTATGTATAATTGCTAATATTCAACTGGTTATAAATTATTTTTAGCATACTGGTATATGAATGTATGTATAATTGCTAATATTCAACTGATTATAAATTATTTGTTTTAGCATACGTGCACGGGTTCCTAACTTGGTACCCTTGGGTCCCGTTGTCGCGGCTCGCTTACGGCCTGTATCTGACGCACACAGCGCTCATCTCCAGGAATGTGAGCGTCGCCAGGAGTTCGCAACACAACGACTATTTCAGTTTGGTAAGTTCTTGAGTTGATACTCTAGGGTTCCTTGATTTGGCTCGACTACATGCTGAATACAACAGTCAAAACGTAAGAGATGTGTCAGTATCAGGGACGCGCCGTAGTTAACTTACCTAATGTGTGGTCTCAGCATGTATGTGTGTTGTACTATGTCTGTATTGTATTTTATTGTAGTTAGTAGGTAACCCAAATATAAATCTTATAACTATTTTGTAAGTACGTTGCCCCAAAGAACACTTTTATGGCTTGCAACTACCTACTTAGGTTTAGAAACAGGAGTGGGCAAATTCATTCTCACCAAAATCATAGTAAGCCTGGGCATGCTCGCCATATAAAAGACATCAACGGGACCACTTACAAACCCTATGATAAAAACTCATTATGTGTATTGTTTGTAAGGCAATATATAATTGTTTCACCCACACAAAGTGACTCATCCGACTGCTACATTTTAAATGGAATACGTTCTTAATTAGAAAAAATGCATTCTGACAAAAGTCGTTCAAGAATCCGTCCTTAAAATATTTGTAGTTACTTAATTAAATATAATCTTATATAACGTGTGCCATCTGTTTTCAGCTCACGTTATCTCTTGGTGTGATCGTGATCGGCTGCGTGGCCTCCCTCTGCATTTTTCTGTTCGCAGAGGCTCCACTGAACAACCTTTTTGTTGTTCTTGTCAGCAGAAGGTGAGATAATTTATAATATTATAATTTGTGCAAGTAGACACTGCATCCTTTGTTTGGATTACTTTGCCTGTACTAGTTAAACACACTAAATGATGCCCTGTTATCATTGTACCAATCTGCAATTTGCCTATTTTACGTCGTTTTGCCAAATTGATCATTTGCCACTTTAACACTATGTAACTTTGAAATTGGGGTCGTTCGCCGCTATTTCATCATGGCGGTTGGGTATTATTTATAATTTAATATTTCTTGTTTATTTGAGTGTTTGGTGCATAATTCTGATAGTGTTTTAAGCAATAAACTATTCTGAATGTAATCAGTAAATAGGAAATTGTAATTAATGCATATATTCCACATTGTGTAATAGTGACGAGCGGCCACCACGTGGTGCAGAAAATTACACTATCAAGTTTCTGTTACTATACATTTTTGCGCATCACAGCCCCTAGTCGTAAGACTAGGGTCTCCTGTGTTGTGGACTCTCCCTCGGCGTAATGTCACATTTTCATTACTTCACTTCGAGACTGGCGAAATCATAATGAAAACGCCATAACCAAGAAATAGAATAGAATAGAACTTTGAAATTTAGCTCCTACTTACTCTGCAGTCTGCATTCCTAATTCTTTGATATCGAGCTAAAATGTTTATACATACTTACTTTCTGTGCTTATTCTTTACCCTACCTCCGAACAAGGGTTGTAAGAGAGTTGTATTTAGAGAATATGCCTGTGCAAACGTGTGATTCTAGCTGAGTGTAGGTACATGGTGTTAGGAAAAGCACTGACTTCCTTTCAAGGGGCGATCCAGCCCATAAAAGTGAACAACTTTCCCCAAGGAACATAGATCGAAATATTTAAAAAAAATTGGACCTCACATACAACCTGACTCAGACGGCTGTTTTGTATGGCGGTCCAAAATATTTTTTCATATTTTGACCTATGTTCCTTGGGGAAAGATGTTCAGTTTTATGGACTGGATCACCCCTTGGAAGGAAGTCAGTACTTTTGCTAACACCCTGTATAAAAAAATCACAAATTCAAAATGGCGTATATTTAAACGCAAAATATACATTTGCTTGTTTCAGAGTAAAAACTGACACGCGACAAGAGGACAAGAACAAAACCATAAGCACATCCACGTTGGTTGCCGGCTCCAGCGGCAGCGGACACCTGCACTCCAACCTGCCCAGCACTATTGAAATATCTTCCAAGATGTAGATTAGAAATCATACATACACATCACGCCTTTATCCCTTGCCTTTATCGGTTTTTCTTTTCATACTTCTCAGACGTGGCGATAACGCTCCTTAACGATCTGCCTACCCCGCCAGGGATAAGGGCGTTTATTTTTGTGTGTGTGTGTGTGTGTGTGTTTATCCCTTGCGAGGTAGGCAGAGCGTTAATGACAGACAAATTACGAATGTTATTACCACGTCTGATAAATATTTGAGAGTCGTTTTAGATATGTTGTGTATTACTATAGTGACAAGCTGTCAGCCTGTCAACTAAAATTGCAATACACATGAAACCCTCGACCCCCTTGAAAGGGGTGATGCTATTCTAAGCCGGCATCAGACTAGAGAAATAAAGTAGGTAATGATATTTAATGATATTTTTCTCTGGTTCTTTTATGAACACTATGTTATATACACTTCGCGAAAGATTTTCATCGATATTTTTATAATGCATGTACGATATTTTTTCATAGTCTGGATTGGTTACTTTTTTTCTTTTGTTTTATTATTAAGGTACCTAATTAGTTGTTAATTAGACTCAAAATAAATGTTGTAAATATTATACAATTAATTAACGTTAGTATATTAGTTTTTCTCTGTGGTATTGTACAAAAAATACTTAGGTACATAGTAGAAATATTTTACTATCAATAAAAACGTATTGTTCTTTATGCTTTTATTTTAATGTCACACGTTGACGTATTTTTTACGGGTGCGACTTTTTTGGTGCAGTGCGTTTCCTTTCGATTTCTGGGTGTAACTTACCCTGCATGAGTTATTTGAATTTACGTGGAAATAAAACTATTGACTCATTGGCAACACTTGAGATTTTGACCGCTAATTTAAAATCTTTTGGAGGTTAAGCACAATAACAACACTTCTACAAATATTACAAATGTTAAAGCATGTAAATGTAAAGATATAAAAATTAATTTGTTTCTTGATATTACATGATTTATTTTCCGATACATTGCGCCATCTGTTAAACACTAAGAGAACTTCAAAAGTGCTCAAGGTAGAATGCGAGAACCACACAAAGGTCACGGAAAAGAGAACCACTTAGTTCTATTAAAAGCGTGTAGATGGCGCTACGTTTCAAATGGACGCATAATTTTTTATTTTATGAGTAGGTAGTCACTTCTTTCGATGATTGACTGACAATCTGTCCCTGATACCACAGAGAAAAACTAATATACTAACGTCTGATACTACACTATTACTATTTCTATCTCGATATCGCCACTCTCAGCAGGTGGATTGGCGAGCGCAGTGCAAGATATTGTAGACAGTCACAGAGATTCTCTGGATTCATACCTTGATCGCCTGTTTTTAGAAGAGCTCAATCTCTGAAACGTTATTTTTCGTTTCATGCGTAAATCTGCGACTTATTACGCCTGTATCACACGTTCTGTTTTACCTATTGATTCCCACATATTTACTTTACTTTCAATTTTACTTATTTTTGACTTTTAAGACATCAAATAAAAGAAATTTGAAATCGTGTGGTTAGACCAGAGATCTGCTTTTATTCACACTCCCTTGTCGTGTCGTTGGTAACAGAGTGCATGAAGGAAATATAAAAGCCATTAAATGACGTCACATAATATGCAGTCAAGTGCACAACACACATATACCTATCTGGCTGCATAGTACTTCTACTCACTCAACAATACCAATAGGGTTTCCATTTTTACGCTGTGAAGTAATAATATGTCGGGAGTCGGGATTGTATAGTTTTTCTCCAATGTTGTATAGGTACTCGTGTATAAGCTGATGGACCTATCCATACCTAATTTGATTTCAGTAGTATCTCTACCAATTATGTGTTATATTGAAAATATTGTCAACCAGCCCCTGACACTGAACAACTAGATACAAATAGATGAGTAGAATATATATGTATATATTATGAAACATGCCCTTCTGATAAATTACTGGCTCTGACATACATAAATAATATTCTGTTTGGAAGGTTATTTTTTATTACTGGAAGGTTCTCTAATTATGTAGAATTATTCATGTTCACCTTTATTTAATTTTTTTCTGTTCTTTGGGGGGTTCGACTCTACAAAACAGGGAATCATGAACATTAAGACATGATTTTTTTGTGACATGAAGTAGATATATACGTATAGCCATAAAGAGTAGTTAAAACATACGGGCGCCACTTTCTTCGCGATCTGTCAAATCTGACAGATAACGCTTGGCAACAACTATTCATACAAAAATTTTAGTACCATTTTATTTAATTTTCTTCTCTTTCTGGCCAAGATATACTTCCTATTTTCTGTAATTACAAATGGGAAAATTTTAAACTGTTTAGTTTCTAGTAGGTGACGCTTGTGCGAATGATGTAAAAGCTCAGCAGTGATTTTCCATAGACGGGGATAATATTTATTTATTGTGCACTGAACTTGACAGATTATTCCTTAATCTGTAAGAAACGTCAACAGCGCTATCTAGTTTGGACTAGAGTTGCTGTTAGACCAAAAATTTCTAAATTGTTTTAGCAATTGTCGAGTAGGAAAGGACCGAGAGTGTGAGACCCATGTCATGCAACAGAGTTTTGACCATTGGCAACCCTATACAGAATAATTGCAGTTGGTTCGTACCTACCCTCAAGTTAAATCAACAATAGATGACGTCACAGCTCCGTGTGTGTTTTATTTACGATCTCTGAGTCACAAGCAGGCACTTGGATATAAAAACTAGTCAGATTAGTTTCTACAAATATATCTAACTATTTTTCATTTTTGCCTAATATTTTCATGGTATCATAGGTACTATTAAACCACAATAATTAACTGCCCTTATATGGAACCTATTAAGAATAATATTTTTGCATTTTTTTTATCAATAATTTCAAATTGCTGGAACTCTTTTTTTGAATTTTCAATTCCTGAAATCAGCAACGAAATGTGCTTTTATCACACGTTCTACTAAACTTCTCGATTACAGGTAACTACCCTAAAAATTCACACAAAAATCGAGTAATAGAATTTGAAATATGTGTGGCTAGACTTTCTTTTCTCTTTCTTTTTTCGTTTAGGACACGTGGCTAGTCCAGTCGCCGCGGATAATATCCGTGCGCGCAAACTAAGACATTTTTAATATTTTGCTTTAGAGGCGAATAGTATGGCCAATTAGTAGTAATTTTTGTACCTAGCCTGACGCAATATTCCTACTTACTTAAATACTTAATCAACAGGTCATCAGTAGATGTCAGACAGCACCTTTGTGCTTAAAGGTACCTACGTACCTACGTTTGTAAATTATGGAACGGGATTTCCCATATTGTGATAATATAGTGCGATAAAAATGTTCCTATGTGAATAATAGTTATAGTTGATTCTTGTTAGGTTCACTTGACGTGTTGCTAATCGGTTTCTTATTAGAATTTGATGTAGATAAGGATTCAAGTAAGATTAGTTAGACTGAAACATGCCTGCGTGGAGCGATTGTTTGAATAGTACATACATCTACCTAGTTTAAGCTAGAGGATGTATTGCCGTGTCAGGTGACATGCGGCAGATGTGCGGAGCGTTGCGGCAGCGTGGCGGCAGCGGGGCGGCAGCAGCAGCCAGCTTCAGACCGTGAGGCCGTGAGCTCTCCGCCTGTCCGCCACAACATAATGACATAATTGGCGGAGCGCGGGGCGCGGGCGCGGGCGGCGGGAGCGGGACGCATGCGCGGCTTTGACGGCCAAGGTCGAGGCCGACCGAGCGATTCTGCCGCGCGCCGCCGCGACGGCTGGTCCTCGCGCGCGAGCGCCCTCTTCTGGAAACACCTTCCACAAGGGCTAATTGCGCAGTTCTCGCGAGTGCTTCAAGACCACACAACCCAAGGTAAATCCTCATCAGCCCTAGCAGAACACGCCTATCTCTACCGCACCGGTACCATTTCAGTTGTGTAATGTTTGTAATCACGCTACCTGTGTTATGTATACGTATACTCGGCGCATGTTTTGCAGATAAAATATCTAAACACCGCTGGAGCCGCGGCAAGTCGAGGTATTTTAGTATTTAGACTCATTATATCGTATGACGGTGGAATAATTGGAAACGCGTGCTCCGGGTAGTTATGCTGAGGACAGAGTAGCAGAATTATTTGTTCATTACACGAGTGTTTGCACCACGGCCCACCTCGCAGTAGTCGCTAGTTCGCGTCACGTCATCCAGCGCTAATCGATGTAAGACAAACATCTTGTTGATGTTTTTTGGACAATGATTTCGCTTATAATAACTTACATACCTAGTATATATCATTATTTATGTATCTAGCCAAGTGTGATGACTATATTATCTATCGCTGTGTATTATCTGTACTGTGTTCCGTTTACATTGCTAATCTGTCCATCTGATCCACGGAGGAGAGTAACCAGTGGAGAACGCGTCGGTACGATTTTGTTCAAAACCAAGCTCACTGGTTTTTGCGGGGGGAGAGGTAATTATCGCTAGACGCAATTGGCTTTCGCAATGACCGCATATTTTGTAGAGATGGGAAAAATAAATATGTAAAATTATATCGATATTTTATATCACCGTTTTATAAGTTTACTCATATTATGTGTAAGAAAATTTATTGAAACATGCGCATGCTAATATTAATATAGCGATATATGTATAAAAAAAATAATAATAAGCTCCTACTTACATTGTAATTTTAGGGTATGTATTGAAATAATTGTACTACCGAATTGGAAACGACCTGTTACGATTATTTTGGATGGTAGGGCTGGTTGGCGAGACGATGCTGGTCAGCAGACAGACAGACGGACATGACAAGATGATATATTGACCTACCTATTGATATTTTGTTCTGATTTCATAATAAATGAAATAGTTACATACAAATTGACTCGAGAGTGTTGGTGTATTTTTAGGCGATAGGCTGACAACCTGTCACTATAGTGATGTGATACACATATTTTCTGAAACAACCTTAGAAAACAAACATCAAAAATGTCATACGCGGCGATAGTGGCCGTATTCTTACCATTGGCCATTAACGCTCTACCTACCCCGCAAGGGATAAAGGCGTGATATATGTATGTATGTATGTATGTATGTTACAAATTGATATTCGACTAGTGCAAGATCTTTTATTTATAATAATGAAACACGAAGTTTTGGCGCGGGGGGAATGCGTCCGCGCCACTCCATATACCCCGAATGCATTCATTCATATAATATACATTGTAGGTAAGTTGTTAAGTACTTACATTAACATAATTCTTTTATGACGATCCCAGAATTATCGATAAAATCATTCTATACTTCTGAGAACAGTGGTATAGCACTAATACGAAGAAAGAGCCAGCCTACGTATGGACACACCCGTGCGTTAGAAAGGGATAGCAATGAAAGACATCAACGGGAGCGCATCAGAAATTATAAATATGGAATTATTTTTCATTAAAATGAAATTTTGAAAGAATCAAGCATAAAAATGTTTACCTATGAAATGTTATCGTCTTTTGCGGAACTTGATGTTGTACTACGCTTTCCACACCATTTCACTGCACAGGAAGGCATTCTTGATTACGTTTATACGCCAAAAAACGAAGAGCGGAACGTCCGTTCTTTCGCACAGTCTCAACCCGACTAATCAAAATTTTGATGCGTCAGCCTTATAAAGCATACATCAAGTGAGTGCGGTCGCCCCCGCATGCGTTCTCCACTGGTTATTGTCCTCCGTGGTCTGATCCGACTATATAGCTATTGATTCTTTTTCGAGATTTTTTTTTCAAATTTTCTATTGGTATCGTGTATTTCGTCTGCTAAACCAAGCTGGATCCCATTCCTAACCTACTAGTGTTGACTTTATAGGCTTTTTCGTTGGTTTTGTGGTATCATAACGCCTCTACATTTAGTACTTTACTAGAAAAGTAAAAGATCAGACTGGACTTGCGTGTAGCGTCGACGAGTTCAAATAGACAAACTGAAAAACGCATTACTTCTGAATCTGAAAGCCGAAAAAAACATAGAGCCTTATGCATAATAGCCTAACAAGAAAATTAGTATCGTACGATGCCAACAGATTTTTGATAAGCTCTTCATTCATGGTTCTCAAATTCAGATGAAAATCCGCGTATGATGTACTTGTACGCAGCAGGGGAAATGTGGACGTAAACAACTGCGTCATACTGCTTCTCGTGGCTTGTGGCCTGAGTTTCGTCATCACCTCGCCCACGTAGGGCGTAACTTCATTATTTATTACTCAATGAGATTTTCATCCATTACGAATTACGAATTAAAAGTCGTACGTCATTGGTGCAAAATCCTTTGAAATAAGATTTGTACTCGTACCATAATTTCTACTACTCGAATTTGGTAGTATGTAGTGTGTGAGTGAATTGATTTAGTGAGTATATGTGATTTTTTTTTGTAGTGAAACGTTAGATTTTTGTAGTGATACTTCTTGTTTAAAAATACTAGTAGAATTATGCATACGAAAATTAAAAAAATAGAGCTTTAGGCTGTCGGTCAACCTGGTAGTAATCACATACGTCACAGTACCTAACCGTACCCATCATACTAATATTCAAGATATAAGTATGAGCCAATCTTCAGGGCTGCCAACAACTCAAGAAAGTACCTATTCGTATACCATAGGGACAAGTTTTTTTTTTATTATATAGCCATTCTATACCTACCTACACTCCACGTAAGTTAGATATAGGGACTATGTTTGTGTAATAAAAACAGATAAACATTGAAGGAAGTAAACAATCAAAATAAGAATTGTCTCGATTGTGTTGTCTCAAGCAAAACATGAAATTATTTACAAAGGTCATTTGTCACATATTAAATGTTACAAGCGGAAGCTTTTTTATGGGCACAGATTTGATGTTTTGATATAGGACCAAGTTGTATTTAGTGGATCAGTCAACAAATTGTTGGCAGTTTTAGGTAGGTACACAAGTTCCAAAATTAGAATTACAATACATGTTCTTAAAATTATCATTATAATAATCATGAATCAAACTCGGCTGGGTTAGACAGTTTGGACTTATGTACCTACCTACTTACGTGACTCTATATTTAAAGTAGAAATATGAATAACTTTTTTATTTAAAAGGCTTTGAATTTACAAGGAAGTAGGTGCCTAAGTAGGTAAACAATTAGTTAATGATGATTTTAGTACTGTAGGTGATAATTTTAATAAAATGAACCATAGACATCTAAATAAAAAATAGCTTGCTCCATAAATAAAATGTATACAGTTAAAATCGAAAAAATAAACCCAACAAAAGTCATAAACAATTGCAGATTCAGCCTCCTGCAATTTCCAGATATAAACTTCCCTACTCTAAAAATATGATCCATCACGCACACAACAATCTCAACTTCATCCAATTACACACACACGCCCATGGAGTTTCATACCAACACCATAGGTTACATTGTGTCTATGATGGGATAGAGTGTGTAAGTGTGCGTGCATCCCCCAGAAGTAGGTCAGGTAGGGTTGCCGCGACATCTGCCGGGCTTCTACGGAATTCAGCCGGTTTTTGTACGTCTGGCTGTTCTTAGAATAGTAAAAATAAAATCGATTTTATAAGGTTGCAAGGTGTTTTCTCTGGTGGTTTTAACTAAATAGATGCACAGACAATGTTTGCAATAGTATATATTGGAACATCTATGTGATGTAGAGTGAATAAGTCGATTAAGTTATGTGATATTATTACTATCTTCCGCTTAAATATTTAAGTGAACTCAGAGGAACGTGGTGACATAATTATTATAAATTACCCAATATTTTTTTTTTTATTCATCATCGCTCAATATAATAATTAAAAAATACTTATTTATTGCCGTAGCGTTCTGAATAGACATTATCTTGCCTATGTAAATCTCATTAAAACACGTGTCTCTCATTGAATATTTATTTTATGTCATATGAGTTTTTTAAATTGTACTGAATGCATGTGTATTTATAATTTATTTAGTGATTGAGGGAAAAATATTCTTGGTTTTACATTGAGCACAATAATAATAATATCCAACTTTTTTTTATTCTATATTACTCGTTTAAAAGTTTTTCCGCACAGGTGATACATTTCCACCTCATCCATCAACAATCAAATATAAAACACTCGCGGCGTAAAAATACCTTGTACGTGTTCTCTGTGGCGCCACCCCTAGCCCGGGGGTTGGAAGCTGCGGGGGTGCGGGATGCCACCCCGCGGGAGGGGGGGGGGGAGGGGGGGCGGGGCCGGCTCTCGCGCTGCTATCGACCGCCGCCCACTAATAAAATTTGTTTATCGACGCCCGCGCGAATATGAGCGATATTTCACCTGGTTTCAATGAATATTTGAATATAGATTTGTGTTTGCTGAGATGGATAAAATGAAGATATTTTAGGCCTTCATTCGGCAATCACATAGCACTATCACTGCCCCTCAAATACGTTTAAAAAATGCCGAGTTACAGCCAATAGCTCTACCCACTTCTAATAACTTAAAGCACTGCTCGAATAGGCCCATATCTCTCTATCATCTATCAAACCCATACCAAAGGACATGTCAACAACGAAAATTAGACTTCATTTAAATCATAGTATCGAAATGATTTTGGCAGCTGCAATTCTCACGGTGATACTTTAGGTTAGAAAAACAAAAATAATAATATCGCACTTGTAGACCGCTGCTACGGCGTAGCAAACACAGAAGTGCCCATGATTTTATTTATATTTTTATGAATAGATTTCATTTCAGATTATTACCTACATATAAATAAGTTATCAAATATTTATAATAATAAGCAATACAGTTAGGTGTTATAAAATAAAATACATTGATTTTAGTGTGGGAAGGCATTTATAATAAGACTCTTTAAAATGTATAAATTAAACTACCTATGTAACTATACAGGGTGTAAGAGACGGTGTAACGAAAACTTAGCAAGCGTGCTCAGACCATGAAAGTGAATAACTTTTTATATGGGGGCTACGTTGGGAAACAAAAAAATTTTTTCGACCTTTCATACAAAACTCCCGATCTGCTGAGTGTCTTTGTTTAGGAACTCGATTTTTTTTTTCTCAACATAGCCCCCACAGAAAAAGATGTTCAGTTTCATGGTCTGATCACGCCTGCAAAGTTTTCGTTACACCGTCCCTTACATCCTGTATACCTATTTGTTTAAATGACATTAACTTACTTTTTTGACAACATATATATTTGAAGGATCCAAGATATAAGCAATGCTATAAAAACCGGTCTTTGAGATATTTGAGCTAGCACAAAAACGCGAACTTTGGTATTTGTCAGTAATATTTAGGTACAGATCTATATTATATTACTAGGTACTACTGTCATAACACACTATTTGTTTTTTTATTAATCAATGTAATGTAAGTTATGTTAATTAATAAATGATTTATAACTTATAACTTAGAACTGTGGGGTAACAAAACAAATATAGTTACTATGTACACAACAGACGACAAATTGCGAATAAACTTATATATTTATATATGCATACCTAACCAGTAACCAGGAACATCTAAGAAAATAAACCAATTACTAAGGTAGAGTTGACTAGCGTACGTCCGAACCAGATGTTTTTCTTTTTTTGTAAGCTAAACTTCTATTTTCCTTTTCTGTATTTATTGTTATATGTAACGGCAACAGAAATATAACGTTCAATATACATGACATCACGCCAATCTTATCGCAGACAAGAGATAAGGATACATACACGTGTAAATATTACGATGACGTCATTCTGATAGAAAATTGATAACATAACTCCAACTTTATTGATATTTTTTTCATCTGTCTATACCATACTATACAAGATCTAGGAGACTCGGTGGCTAGGAGTAAGTGGTTAGGATACCGGTCCTACAATCGTGAGACCCGAGTTCGATCCCCACCATCCACCAATGTGCTTTTACTCGATTGTACTCACGTACATTTGCCGACTGCACTTTCGGTGAAAGAAAAACATCGTGATGAAACCCCCATTCATATAAATTTTTAATTCAGATGATATTTGAATGTGACCTAACCTGTGATACGGGCCAGGTCATTTCCTCTAGGTTAGGTAACAGACCCCGACACAGAAACGGGATAAGGCAAGGAGTAGGATGATGATGACGATACTATATAGGATATAAGGAGGATTTTTACAAGATCCATGCTGTACGCTCCTAATGAGTTGGTTTCATAGTAAACAGAATGTAAAAAAGCCACGGAAAATATTCTAAGTGGTTGACCAGTTCATGAAAGTAAACGACATTTTTCCGAAACAAACATTTTGAAAAATCTTAGACTTAGAAACTAATTGAAGTTGATTCAGTTTGTGTCGGAGGTCTAAAAAGTTTCATATCTTGGGGAAAGTTGTTCAGTTTTACGGGGTGGGTCACGCCTTAAAATATTTACAGTAAATTTTTTACTTTAAAAAAAAATTTACGCCTTGCATTTACTAACATGCGTCATTGGCCGTGTGGTGCCGGCTCAGCATTACCCCATTTCTATCTGTGGGTGTCGTAAAAAGCGACAAAGAGATGAATCCATGGGACGGCCAGCAGCGTTCTCTGTGAATATCTACAATATCTTGCACTGCACTCGCCATTTCGCCTGCCAAGCGTGGTGAGTATGGCAACACCCCCAATTTGGGGGAGGCACATGTCCAGCAGTGGACTGCTGTGGCTGACATCCTTAATTTGTTAGGAATTAACCGCGTTGTCGGTACGTTTATTATTCATCCACCATACTCTACAACTCTACAAGGTTATAATAGTAACATAATATCTGTAGTATAAAGTTACCGCAGCAGAATTCTCCCTGTCAACATCGGAGTCGACCTTGCACTATGAAGCCATGTTTCTACTTTAGGTCGGTTTAACATTATTTAATACGAAAACAATGCAAACTTTGGCCTCTTTCACACTCAACGTCCAACGCAGCGCATTACTGACATCCGTCAAACGGACGCTAAAATAACGCTGAACCAACGCAGTGACAGCGCTCGTTGCACGAATAAAATGTCAGGCAAAATGACGCTGCGCTAACGGATGCGTCGTCAAGCAACGCAGCGGTTGAGCGTTGGCGTGGGACATCCGTCGAGTCGAGAGCGGTTTTTGTATGGGGCGTGACGTTTCTAGTATGGGTTTGACAGACGGATCCGTTAGCGCAGCTTAATTATTGCGCTGCGTTGGACGTTGAGTGTGAAAGAGGCCTTTTATTTGATGGGTCATGTAAATGTAGAGTTCCGTCAGACTAATTGGCATTTTTAAACGCATACAATTTTGTTGATAGATTTGTAGTACCTACTTACACTCTACTTGAATACATAAAGATATATCATAACACATATTTATCAGTGGGACACTGAACAAACTAATAATAAAATATTAGTTAATACTGATACTGATAATTAGGTGATATACTGTTCACGGGGAAAAAGTCAAATGAAAGTTTGCTCGATAAAATTTACTAAGACGAACAGTCTATCATTTCGGTTTTCTAAAGTTATAACTAGGTTTGCTCCTTCTTTATTAACTAGTTTCTTTTTTTTAAAAAGGAGATTAATAACTCAAACAGCAAGACCTTAAATTACTTCAAAGTTTTTATCTGTAGCAGCTGCGCAGTGAAACGTCGAGCAAACATAAGATTCATAACACAATATCCCATGCAGTTGTCGACAAATTGAGCGTGCTCTCCGACACACGCAAGTTTCGGCAACCAGTCCGACCAGTCAAACCAGTCAGTGAGCTCACAAAGATAACCTCGCGTGCATAAACCAAAATGCAATGAACGAGAAAGCGCAAGTCCATTTCTAACTTCCAAGTGCCTTCTGTAAAAGATCATATCCGAAAGGTTAATCAAGTAACCTCTTGACATTTACCGTGCCACTGAAAAGGAATATTTGTTCTATCTTCCTCCGTTGATCGCATCCAATCCCGCCGCAAGAATCCCAGACATTCGCAGCGCAGATAATGAAAAGAAAATCAAACTTAGTCCACGGCATTCTGCCAAAAGTTTCGGGCGAGAGCGTATCACAGCCATTTATAGGTGAAATTAAATTATGCACTTGCTTGGATGATGCAATGGCATACATAGAACATTTACCTATTGCGATGTAAAGCGGGATGGCTGTAAGTGTAGCCGGGAGCCCGGCGTGCGCGCGCAGCCACATCGATCCCGGACCCCCCGGCCGCTGCCCCACCCCTCCTCCAGATCACTTCTGACACGTGTAGGAGGCCACATCACCCGGATAACTTATTTTGTTACTACAATACAGCTGAATGCCCAGGACGTTCTAAGTACCTACAGCCTGGAGAGATAATGATTTTCTGGAAACAACTGTCGTTCTTCCGACCAATTTTTATTGTCAATTGTCATTTCAAAAACGGCGGACTCTGATACGTAAATATATCGAGTTAATTATCGTATAGGTAACGAGTGACGTGGTTGCACGAAGATGGCGGACGATAACCACCGCTCAAGAGCGACCAGTTTTTGTGCCGCTGTATTACATCAGACGCGCTCGCGTATCCGATTCACCATGCCACGGTTTCGATCACTTCAGTTACCATGTGCTAATAATTAAACCGCAAACGCTTTACTACGAATCTCTCTCGAATGCGATTACTTCGAATTCAATCTCGCAAAGAATCAAATGCGAAGAGACTGCGGAATAAGAACAGCGAATTGACTCTACGTCCGTTTGTAAAACGTAAGTCTGGATGGCGGCCCATCGGGACGGGACGGGACGGGACTCTATATTTAAAGAGAAAAGGGCGATCGTCGGTTTGGTATACATAGCAGAGGCTGGATGACGGAAGACGGCGGGAGGGGCGGTGCAGCTGCGGGTGCATCCGCGGGCGCGCGTGCGCCCCCCGCGCCCCGCGGCGCGCGCTCGCCGGCCCATTGCCAAGTTCAATGCCAAGGTCATGCGCGCGGTAGTGCGACTGCGCGCCGCATTGCAGGAGCGGTCGGCGGCGGCGGCCGGCGAGCCGTCAGTGCCCCACGGAACATCGCGACACACGCCGCCTCGCTGATTCGCACGCGTTCTAGCCGGGTCATTTCCACCTGGAGGCCTCCACGCTGGAGCTGACCGTCTCGCCGTTGCAGGTGTGACGTTGGCGCGATGTGGTGCCGGTCTCCTGTGCGCGTCGTGTGCGTGGACGCCGGCCGGAGCGACGCCAACTGTTATGCAACCTCTCAAACAAAACATCCGCCTCGGTAAGTACCACAAACAAACAAATGGTTCTAATTCGCGAACGCTAATATGGGGCACCAGACGCTCTGGAAAAGAATGAGTTTTTATTTTTCAAATGTTACTTAGACCTGCATTCATTATTTTGTGAATTTCCAAGCATGCTTTTCTGATAGAATGATCGTGACGAATCTGTAAATCACACGTCATCACGCATCATGTTTTTTAGGATTCTGTTACAAAGCCGTACTAGAGGAAAACAGTCTAGGCGTTGGTTGTCAGGTTACGTGTGTAGCAGCCATATTTGTTCTAGACATTAGACAAATTAGTTGATAGGTACGTAATATGTAAGTAAGTATAGTGTGTCCTCTAAGTGACTCGGTCGTGCTGAGATTCCAGCGTTATCAATTACTGATTCATGCAGATGTTGCAGAAATATATGAATACTTTAGGGACATTGACGTGGAAACTGCATCAAGAGAGAGTCGGCATCTCTCGGTGCTGTTTGCACTTAGGGATTTCTTGTATCAAGTAAACATTATTTTCAACATGGCGACGAGATATTATACTGCCATATGGTATGCTCAATTTTTTTAAATTAATGCGAAATCTCTGTTTCTCTCAAGGCATAGATAAAAAGTACATATACATATATCACGCCTTTATCCCTTTTAGGGTAGGCTGAGCGTTAACGGCCGTAAGAATACGGTCGCTATCGCCACGTCTGACATTTTTGAGGATTGTTTTCCAAGGTAGTTTCAGAAAACATGTGTATCACTCACTATAGTGGCAGGTATAGATAAAAAACATATAGTTACTCCCTCCCTATCTATCTACCTAGGTACCTACAGCTATTTGCACTTTTTTTTTACATCTGTATAAAACAAGAAAAGGTGGTAGAATAACATAGTAACTAAGTATAGCAAATCTATGGGTAGGATAATATGCTCCATTGGTTAGAGTACCCAGCTACTCTATCGTTTGTTTCTTTATGGAGCCGGCTGCAAGCACCAAAAAAACATGACTCATACGGCGTTACCTCGCACGGAGGCGATTCCATTTAAGCCTTTAAGTGCAAGCGAGAGTGCGGAACGAGAGACAAAACGATACAATCGGATTTAGCGTATTAGCGTTCGACATACATGCAACCATTCCATCAGCATTTTCTTATGACGTAGTCACGTTCGACTATCGTCAGTAAAGCGACTATACAAACAACAGATTTTTATTAATTTAAATTTGAATTAAACGTATGTTTTTATTACTATTGCATTATGCATCAAAATTATAACATAACTCTTGTAATCGTAAAAAATTATATGTATTCATATATTCATTTTACGTGCGAGTAGGTACCCAAGTATGCTTTGATTTTTGTCCATTTGAATCTAAATTAAACGTATATTTTTATTACTTTTGCATATGCTTCATCATCACAACATAACATAACTCTTGGAATCGTAAAAAATAATAGATAGGTACCTAAAGTGCTATTTTTTTCTTGACGAAAATTAAAAAAGAAATCTGAAGGGCACCCAAAATGTTCCAAACGCGAAAAGGGCAACAATAAAGGGCTACTAACTATATATGTATCCTGTTGGTGGTTATGTTGGTGGGATCGGATGCGGCAAAAACTGTCGATCTCAAGTTCAAGGCGAACCAGTCCCAGAGCCGCCGCCATGCGCCAGTTCGCAACACCACACGCGAAGCCCAAACATCGTTTAGTTAGGTTCGGTTCAGTCACAGAATTTTCATTATATATTTTTTACATGTCACATTCATTCGCCTTTCTCTATTTTTTAATTATTTTTTCATTTTGTTTGACATAGCATCATAGCACACATCTATACAGGGTGTAAAAAAATAGCTGCAAATATTTTAAGGGGTAAATCAGCCCATGAAACTGAACAACTTGCCCAAGAAACATAGGTCGAAATATAAGATTTTTTTTGAACCTATACAAATTGACTTGGTCGGTCGGTACTTTTGTATCGGAGGTCCATAATTTTTTCATATTGCGACCTATGTTTCTTGGGAAAAGTTGTTCAGTTTCATGGGCTGATTCACCCCTTAAAATATTTGCAGCGAATATTTTTACACCTTATATGTGACGCTATGCATCTACGCCACCACGTTTTATCATAATGTTTTTGTACCATTAAAGTACATAATATACGTACAACGGAAAAATATGTACTTTAAGTATTTAGCATATTCTTTGCTAGATAGAGCGAAAAACTACGTAAACCTATCTACTACGTTGGTGGATCGCACACTTAACGCACGACGGACCGCTAAAATATCGCAGCGTTCTATCAGATCCATACTAAAAATGTTAATCCCCATACTAAAACCGCTCATTCGCTGTTGACACAGCGCTATCGCAGTGTCATCCGTCGAGTGCGGTTTTAGTGTAGGGAGTGACGTTTCTAGTATGGATCTGATAGACTGCTGCGATATTTTAGCGGTCCGTCGTGCGTTAAGTGCGCGATGCGCTTTAGGGACATGACATCCTTGACTCTTTTAGTCGTTTCTTATGTATGACACCCGCGGGAGAGATACCATACCACTTCTTCTTCTTCTTCTTCTTTTCGTGTCAATGGCATTTACCCTGACCATACCCTAACCATACCACTGAGTGATGGTTTTTTAAGCCGGCATCGTATGGCGGATGCGAGCGTGTCATTAACTCTCAATATGACTGAAATATGACAACTTAGGCAGAAAATCGGGGAAATATTTGATGCCATATTTATTTAAAAAAACTGACATGAGCATTTTTCGAATATGTTATTGTCATATTTCCTAGAAATCTAAAGTAGGTACTTACAGCTTCTAAAAATTCCGTTGATGAGATCCAAACAAACTTCAATAAACGTTGCTACTGTTGTTGAATTGATTGAAAAGGTGTTATTTTATCCCATTATCAATAGTTAAATCTCACATACCAAGTAAGTACACAGTACAGTGACTCATATTCTCGGCATTTGTTACTTCATACAAATGCAAGCATAAAATGAAGATGTTTTTAATAGAAATGGAAAATAAAGAATATTGATTATGATTGTAAGTTCAAATAGCCATAGCTGTTACATAACTTGGTTATGTTACAGTAAAACTACAAAGGACGCTGCATTAGGCTGGTTTCAGAGCGGCGCGTCTCAGCAGCGCTGCCCAGGCGCACGCGGTTCGGGCGCGCGCCTGGGCAGCGCGTTCGCTGTGAAACGACATTCAGACGCGCGCGCTTCGTTGTGGTGTACGATCGAGTGCAGAGAATCATTATGCCAGCAAACGTAATCACTATATTAGCTATATACGTTATATGGAAAAGAGTGCAACAACGACGTCTTAAAAGATTGCAAGTCGACGCTACTGGCAATCGAAGGAGATCCGACCGCGGCGCGGCCGAGACGCGGCCCAAGACGCGTCACTATGAAACGCTTCATACAATCTAGTGTAATGCGAGGCGCGCGCGGCTGGGCAGCGCTGCCGAGACGCGTCGCTCTGAAACCAGCCTTACTGTGTAACTCGTCAGATTACAATCCATCCAAATATTGTAAGACACACACGAATGACGATTCAATTCAATGTATCATTTTTCGGATAATTATAATATTACGAAGTAAAATTGATATATCGCGCTTTGATTGGTTGAACGTTACGAATTCCGTGGTCAATTTTTTTAACAGCTGATTGTCAATGCTAAGGCTGTCGAACGTAAACAGTGTGCGTATATGTTATACAGGGTGTAAAAAAAATTGAAAATATTTTAGGGGGTGAAATAGCCCATGAAACTCAACAACTTTTTCCAAGGAACATAGGTCGAAATATGAAAAAGTTTTAGACCTTCCATAAAAAATTACCGACCGAAGGAGTCAATTAGTATGGGAGATCCAAAAAAAATTCTTATATTTGGACCTATGTTTCTCGGGGAAACTTGTTCAGTTTCACTGATTCACCCCTTAAAATATTTGCAGCTAATATTTTTACACCTTATATTTTATTAATTAATGTACTTTGATTCTGAAAGGGTATTTCTCTACAGAATGCTCACAGAGAAGCAAACTACATCTACTGACAAAAATAGTAAACAAAAAAGCCAAACAAGAATTTGATGGTAGGTACAAGAACTCTCTCAAGGTCACACCAAACTAGATAATGCTCCGATTCTGTTGCACACTTCCTTAGCAAAATATTTACGAGTAGCTATTTACTTTAATTTTTAAGCTATTTCAATCACCATCAACACACTTCTAGTCATATAATTTTACCTATTAACTTTGCTGTTAAGGGTGTTATCTCACTCAGCCACCACGCTTGGCAGGCGGATTGTCGAGCGCAGTGCAAAGTATTCGATCATTCAAGCAGGCAAACCTAAAACTATATATTTCCTATTTGTCGTAGTAGGTATGTTAGTGCAATCACTGGACACTGATGTTTTTCGGCAAGTGACAAGAAGGCGGATCGCACACTTGACACACTGTCTGTCAGATCCATACTAGAATCGTGACTCCCCATACTAAAACCGCACTCGACGGATGACACTATACCGCATATAAACCGCACTATGACAGTGCGATAGCGCTGCGTCGACAGCAGTTGAGCGGTTTTAGTATGGGGATTACATTTCTAGTAGGGATCTGAGAGACCGCTGCGATGTTTTAGCGCTACGTCTTGCATCAAGTATGCGATCCGCCGAATATGGAAAATAATCAATGCGTCCGTTGGAATTGATACCATTACTTCTGTAAGCAACTCTATAATTAGAAGTTGCGATTTCGATTAAACAAATCACGTGTCTATGGCAGGAACACAGATTACAGTTCTTTCGTGGAAAACCGATTGTTTTTTTTTAAACGGAAGCTGACCGGAATACGCTTATTTTGTAAGCAATTCTATAATTAGGTGGTGCGATTGCGATTACAAATTTTGCATGGCAGGAAACTACAGGTTATAGTTGTTTCGTGCAAAAGTTTTTTTTAGACAGGAAAATGAACGCTGACAGGAATACGCTTGTAAAAACATGCGTGCGCTAGAATTGCCACCATTACTTTTGTAAACAAGTCTATAACGAGACTTCGCGATTAGAAGTCACGCATGGCAGGAAGCAGGCGCATGGAATAGTTCACGGAAAATAGATTAGGTACTACCAAAATACAATCCATACTTTTGCGAAACATAGTTTGTCTACATTTAAAGAAAAACATAGGGGTAGGCAGAGCGTTAACGGCCGTAAGAATACGGTCGCTATCGCCACGTCTGACATTTTCGAGGATTGATTGTTTTCGTAGGTTGCTTCAGAAAACATCTATATCACTATAGTGACAGGTTGTCAGAGTGTCGCCTAAAAATTGTAATAAGTACACTAATACTCTCGAGTCCCTTAGTCGCCTCTTACGACACCCGCGGGAAGGATGTGGGGTGATGGTATTCTAAGCCGGCATCTGTAGGCATTTAAAGAAAAAAAATAACAAAATATCCCGGCATTTGAAGAAAAAAAACAAAATAGCCTGGACAATTCATCAAGACCATCTAGTCTCAAACTAAGCTTAGTTACGACGACGATACGACGATATACTTTAAGACAAACTTTTAAACCCTCATTTAAATGGCAATGTAACAAATCTCATACAAAAACTGTCGTAATTTAATAATACATTAAATTACGACAGTTTTTGTATGAGATTTGTTACATTCCTAAAAACTGCATCCGGAAAACAATAGTTATTAACGCAGTGCATGTGAGAACCACCTTAAGTAACATTTATAGGTACCAGCTCTCCCAAGCTTAACGCGCGAGTTGGCGAATCGCGCCGGTCGGCAAAAGGCGCAAGTTGGCACACCGCGCATACTCCGCTCTAACATTAATCCCCTAGACTTCCTAGAAACTTTATCCTCGAGCATTCTACTCCAATCACTACTTTGTATAGGTAGTCAAGCTACCCGGTTAGACACCAGCCGCCAATGTGAGTCTTATGCGCGCGACATAAGAACGGTCCAACCAAACTCCAAAAATCAAAACGTTTTTATTTCCAAGTAAATTCACAAAGAATACTTTTAGAATGTTAAGTCACGTACAAATATTATCACTCGATTTTATTAGTCATAGTATAGCATAACAATTTTAAAGCCCTAGTAGGAAACGCGGTATGGGTGGATGAAAAACAGTCTGAGCTTCAATGTACATATACAGTCTTCTGTTCATCGTGTGAAAGACTCAAATACATCCATACATACATACACAAATCACGCCTCTTTCCTTCCTTCCAGAGACTATTTTCTTCTACTTGCTACAATCCTGGCATACTTCTCTCGCTTCTTCTACATTCTTCAGTCTTTTCATGCACGCTCGTCGGTTTAGGGTACTTCTGACCCGACTTTTCTTTTTTCTTTTCTTTCATTGACAATATGGACTTATATTTTGTCGTAATTTTGCGATGGTCACAGCTCTCTCTGATGCCGCATATTATCAGAAAATAGGTTGTGTTTTAAGATCATTGGAATTCCGATAAAGTTTGTAAAACATTGTTCAATGTATAATATTTTGTAATAACACATGAATTATAGCATAAAAATTCCAAATAGGTATTCAGTCGTCAAGGTCACTTAAAAAAATTAGGATCAAATCCACTCAGCACCGTATCGTGCCTCGGAGAGCACGTGTAGTCGTGGTTTCACTCATTCATTTTAGTTCACTCATACTCTTCTTTCTATTTCTTCTACATCCAAAGTGAAAAAAATAGTATATTCTTTCTATCAAAAATAATAATCACAACAAAATAAGATCAATGCTACGGCGTAGCAGTTCCACTACAATTGCGTAGCCATTATTGACTCATGAAAATAAGAATCATATCGTTACATAACATTAGGTGGAGTTCTAGTTTCTATAGATAAAATACCACGAAAATTATCATCAAAAATCAACAGCCGACTGCTAGAAATTTTCGGGTTTGACATGGGTTTTATTGGGCTTGTTTGCAGTGCAATGACTGTGTCGTATTTACAGGGATTACTGAGAAGTCATCCCTCTGGGTCGACTTTTACGATACCAATGGATATAAAATAGGGTTGCTATTTCTACGTCTCCACTACTCGAAATTATTATTATGTCGTCTCAATACATGAAATACAATCTGAAAATGTTTAGACCTAGGCACTTATATACAAAACTTGTTCATCCTTCAAACTACACGATTCGTTCACATTTGCTATCAGCTGACACCTGACGTCACAGCGACGATCCAAGATGGCTGACGCTTGTTTATTTACCTACTACCTTTTTACATAACTTTTTAAGCTGAAATACTAAGTAGGTACTTCTATGTATAATTGTGATGTATATTGAAAATATATTTTTTAGGTGTTAACTATCTGAACATATTAAAGACTTTTAACCATTGCTTTTAACTAATTGTCGAAATGTACGTACGTGCGAAAAGTAATATCGCCTAAAATTTTAGTTCTTTCGCGTAAGCAATATGACAACTTAGAATGTAAAATCTTTATGCCATATTCTAATAGTCCGTATTGCACTATGGCATGGTGAAGACAGCATTAAATTAAACATATGGCTTTAAATAAAATATAATCAATAAAACAATATTAAGCATATTGGTGTACAGATTTGCCGCAATATGTCCTGCGAAAACAGAGTTACGAATCTCGAAAAAAAATCTATATAATTTAACATTATAGTTTCTAAGATTATAGGTCTTGTTAAAACCACATAAAAACCCTTGACAGCTGCGCACGAGTCATCCACATATTATTTATTGAGGAAAACTCGTGAAACTATTCAACAAAGTGTATTTATTGTCTAATGTTTCAATGTATTAGTACGATTTGCCACGTGTTGGAGGGAAATCAACATACACAATGAGCTTGCCAACCCGAACGTGCACATTATTACAATGTATTTTAAGAACTTGCACAAAATTACAACCGCCCCCTTGTAATACTCGTATTGGATGAATTTGACTATATAAGATGAAGCTGGAAACTGAGAACGGACTTACGAAAAGGGAAACTTTCCCCAATGAACATGGGTCTAAATGTAAAAGTTTTGGGCCTTCGATACAAATTGACCTCCTCGGCTAGTCATTTAGTTTTTGTATGTGAGGTGCATTTTTTTTCTTACGTATAGTCTTATGTTACTTAAGAGAAGTAATTGTTTCTTATAACCAGTCCACTCTGAAATTTCGGTACCGGTCACATTTTACTTTCGTTCAATTTCATTTCATTTTGCCGTGTATTCACATTACAAGAATAGAATCTGTAAAAAAACGATAATTTGAATCGTAAATTCTTAAATAAATTTAATTGTCTTTTTTTTTGTATGGCAATAGTCAAAAATTTACTTATCAATATAAAACTTTTTTTCTTCTGGAATGGAATATGATATACAAAAGAAAAACATCTAAAAAAGGCTCATGCTGAAGTCTGGCCACTATGTATGGAAAAAATATTGCACGAAAGCCATTAAAGCAAAAAGAAATATAATAGGTAGTGATTTATTTTTCAGTAACTTAAAATAGCATTTAGGAATTTTTTTAATCGCATGCAGCCAGTAAAGACATTCAATAAGTTTTTATTGGGAAGAACGCTTGTTTTGTTATTTTTTATACTTTTTGATACTTTTTATAAAATGGCTACCCAAAATCTCAAATTACTAAGGCGCATCGTACACTGGACGCACAACGGAGCGCTAAAATATCGCAGAGGTCTGTCAGATCCATACTAGAAATGTCAATCCCCATACTATAACCGCTCAACCGCTATTGACGCAGCGTTGTCGCAGTGGCATCTGTCGAGTGCGGTTTTAGTATGGGGAGTTACGTTTCTAGTATGGATCTGACAGACCGCTGCGATATTTTAGCTCTCCGTCGTTCGTCAAGTGTGCGATCCGCCTATTTCTAAAAACAAAGTTTACTTCTTTAGGCTGATAATTTCCCTATTCCAGTCCACATCTGATAGCTTCATTCGCGGATGTCACGTACCCACATTGGCCCGGATCAGACACATGCTCGCTCGAATCCATGCCTATAGGTACACACTCTATCTGTACATATACCATCATTAATCAACCGTGCATTTGTGTGTGTTATAGCGCTGATTGCACACATCGACGGCCAGTGTTGCCAATAAGGATACTTTAAGTATTGCTTTTGTTTACATCTATTTCTTCTTTACATATGGAATGAAATCGTTATTTTATCTTATTTGTCTGTGTTGCACATAATACACACACATGCATGCATACAAAAATCACGCCTATATCCCTGGCGGGGTAGGCAGAGCGTAAACAACCGTTAAATTGACCGGTAATTAACGGTATTAATTACTACCGTTTCGCTCATAATCATTCATTTTGTAAAATTCTATACTTAATAGATTTCTTTCTGTTTAATAAATTGCCAGTTTTATTATTTTATTTATTTTTATTTTTTTATTTTTATTTTGACAGGAAAACTTACAGCCAACATATTTGAAAATAGCACGAAAAATAGACAGAACTGGGCCATTAACAAGTTTTCACCTTTAAGATTTATGATATATGATTTATGCACCTACCTATAGCATTTTTTGCATTTTAATTGAAGTAAAGTTAAAAAGTATGAAACCAGCAATACAAATTAAAACACGATTTTTGCATTTTAAATTAAAATCTATCATCACATACTTTTTCAATACTTCAGCACATTTACCATTACTCTACTTGGCAACACCAGCAACACATGCACGTTTCGCTGTGTGCGTGTCGCGTATGTAGTGAGGTGCAGCTTGCACATGCGCGCGGCGGGGGTGCGGGGTGGGGGGGTGCGGGGGGGGTTCTGACGGCCACGGTCGCGCAGACCTTGAGCCCGCGGCCCGCCTAGCAACACCAATGGCAGCGTTTATTTATTCCTCCTCTCAGATCTACGGGAGGGTTCAGAAGGAATTTTGGGAATTGCTTACTAATGAATGCAGCCATGGATTGCATGGAATTCATCGCAGTCTTGTTTGATGTGGATTTCAGTAAGATCCACATACCAATCCATAAAAACAAACTGATCTACTTTTAGTGGTTTATGACTTCTTCTTCTTCTTCTTCTGAAGTTTACTTCTGAAGAAGAAGAAGAAGTGGTTTATGACAGCAGAACAGAAATAAGTATGAATTTTCCCTAGTGTAAAAATGATACACGTTGTCACAAATATCGAATTGGTTTGTTGACGATTATTCTTCTTTTCCGGTGCCTTCAGAGCCGGTGTAGGTGGGTATATTTTTTTATGATTTAATTTACAACACCATTTTCTATTTCTTTATTCAGTCAGTATATTGAAATCTCTCTCTTTTCGTGTGGGACACCGACTCGTCCAACGACCCTATTAACCCTAGTGTCAGAATTTAAAATCAGTATATTGTAATAAAAAGACGTCTTTTAATAAGTCGCTGGTATTATATGTCTTATCTGTAATTTAAATGTGGACGTAGGTACTTTACATTGGTACTAGTGCACTTCAGTTAAGCGCACGCCAAATGAGATTGCGATAAGTTATGAAATGGCTCTATTCCGGTTCTGAAAACTTTCCTTGCTCTGAGTTCCTGTTCAGCTCGTCTGCACGTCGCTTTGGCTCTAAAACAGAGCATTTTATGGAGCTGCAGTGGCGGCAGGAATGTGACCTTTGTCTGCGATCGTCAGATGTTTTCCTCCATCAAACGTTGTCTGGAAGAGATCGCTCAAAGCGATACGACCCCTTTTGTTCATAAGTCTTTGTTTTAATCTCCCTTGTTTTATCTTAATGACATGAGACTTGACATTATAAAAATTGGAAGTGCATAATTTTAAGTGCATTTTCGTGCATCTTAAGCTGCACATGCAGATTTGAAGACTATTCCTTTGTCTTTGTGGGTGTCATTATTAGTAAAGTTTTTCATTTAGCTTCTCTGGGGTAGATCTCCTTTTTCGTCATACTCTTGTTTTCGTTTCTCTTCTTTTTTCTTCCTTTCATCGTTAGCTTTGATAAGTTTTATTACTATTTTAAGCGGCGAAGGTTTTTGATTACTATTTCATATATGGTTCCATACGCACCTATCTAGGTATTAACTGTATATTTTCCTCGATCATACAAATAAACCTACGTAATTATACGTATTGTTTTAAGTAGGTACTTAAAAACAGGTACTTTTAGAAATATATACTTATTAAAATATGACGTTGAATGTGATATAATCTAAATCATAGAATATTACAACTACGTAAAACTTTACATTAAAATATGTATATTGTCATGTCAATATCAATAATTAGTATAAAATTAATGAATGTACCTCTGCCTGTCATGGACACCGCTAACGCCTCCTAAACAACACAACATATTTTGTTGCGGGCGTTCTTATTTTTTATAAAATGTAGTAAAAGGAAGCAAGGTATATAAGCATAAAACATGCCGGTAAAAACGTCTTATCAACCACTGGGCTGGTCCCTAGTTTCAAATAAATATTAGCTCGTTTATTCATTCATTCATTCATTTCAAACTGCATTCAACTTTGTTTTGCTAATGAATGTCTGACACGTGTAAAATGGCAAGTACTTAAAAATAAGTATTTCATTCACGTGTATGACTTGTATCTAAAGTGGGCAGAGTAATGGTAGAAAAGAAGCATAAAATGCGATCGTTTCGGACTTTCATACAAACTATAGATTTTTTTTATAATATTTATTTAGAAGGTTATCTAAATCCATTAATAATTTTCAGTTACTCTTATAATAAGCTTATATGGGTAATGCCGCAAGGACCGAGTTCTCTACAATGTACAATGTGAAAATAGAATAGCGAAGGTCTCGAAAAGGTGCAATTTTGGATTATGCTTTGGTTGGTATAGAAATCCGAGGCGATCCCTTTAAGTATTATGTGCTTGCAATACACCCAAGATAACTTATTACGTGTGCATTATACAATAGTGTTATTCAAAGACTTATTTAGATGAACACCCACCACACACTAACTAACCACCTCACAGTAACAACCACAAACCCTGGACGTCGGTTTTGTTTTCCACCAGGGTCCTTGCAGTGGCATTTGGAGGCCATAAATTAAGCACAACTGGAAATTGTGTAGCTATTCTTAAGTGTCATCTAGAGAGCGCTCTCTTTTTTCCGTGTGGAACACCGAGTCGTCCAACGGCCCGATGAACCCTAGTGTCAGAATTTTTCAACCGCCTTCTACATGTAGCAGACTTCTGACATGGTTGTGTAACGACCGCCGTCTAAGTGATCATAGACAGCAACCAGGACCTACGGCTTAACGTGCCATCCGCTAAGCTTAGTTAAAATAACTTTCCTTTATACGGAAAGTTGGTATTTATTTTGTGTGTATTGAATTGTGGTGAATTAATTCAAAACTTTTTGTTTATTAACATTAATGCAGCTTAGTTCCTCAATATAATACCTATAAGATTGCTTTATTCGGTACAAAATCAAACACCAGTTATTTATTCTTTACAAACTTCATGTAAAACGAAACTGTGACAAAAGTATGGCTGCCGCCATATTGTAATGAACGTCAAATTTTCCACGTAGCACGGCGAGAAACACACTTGACGCATGACGGAGCGCAAAATTATCGCAGCGGTCTGTCAGATCCATACAAGAAACTTCACTCCCCATACTAAAACCGCACTCGACGGATGACACAGCGGTTAAGCGGTTTTAGTATGGGGATTGACATTTCTAGTATGGATCTGACAGACCGCTGCGATATTTTTGCACTACGTCGTGCGTCAATTGCGTTCCTCGCCCGGTGTTAATTTTAAGGCGCTGACTCAGAACAATCATAAAATTCATATTGCATCGATGCACCAGCGTCTCATACATCGAACTGATAACGATGCAAACTTAGCTATATCTGTACTACATTTGTCGGCGTTCGTGCTGATAAGAATATATTGGCATTAAATGCATAGACAGATAAGGAAATTGTTATGGATATTTCATCATTTATTACTTCCTTTAAGGTTTAAAATATGTATGGGAAAGTACTAACAATTAAAGAGTCTAGTAGAAAGATATATGGTTCTTTGTGTTCTTACCGATATCTGAATTCAGTCACATTTCATTACGAACACGATAAAAGATTTCTGAATATAAGTAAGGAAACGTAGAGTCAGAATAGACAGAATGTAGTAATTAGCGAAAATGGGTACTGAAATAGTTATTTAGAGCAACCATCAATTATAAATTATCTCCTAACTATTTACGTGGGGGAGGGAGACGTGAATCGACCGGTATGATCAGAAAATTATGTAGACTAGATTTAAATAGGTCATTCCTTTGTTACTAAGGAAACATTTAGGATCGGTAGTTACCAATTGCCGTCCCGGAAAAGCGCTCCAAACATTATGCTATCCAATCAACCTTTGACCTATTCCAGAATTTCTAGTTGAAGCTGTACCGTCCTCGACCTGTGTTTAGAAATACGTGTCCTCGGAGCTATGAGCGATCCAGGCATCCAGGCATCCAGGCCCGCTGCCCGGGGATGCCCTTTGACATTCGCGTAGGCGGAAGGCCGCGCACGCGTGGTGGGGCCCTTCTGGGAAAACTGGGGGGCCAAGGGGGACCTGCTCCTCCCCCCGCAACCCCCGGCCAGTGACGCACTTGGAGCCTATCTGGGGCTATTAATAGAACCAGGATACTGTTCCTGGTTATTACGTTTTGTGTAGAAATCGTGTTAATTAAATTTCATAAATAAGATGACGATTAAAACCCTATATCGTGTTGCTTGTATAATACATGTTGACAAGCTAAGAATGATTTTGTAATCTCTTTTATTTAAAATTTTCTAATTTGAATCAAGTACCTAAGTACTATAGGTACTTAAATGTAAAGTAAGAAGAATTGGTACGTACGAGTCCAATAAGTTTTTCAAAACAACAGTGTTCTCTCCCACTAACTGCGGACATCCAGAGTACTCCAGACTACTTGTACCAATATTTAAAAAGTTAGACGCGTTTTTAGACAGTGTCGAAATCATTTGTCCATACGATTTGACGCCAACGTCAACAAACGACTTAAACTGTGTCTAACTCTTATTGCTTCACGGGTTTCTAATAGGACTGATTTATCCCAGTTGTACCACGCCAATTGAAAATCATGCACAAACTAAATATTTCTCACACATTGCATTCAGGTATTCAGGCAGTGTATGAGCTCATGCAAGCATTAAGTATCGCGCACGTCAATCGTGGCTAAAAATAGTCGCGCTGTGCTGCGCGTGAGCACGTCACGACGTCTGTGACTCAGCGCAGGCGCAGCATGCATGAAAATATTTGCTTTTGTACCTTAAAGATCTACAGATACTGGCCCTGAAGTCTGCTAAGTAAAAAAATCGTTTCAGCTGTGTGTCCATAGCACGTTAGTTGTATTCATATTCTGCTAACAGCTTGAAATATGGAAGATCACAGTGGCAATAGAATGAGAGTTGAATTTAAGTGCCATTAAAATGACAAAACAAAAATATCACAGCAAAAAAAACTGTGTGACGTAATCATTTACAACAATTTAAATTGTCCAGTCAAACATTCGCGCGTTCAACGAACATTCAGGCGATTACGAATATTCAGTACCTAAATCTGCCGAATATGCCGAACACCGGACATAAAACGAACGCCCATACCTATTACCTACCTGGTTATCACTGTTGTTAGGCGATAAATAAACCCTCGCCAATATACAGGGTGTAAAAAATTTGCTGCAAATATTTTAAGGAGTGAATCAGTCCATGAAATTGAACAACTTTCCGCAAGGAACATAGGTCGAAATATGAAAGAGAAATTTGGATCTCCCATAGAAAATTACCGACCGGGTCAATTTGTGTGGAAGGTGTAATTTTTTTTTTCATATTTCAACCTATGTTCCTTGGGGAAAGTTGTTCAGTTTCATGGGCTGGATCACCACTTAAAATATTTGCGACTCATTTTTTACACCTTGTATGTACAGTGTTTGCAAATTGTAATAAACGAATGTGTCATGTCATGTAAGCAATTTGCCTTGAGCGACTTGTGCGCGCGCTGGTCAAGTGTGATATGTATTCTTGATAGTCTATCTATCCTTGTCACATATGAGGTGAATTTGTTCTCTGATTAATGTATTTTTGCGTAAATACCCATAAATGGGGAGAATCAGCTTATGAAACTCAACAGCTTTCCCCGAGAAACATAGGTCGTTAATCCGAGTATAACAATTAATTTTTGGACCTCCCATACGAATTGACTTGGTCGGTTGGTGATTTCTTTTACAATCTATAATGCATATTTTTTGTTGTTCCAGGTTCCTGATCTGACGGATTCATAATCAACTTTATAAATACCTACCTAGAAGGCAAATGTTGCTTCAAAAACGCAGATGAAGGTAAGAATATACTGTTTTTATGATCTTTAGGTGTGGGTGATCTGATCAATCCTGTTTTGCATTATGATTGCTGCTTAGATGGACGACTATCTTACGAAAGCTGATATCAGCTGAACTTCTTAGCATTATTTTTATGTATATGCTCAGGCAAAATTTTAAATATTTTCGAATTGAGATTCTAGGTTTTCCGACATAATAGTAACATCTATTGCCTACCCACTCTATGATTTACAAGATAGAGCTACCTTATAAGGTGTTATATACAAACACACATAAGTACAAACATATATAAGCAGGTAGTAATAAACAAGTTCAATAAACCAGTGAATAAACATAATTCGTTTCAGATTTGATACATGATTCAAACATTCGATAAGGTACCTATAGCAATTAGTGAAGTGAAGCACGATATACTCGTATATTATATTGAAAGATGTTTTGTTGTAATGTAAGCTCATAGCGAAAAAGATTTGGGCTTATACAAAATTTGAATCAAACTTCGCATATGTACCTACTAGGTACTTATTTAAAAATATTTTTACTATTTTGCATCCACAAGTACGTTCAAATTGACTAAACTCCAAAATTGTACAATTTTCTTGTTAAGTAATAAAATAAAACAAATACCTAAGTAGGTGCCAAAGTCGTAACTCTTAGAAAATAATAAATATTATGTTAGTAACCTTTGTTTTTTACCATGTAAACTGTTAGGTATTTAGGTCTACTTATTATAGACTTATCGGATCTAGAGGGCTGCCTCGTATTCGTACCTATCTAAGTCGGATAGATGTCGTACCGCTCGCCTGCCTCTGCCGCCCACATGTTCGCGAGACGCAGTACGCGCATGCGCGGACCTCGCGTCGATACCACCACTGATGCTGTAGACTTGCACTAAATATGTTAAGAATCTGTTTCATATTCAGAAATAGGCTGCTGTAAAAGGCTTGTTTTCTGACTGGTCAAATGAACTACTTTTTAAAACGATCTAAAACGGTACTTTGTATGTAGAACTAGAAGTATGACGACACGCCGTAAGCATTTGGATGACGTCAAAACACTTACTTTATATTATTTTTCTGTTTATTAATTTCAAAGTTTGAATATTTTGAAAAATGATGAATGAAGTCCGTAGTATTTTTGGACAATAGTTTTAAGCGTACAACTGTTATATTTTTTTAATAACCCAGGAAACTAGCGAATTTCATCCGCGCCGTTATTGTCGGCAAGTTAGCCTTTCTAAAAAAAATTTCTTCATTTTACGAAGGTTGGATGTTTTTTCAGGATAATATTATCCAATGCAAAGTATGGAAAATCTTAAGTATTTTTTAAAATGCTTTTCCTAATAGACGATGTTTTTTATTATCAAAATTTCTAAATTAAAAGCTGGTATATTTGAGTATAATGATAACAAATATAAATAACTACGGTGTTTTGGAACACTCGTAAAAAACTTCCCGGAAACAATATTATAAACAATATTCCCGGAAATTGTATACTAAGTAACTAATGTCTACGATGATTTATAGGTTGATTATTATAAAAAAAAAATATAGAAAACTTGCAATTTAAGATTCAATCTTTGAACTTCTTTCTCTCAAGTTTTAGCCTTTAAAGCCTTTTATTCGAATATTATTTTATAAACAGCAAAATTAACAAAGTCCATAGTATTGGTAATTTGGTAGTAGCTGAATTTTGTGTAGCTGAGATCGCGGGGGGTGAGAAGCGGCCGATGTGTGTGTGCGTCCGTGTGTGTGTGTCACCGTGTGCACACACAGTGCAGCGCGTCACTGTGTGCGTGCCAAGGTCAAGGTGAGGGGAAAAGGGGACCGTCAAGAGTTTGGAACGAAAATACTATGTCAATAAGGGAGGTTAGGAAAAAAGTGTGGAAACGGGGTGAAATTATTACTCGTACCTTTTAGGTAAATACAGTCTATCAATATTAGTATAAGTATCAATAATAGTATCTAAGGCGGTCGAAGTTGCAAACTAAAAAAAAGCTATCTTCTCTGGCTGAGTGACCCAAAATGGGTGTTAGCCTAAAAAAAATAAAAACAATTAAAATTGTTAGTTTGTCTTATACGTGTTCCTAGGAAAAACACCTTTTAAAGTATGCCAGTTATTGGCAATATTACATTTTTCCTATCTAGTAAATAATCTGGCAAAACCCCATCAACAAAATCTTGCACCTTGCACACGCCGCGAGTCTCAAGGTCAAGCGCGGCGCGGCACCTGGCCCTTGGCGGTCGCGGGGGGGGGGAGGGGCCGGGGGGTCCAAGATGGGACTCTTTTGGGAATTGGGGAATTTGGGTGGCCTAAATTTTGTGCGCGGTTTTCCTTGTATTGTTTCTGGGAAGCGGTCAAAATGTTATAGTTATTTTTTTGACTCTACCAAAATATTATTATTAAGTTACCAATTTTTTATCGAAATATTATTAGGTACATAGATAGTTTTAATTTTGAAAGAGGCGGCAATAACAACTACAGAGCCACAATAGGCCATTGGTAGACATGGGTTCCCCTATTAGGGACGTGTTTGCCATTAGGCGGTTTGGCGAGCGCAGGCATAAGGTTGTATTGGTAGAGAACGCTTATAATGCTGCCCATTTCGAAGATATATCGATCCGAAGATATTTTGATGATACCTTAGTAGAAATAGAGTGGTGCTATTCTGAGCCAGCACCACACCGCACAATAAATGAGTAGGTACTCGCACCTACCTACCTGCCTACTAACTCACAGTTATCCATTTTTTTTCTCACTTGAATTATTCTCAGTTACTCTACTATTTATAATGAAATAACAGGATGTTTTGATGTTCGTAACTTGTTAGTTATAAAATGTTTTTTACTTTAGTATTTCACACATCGGTCTGAACAACACACAGAGCCATCTGTGAGCCAATTCTCAAAGTTGTTTGGCAAGAGAGAATGTTGTCTTGGTAGAGCGTAACTCTTGCATTCCGCAAGTTGTGCACATTTAGTTCTGAAGTACATCTACAGATGGCTCTGTGACACACAACATTAAAGTCTGTGTCGTGTTTTAATAATATGTAACACGTAATACAACAGATCAATTTCTCACGTTCAAATGTTAAGTTTTGCAAGAAGAATGAAGCAAGAAGCGAAACCAAACGGAAAAGGAAAATGAGAAGCCAAATCCGCTGGAAAAAAGGAGATTGTTTTGTACTACGCACGACCACGTAAAAAATATTGTAATGTCAGATGGATCTTTCTGGTGTAAAATATTTACCTTACTTTACCTTACCTTAATACTTTAACATGTGCACTATCCACATGGTACCACAGAATACCACCGCTGTAATACCTGCTTCGTATTATGACATATGCTGAGTGGGATACCCTTTTTTTCAAAGTAAAACCTGTGCCTAGTATGTAAGTTACGAGTACTTATGTTGTACGAGTATTGTTTCATGTACTTTGAAATAAAGATCTATTCTATTCTATGTGATGCGAATATCGATCAATGAAGGAAAGGTTGTTCTGTTTCATAAGTGAATTTACCCATTAAAATATTTTCAACATATTTTTTACACCTAACACGTTCAACATAACAAAAATATCTTTCATAAACGTTAATATGAAATTGAAAAAATGTAGGTGCTAGGTTACGTACATTAAAAAGCTTAGGGCCGGAATCGAATTGTGAAGTGTCAGAAGTTGACTCCCAGGCCGATCTAACATCTTTTTAATGTCTTATTCTCATGGGAGCATTAGAATCCCTATAGGTACATTCAACTGTTAACGCGTGCGTAGTACAAACTTCTCTTACCTCTAGAAGAAAGAAGACGGCTATCGAACGACCGGGTGCCACGCTGTGCTCGCTCGTGCGAGTGTGAGTGAACACAGCTGGTGGTATCTCAGTTGTTCCCTAGTTCTCCCCGACTCACACAGACAGAACGGGAAAGAAGATGAAGATAAACAACGATCAGCTGATGGAGTTTTGCAGATGAAGAAAGAAGGAGAAAGATCGGAAGAAAATATTTAGGGCTTTACCACCAAAAGGTTTTCTTTTAAACAATTTTTTAGACATATGTATAACTCGCGTCCAACTTTTTTGTGACAAAGCCCTAGTGTGCTATTTATTACTAAGTAGTATTGTGCTTTTGTTGATCGTATTAAAAGATTTCTAAATCAATGTCCTTTAAATATCTGGAAAGTTCATTAAATATCAAAGAGTGTAAATTAAACTGTGTACAGTTCAATTTTAGTCAAGAGATACGATGTTTTAATATATTGATTTGCTTAACACTTTTTTAATATTAATTACATACCTACTTAAATGCGCAAAAAGGGGTAACTTAACTACCTAAGCATAAATGAAATCGCGGACGACAAATCTCCGTTTACGAAACTCTCATATAGTTCCAATTTTCTGAAATTGAGCTCTAGAAATTTTCACTTGTAAACTTGTAGCCTGTAGTTTCATAACATAAGGCACTGCACTGTAGTTTTTACATGAACTACAATAATGGAAAACAAGCAATTACTTATGGTTGATTGAATCAATATATCATTCGCATCCATTGTGGAGACACACCAGTAGGAATGTTTCCATTACTCTTTTTTTATTTAGTTTAGGGTGAGAGCACACTGGGTTTTGGTATAAAATCACTGTTAATAAATAAAAATGTTGAAAATACTTCAAGACGTATAAATACCCGTGAAATAATCCTGGGGAAGTTTAACATTTTCATCATTCTTTTTCGTTGCAGTAAGAATACGGACCTTCCATAAAAATAGTCCAGTCCAGCCGACTAAATCAGCTTGTATGGATGGTTCAAAAATATATATTTCGGTCTATTTTCTTTCAAGTTGTTCAGTTTCATGGACTGATTCACCTCTTAAAATATTACTGTTCACTATTTTTATATATATATTTTTTTGCGTAAATGACAATGTACCTAACCGCGGGGGGTGTAAATAACAAAGACGATCCAAAGGCGTTTATTTTAACTATGGGTAATGATTTAGAATGATATTTGTATATCTCAATTTCTGATGTTAAAACTATTTGTAATGTAATGCAAGGCTAGACCTAGTGTGTGGGTGTTATCGAGCGGTTTAGATCTAGTTTCTAGACATCCAATTATATTGGAGGTCAAAATTGTTATACTGATTTAAATATAATATTATAGGGACTAATTTAAAGTTAGGTATAAAATAATTTTATGTTTGCTTGAACGTAGATATTGCGTCCCATGTTTCTAATTATACTAGTTTTTTCGTTGATGGATTCCTAACGAGCTACTTTAGAATTAATCTCGTTTTTTGGCTTCAATTAGTTGAGGCTGAAATCTATTTTATGGCAATTTAAATTTCTTTTTTACAGAGTAGGAACGATTTGCGTTTCGTCAACTAAGTCGCTAGTCTACTAGCACGTTTGACTAGGTTTAATTTTTTATTTACCGGTATTAGTTTTATGTCTTATAACAAGTATAATAATTCCAAAACAAAAACACAACCATGGTGATTTCAAAGATTTACTTTGCGTTTAAAATCCGTCGTTTATGAAATTATCTTCATATACAGGGAGTCGTATTCAGGCGCTATCGACCCCTATCGATCGCCGTCACGAAAAGTGCCAACCTGGTTTTTATTAAGTAATGTTATTGTAGTGTATTTATAGTATGTTTATAGATTTTAAGTTATATTGTATCATATTATTTTATTCTATGGGCCTTAGTAGCCTGAAATAAAGGATTTATTATTATTATTATTATTATATAGCCAATGTCATTCGCGTTTGTCAGACGAATGTAACGACACCTTATGTCAAAGTTCGCCAAGGGCTCTATCTAGGCTGCTTCCTGTCCACATAGACACGCAGATACATACATATCGTGAGTCGAGAATCATACATACTCTCGAAAGAATGTGTCTTCCTTTCCTTCTGTGGAAGTCGGTTAAAAAAAAAACAAATAAAATAATATTTTTCACCCGGTATGCCCCCAGCACACACACGAGTCTCACGCGCAGCTCGCGTGCGTACTTTTATTTTGCCGGGGAAAGTCAGGTGATGCCTATTTACCGACTCCGCCCTCGCCGCCGGCAAGTACATACAAATATATGAGAAAGCTTATGCAAAAAATTACTTACTACAGATCGTGGAACCAAAATTGTAGCAAAGTGGAATGTTTTTGATTCGCTGCTGTACCTACTTACTGCTTGCAGTGCGCTGGCATTTTTAGGTCATTACTGGTTTGGTACCATAAGGTGTAAAAAAATCAACTGCAAATATTTTAAGACGCGATCCATCTTATGAAACTGTACAACTTTCCCCAAGAAACGTAGAAATAAAAATTAGATCTTCTTTCATACCAACGGACTGTTTGGTTCAGACCTCACATACAAAAAAACGAGCTTACGTGTCCTATTACATTCCTTCAGTATCATAGCGTGAATGTACCTAATCACTTTTCGGAGAGCCTGTCCCATGTACAGTCAACATGAAAAGGGATTTAATGAACTTTTCACTGCCTTACGGTTCTCTGTGTGTATCGTCTTTTCGTATCATTTATTTTTGTAAATCCATCGCGTACTTCAAAACTGGTTAAGTCAGTAGTAAGTACCCGTAATACAAGTATTGAGTGCCCACTTTCTACCAGAATCAGCGCAGGTGGTTCTCTGATGTTGCATGACCTATTTCCGCTAGTGTGTCAATATATTTCTCATCAGAAATCTAGGACAACTTGCAAGTTTATGTCTCGTACGAATCACATTATTTAAAAAGTGTGTTTATTTTTAAATAAATGTCAGACATCGTGTGCTAGTGTAAAATGAGGTTTATGAGTATAAATATTAATGAAAATATTCGGAATTTGAATATTTTTTATTATTTTTTGTTTAATCAAATCATAAAAACGTGTTTTGATTTCTGATGAGAAGTGTAAATTCTTGGTGTTTTTAAGTATTTTTAATCTTGTGAGGTACTTTAACACTTTCCCCAAGTCAAGTTTTGTTACTCTGCTTAGGCGAGTCCCAAAAGAGACAGGTATATTGCATTTATCATAATAATTAATAAGTGTAACAGAGACTGATGCGAACGCAAGTTTTTGCGTTGCCCCTGCGTCTACGTCAGTTTTTAGTACAGAGTATTTAAAATTTCCTCACATATGATAGACGCATGCGTGTATTAATCCACTTCAATGGACGTCAAGTGAGGAAACCGCCTTACAGCTAGGACTTATGCAGTATAGGGAACTTTTGTTGTATATGGTTGAACCTAAAGATAGCCAGAAATTCAGGTTTATTTAAAAACGGTTAAACCAATTGAAGAAACATTTTTACTTTCACCAATTTGAGTAATGAGGATTTTTTAGACTCACACCAACACTATTCCGTTGACAGATAATCTCTCAATATAAAAAAATATATATATTTAGGAATTATCTGTCAAGTTCAGTGCATTAAAAACTATACACCTGTCAATAGAAAATCACTGGGAGTTTCTATATTATTCACACGAGCGCCACCTACTAAGAAACGGGTTACAAAAAAATCCGAAAATTATTTTGTTCACAGAATATAACAGTAAAGTGAACAAAACGTGATGAAAAGAATGACGTAACGTGCATTACGCGTCAAATTGGTATTAGACCACTAAGTTGTGGTCAATTTACAGTCACAGTCATAAACACATAGGTAGTGGATTAAACACAAGAAAACCGATAGATATGTCACATTTTACTATGAAATAGTACCTACCTAATGTTTCTTCCCACGGTTACCTATTTCTATGAGTTTTATGTAAAATAAATTATTTTGGCTAGATGCTAGAGAAGAAAATTCATAAAGTTATCGTAACGATCCTAAACTAAACCATTTTCTTTAACCTAATTATGTAATCTGGATGAATATTAGGCTGTTTTTTTCTCAAGGACCCCGCTGCTAGACCGAAGTTACATCTCAACATTCTTTTCAAATAAAAAGAATCTAAAGTAATAAATAAAGTTTAAAATGTATTCCGTGCTGAAGAAAAACTTAAGTCCTTGACCCATTTACGTTCCTGTGCCTGCTACGGCAGCGTACCACGTAGCGGTGCTACGATAATGAGAGGGTTTTTGCTACGAATATTTATATTTTGTGTCTAGTGTAATTAACATAAAATCACGCTTATTAGTCTTACTTACGGCGTAGATGAAACATCAACGGCCAATACAAACAGCTACTTACATAGAATTTTTAACAACTTTCTCAAGCAATGACATAATATCTTTAGTTGTAAAGTATCACGTGTTCTGTATGATATACCAAGCTGGTCGCTCAGTGGTCGCAAATGGCCGGTGCCAGCCACTTTCACTTGCCCGGGGAAATATACAAACGACGCACTGTACAAGTGAAGTAAAAATATCGTACAGTATTGCATTCTACTTTCTATACATACATACCCAAATCGCGCCTTTGTCCCTGGCGGGGTAGGCAAAGCGTTAACGATCGCAAAATTACGGTCGTTATCTCCACGTCTGACTAGTATTGTATTTCTATAAACGGTGATAAACTGGATTTACCAACAGGATAAGTCTTCAGTCATTTCAATAAGTGTTCCAATATTCAGATGGCATTTCTTTGAAATAGTTGTAAGTTTATTTATATTTTAGTCTTTAAATTGGTATGAGATACGAGTATGACAAGCGATGCAAAATATCTTTGACATGAATGGTGTCATATTTAAAAAGTCCGAGGTTCTAAAAATAAAATCTTCTTTGATAATGATAGGTTGATAATTGATTATTGAAAATGATGTAGATATATCAATCAAAATATAGTTTGGTTTCAATATCGATTGAACTAACTGTGTACAGAATTCTGCAGCTCAACTTCCAAAACGTCGTAAAAGAATGCATTCGAGAATCTGCTACTAATTTTGTTTGTATCACAATTTCTATTTTACTTATCGATTCCAACATAGGTACCCTAATTAACTCTCACTAATACAAATGTAAATACGTGTAGTTACACTAATCGTTGCGGACTTTCATGCATGCAATTTAATTAAGTTTTAGAATTTGAGCTCCTACTTCAGTTTGAACGTAGTACAAAATCTGTTGCCAGAAATAACATGGGTATAATTTTATGGGCTACCTGTTGTACGGTAAAGTTACTTGTATTCGTCAGGAGTAATGAAAGCTGTCAAGCAAGCTGAGGTCAAAAGTGAGACGAGAAGTTTTTACAGGTTATTTTACCATTGCACCGATCTGACCCCTGATTGTAGAGATTTGTATGCCACAATTTTTTTATTTACCGCGTGATGCCTGCTGAGAGTAGTATCACCCAATTACTTCCTACGGGTGTCATACAATATTTGTCAAGAGTGGCGTGTCAGACGTGGGACCATAGTGTCAGGGATTCCGCCAGTCGCCTTTATTCGCCCCAATTGTATCAAAAAGTAAATTATTTAATTATTTAATTAAAGTAAAATCCTCGAGTCCTTTAGTTGCCTTTTTACGACACCCGAGGGAGAAAAAATAAGGCAATGTTATCTCTTTCTAAGCCGGCATGACACATTTTATTAAAATAAGTAAATAAAATAGAAAACTTTTTAAAAAGCTTTTTGCGGTGTAAACCAGAGCCTCGCTCAGTCGCCCATGACCTATCTCGCCTACTTCACCGGGCCTTCCCGGACGTCCGTGACACGCCGGCTGCACCAGGGTTGCCCGGGAGCTCGCCAGGTCATCACAGGTCTACCTAGCCGCTGTAACCTGACCTAAATTACCATCTGATGTACTAGTTACGATTGGGTGGAGTATAGTGTCAGTATACATTGTGTCAGCAGCGACTAAGAGATTTAAGAGGTCAACTTAATTAAGGTCGTCATAAAATTACTAAGAAAAACTAGTGTCTATGTGTGGATCCTTTGGGCTGTCCTGCTCATGCCCAATAGAGCCTATTTTTAATTAGATTACTTGCCATATATTTTTTATTCTGGTGTAAATAGTTATTGGGTTCAACGTAGAGAGCCTTTTCAGCATATTAGGGAATTAAGTAGCTTGGAACCCTAGCTAGGGTTCATCGAAAAGAGAGAGAGAGAGAGAGAATAGCTTGGAAACCAAAATCACTATTTCTTCCAATTGCTCTCGTACGGTTTCCCATCACACAGAATTCTGAAATCGCCGCTTGGGGAATAGGCTACAGGAAATTGAGTGATATTGGCAATATCGAGCTAGTAAGATATACAGTTATGTTGCTTAAGTAAGTACCGTGGTTCAGACTTTGGCAGTTTTATACAGGGTTTTAAGGTTTGCTCTCCGAATACAGATAGAGTGGGTGCATTCAGACCATGACACTGAACAACTTCCGGATGTACTTTTAACCAAATATTTTTTAAGGGATTCTACTTTGTGCCGTGTAGTGCCGGCTCAACCCCAATTCTACCCGTGGGTGTCCTAAAAACCGACTTAGGGATAATAATCAAGGGACTGGGCAGCAGCGTAACCTGCGAATTCAATATCTTACACTGCGCTTGCCAATCCGTCTGCCAAGTATGGTTAGTATGGAAATACCCCCCAGTAAGAGAAGGCCACATTACAGTGGACTGCATTCTTTATTTTAAGGGATTAGGACCTACTTATTTAATTAGTAACCGTTAGGACCACATTTGAAAACCAGCACAACCCTTATTACAGCTCCATTAACCTTATCAATCAAGCCTACTGATGTGCCGTTCCCGGTAAGTTTCCCTAGCGTGGGAATATTCCCAGTAGCGTTCCCGGGCACATTCCCAAAAGTGGAAATATTTGGGAAAGTTGCTCAAAAATGTTGTTGAAAGAAATGATATTTTGTTAAATTTATTACTTTTGCCTTTAAAACAAGTCTACTATATAAACACAGTTAATAATTAACGCGATTTATAAATTCCCAAAGTTACTGGAAACTTACCGGGAATATTCCCATTTACTTTCCCAGGAATATTACCGGTAATATTAAAATGTTTTTTTAATTCTTTGATTTCTATATTTCTAATGGGTAACTACCTAGTGTTGAATAAAAAATTTAATGAAAAATAAAAATCAATGTAAATGGAATAATTTTAGTTTAATAATCTATATACATATAATAAAATTATAACAACCTCATGTCCGTACATTAAAGATATTAAAGAAAAACTAAGATGGGGGATCTTCATACAACCAATAAAAGCCAAAAATTTGATTCAAAAAAATTTTGTCTGTCTGTTTGTTGTCCGCTTTTCACGCAAAAACTACTGGACGGATTTTGATGAAACTTTTTTTTGTTATATAGATAGGTATTTTATTTTTATTTGCTCTCTAACGGGGTAAAAGGGGGGTGGGGGGATAAGTTTGTATGAAACTCCGTCAGTTTATATTTGGCTATTGGGTTAGAAATTAAAAATGACGCAAAAAGGATCTGCCTTAGAGGGGGTGAAAAAGGGGGGGTAAGTTCCTATGAAACTCCATCCGTTTTGAAGCTAAAGCGATTAAAATTGAAGCTGTATACGTGAATACTAAGCTTTTCTGCCCTTCGTTTTGTGACGGTTACCTGTTTAAAGAACCATAGTAATCCTAATCCAATTAATATTATAAAGGCGGATGTTTGTGTGTGTGTTTGTTAGGACTTGGCGCTAACAGAGCTGAATCGATTCAAATGATACTTTGTACATACAAAGACGAGAAAATGCCCAGAATAGGACATACATAGACTACTCTTTACCTCGGTAAAATGTCTCATTCCCACGGGAACACGCATTTTCCAATATTTTTGAAATGACGGCGCCTCTGAGCCAATTCGCGTTTTAGGAAACAATTTTTTTTAACAGTGACATATATTGCTCGAGACATTTGACTTACTCAATTGAGTAGCTGCACCAAGATTTAAGTTTAAGTCACAATACACAATCCATAAAAAATATGTTTGAACAAGATGTTGAAATAAAACCTTTTACATATAAATATGATATCCCAGATAAGATGTTTTAACAAGATCATCAAAAATTTATACACGTAATATTTTGACAACCAGGGTCACAATACATACTCCATACAAAATGTGTTTCAACAAGATGTCGACTTCATTAATTTTACAAAGATATTAAAACATTTTGCATATAAATATGACATGCAAGTTAAGATGTTTTAACACGATCTATCCAAAATTGAGACACGTAATATTTTGACAACCAGCGAGCCATTTCCGGTCACAAAATAAATATAAGTAAAATACTGGACTAAAATGTATTATGAATAAGAATGAGGTTATTCTATGGTTTATGGGCGGATTTTTCTAACGTTGTCCGCTGAAAATTTGCGTGTCGCACGTGTTCAGATTTATTTAGCTGCGACCGGCGACACGAGGGTTTAAAGAAGCTTACCCAGCGTCGACATGGGGGGTTGAGGCCCCCCTCAGAGAAAAAGAGAAAGCAAACATTTGATTACAAATCGACACCAGCTGCAACGCGCGACACAGGGATTTACGGAAGCTTACCCGGTGCCGACACGGGGGTTGAGTGTGGCTTGGCCACCTCAGAGAGAAAGTGAAACCAGCAGCTAGCATCGACGGAATATAAAAATAATAGGAATCCTAGGAAAGGTCCAATAAATTTCATCTGTTGTGGAAATGTTATAATTTTTGACGTGTTTTATTTTCCAAGCAATCGTCAAAATCTAACAAACGCCACAATGACAAGGATTTTTTTCGTACCGACGTTTATATTTAAATCCTTTTATTTATCTTATTTGTTTGGTGAATCATGTTTTTTACCAATAGAGTATTATTTTATTTATTAAAAGTTTCACTAAGTCGCGGGTGAAACCGCGGGGCGGGCAGCTAGTAATATAATGAAGAGAGTGTTGAATGTGTACTTAAAGACATAGAAATGATGTCTTATTTCAAAGTTAAAACAAAACAATCATACATATTGAATGTTCCCGCTAAGGGAATATTCCCGGGCACATTGGAAAAATACTGGGAATATTCCCGGTAGTAAAATACTGGAAATTGGAATATTCCCCACGGCACATCACTAATCAAGCCACCACAATGGTCACTATAATTATCTTGGAAGACTTCTTGGCGCCTTCAAGTCTAAATATCTTTGGCCGGGGACTCGACTCGCCCCGCCAACTCCCTTGCCAACTGCCCTGGCACTTCTAGCCTCAACACAGAAGTAATATATGTAGAGTAGAAGCGACATGTGTAGCGCGACCTTGGGTTATACAGGGCGTAAAAAATATTGGAAATAAGTGGAGACTACTTCCACAGCCACAACAGTCCACTGCTGGACATGGGCCTTCCTAAATTGGGGGGTGTTGCCATACTCACCAAGCATGGCAGGCAAATTGGCGAGTGCACTGCAAGATATTGAAGATATTCACAGGGAACGCTGGCTGCCCGTTCCATAGATTCATCCATTAGTCGACTTTTACGACACACGGGTAGAAATGAAGTGACGCTTAGCTAAACCGGCACCACAAGAAAATACTGACAAAAATACTAGCGACCGAGTTGCAACCTCTAGGTACTCCTCGTTATTTCGGAATATTCTTTCTCGACATGTTTTATACCCATGTTTTTACCCTTCCTCATAAATCAATCTATCTATTAAATAAAACGCATGAAAATTCGTAGCGTGGTTTAAGAAATCAACTGAGAAACGCAAGCGACTTAATTTTTTTAATTATTTAAGTTACAGCGTTATATCAACTGTCATATCCACTTTTTCCGTATTTATTTTATCGCTGCAACAATACCGGGCAAGGGCGCGTGTTGAAACTACTGTTGTGTGTGCTAACACAGTATTGACAGGGGATTTGTATGGTGTCATCTGACTGATTGCCAACTGACATTTCCAAAGACCAGCTGTCTGTACTGTAACCGATTTTATATTAATCGACCAATTTATAATTGGAAAAATACACCTGCGTTTATTATAGTCGTGAAGTTTCGAATTGTTTGAATATGATATACTCCGCTAAGTTGTCATTTGATACGATTTAAAAAATCTCGTTTGAATTGTATAATATTTGGATATGTTACGCTCTGTTTTAAGAGGGCTTTTTATCAAGGTTTTCTCAGTTTTACAGTTTGTAATATCTAGCGGCCACAATCTGCGGCGTAGCAGGACCATTGCTACGCCCCCTACGCCGTAGTAAGTTCTAAGTCTTTTTATAATTTCATATCAGAAAATGAAGTCCCTTTTTGCGTTTCTCTATCTGTCTGTCATACACCGCTAACTCCTAACGGAATTATGATGGGGTATTAATACATATAGTATTTCAAGAGAAATATTTGTACGTCTATCTCATGCCGGCAAAACTTTATTACTTCAGGAAAACGGCTAGCAGAAGGTTCAACCGCTAGTTAAACATATCCCAAAAAAAAAATTGTGTCCACATATATTTTTTTCTTTCAATGCAGATGCAATGCAGACTAGATCAATTTCACAGCACAAACCTTAAATTAGTAACTAGAATGCAAAACTGAACAAAACTACGACAGTTGAAATAAGTATTACAATTGATTATGATCCTACTGCAACCAAAACAGATTTATGTATGACAGGCCAAATATTGTAACAAGACTGAATAACATCCCATTAATATAACTAATACGCTACAAATAAATGGTTATTTTGACAACTAGATCGTTATTTAATAGTAAATTGGATGATTATATCATAACAATTTTATTTGACGTTTTCAAAATATATTTTAACCTACCTACTGAGAAATTGGTTGCTAACTTTTCGGATACTACTACTATAGCATTAAATAACAATTTAGATCCACAATTAATACTTACTTTTGAAGTTTAAAGTACAATATTTTCACATAAGTGGATTACCTACCTAGTCATTGTAAAAAAGAGATAATTGTAATTTGTAAGTCACTGTTTTTATAACAATTTAGTATTCCTAGTAAAACGCGGTTAGGGTGGGATAAAAAAAGGCATTGTCTTGGGGCTGGTCAGGCTAACCACACAGCATGTAACTTAACTCATGTTTGTAACCCTTTGAGAAAGATGAGGATCAGATTCAGTTTCTCTTCTTTAACGATGCAATCAATATTCGGTATTCCCCAAAACTATTAATAAGTATTATTTCGCATAGTTTACATACCGACAAGTATTATTGTAGCGCATAGTATACGTAAGTACATAATTACATGTATTTCTAGGTATAGTTGCACGATGATCTCACGTCCGTCATACTCGTACCTACTAGTTTCATCACGCCTCTGCGCATGCGTCGCGGAGACCGTGAACTTTGCATCCTTGTCCTATATTTTATGCACACTGAAGTCTAAGCTAAGTTTAATAGTTTTGTGCTGAAGGAAGGAAGGTAAGATAAGGAAGGAGATACCGACAAAAATGAGTTTACGACAGACACTCGTGAATCGTTTTTTTATGCATTCGTCAGGATGAAGAAATTGGCAGCTGTTTTCATTGTAAATGGAAGAAAAGTGATGATTACTCGTATATTTGAAAGGGCGGGGAAGATTGTTGAAGTAAAGGGCTGGTTGCCAGCTCCCGGCTAGTCCCTAGCTCAAGTTCAGGGTCGGCACCTGGAAGCAACAGCTGGATCGATAGAGGCGCGCTGCAGCGGCGGGCGGGCGCGGGGGCGGCGCGCGGTGCGGGGGGCGGTGCATCGCGCGGCCTCGCCTGCCCGCCCGGCTGCACCACACCGAGCAGTTATTTCGGTGCAGCTGATCCATCGCAGTCGCACTCCGCGCCTCCGATAGCGCGCGCGCGCTCCCACGTACGAACCAGTACCTGCCCCTGCGCACTCTGCCGTTTAAATATCGAACACATTTCAAACCGTGCTTATTTGTTTTTATTGTATTTCGAAAACTGTTTGTTTTTCTTAAGTGCCAGCACCTGTTGCGCTCTCGCGTGGTGAAACCGCGTGGAAAACTCTTTTTCTCGGTAGCGGACGCGTCTACTTTCACCGCTCACATTCCGCGGCTACAGCCTACGGCGCGATTGCACAAAACCAGTCCTCGCGATATTATATTTTAATGTTTGTTACGTGTTAATAACTGTACATGTGATCAGGTACCATTAGAACTAGGAACTCGTAAAACTGTTATTAACTTTCGTTCTTTGTGTAACTGCGTGCGTTGAAGTTATTGATTGATCAGCTTCCGTAGGTAGTTCGGGGAAATATCTAGGGCTCAAAATTGCCTTGGCAACGCGAGCCCCGGCCGGGACCTAATAGGTAACCTAGATTCCCCCACCCCTGCCCTCGCGAAGCCTTACAACAACCAACCGATAACTTGTAACATGTAATGATTATTACTACAGTACATATTAATGCAAATATGACATGAAATAGCTTAGCAATGAGTATTGCATTTCCTCAAGCCTTCACTTAAGCATGTCCACGATCGGCGTTGAGTCACTAGTTGAAGTATAGTCAATTCTGTGTAATTTGCACCTCTTAAAACATGATCTAAGAGGCTGCAATGTATGCAGCTGGCACTTGGCCAGGGCTGCAGCGAAGGTCGGCAGGGGACCTCAAGTGGGGGAGGGGGGCAATAATTCACGAGCGTCCCGCGCAGGTGCATCCCGGATTTCAGGCTCCTGTCAATTATTACAGCCATTGCCGCTCAGACGGTCAGACCCTAGGACGCGCTGTCGTTGCAAACAAACTCATGCTGTCTGTATTAGTCTTCCTAAAAGAGAAAGTTGGTTTAGTCAAATTGAATCGTGTGTGTTCTTCTAACTCGCGGCGCCGACGATATTCGCTGATAATTTCGAAATCGTTAAGATAGTAAATAGATACTTAAGACATTATGAGTGCAGATAAATAGTAACTGATTTATTTACTCATATTGCGAAATAAATTGACTATTGATTGTCACTTGGTGATCGCCAATCTCTGTAAGTTTGATGTCTTAGATGTGGTTTTCCAACTTTATTTTGACTTCGTTTTCTTTTTTGTTTGATAAGTACTCCTAAATGTAGATTTTGTTATATTTCTGTTCGATTCAAAGTTTTTTATTGTTGTATTAAACATTCGACCCTTATTTATACCTAAGGAATTTTCTATACATACAAAGAACATGACTTTCCTGAAACTTTAGTATACTTTTATAGAACGTGATTCCTTTATTTAGAACTATAAAAATCTGTATACCTACAAATTTCTAAAGCCCAAAACTTTCCACACGGCTCAAAACATCGTCAACGTAAGCCACTCGACAAAAACACGAAAGAGGCCCGACAGGTAAACACTATCACTTTCATTTGGTGGGCATATGCTCACGAGCGTCTCGGCTCGCGGCGATTGCGAAACATGCGTGCAAGGCCCGCGGTGTGTGCCGAACTTTCGCCGGGAACGATGACCGTGGCTCCACTTTCTAAACCGTGTCGTAACCACGTAACCGCCCGCAATTGTAATTCACGATACACGGCAAACACGCAACGTCATTATTATTATACTGTTTTTTCTGCAATTCGCAAATCCGTAGAAAGTCCGCATACGCTGTACATTACGCAGTTCCAGTCGTAAATTTTGTAGTAACGATAATAATTGCACGCTAAGTGGCGATGTGCCGGGAAACTCTCGTCCTTGGTGTGGCGAAGTTTCGTGCCGCACCTAACAACTACAGCGTCCGGGCAGAAAGCCAAAAGTTTGTAGAAACGCAAGGACGCAGCGCAAAAAAATATATGTCTTTATTTTCTTAAATTGTTATTTGTTAGCAAGCTTTCGTCTGACAAACAAACATGATTCACTTTGAAGTCGGTAGGCTTGGAGCTTAAACCTGACCTAACAACCTTGACCGGCAGTCCTAGGTCACCTAGATCTCTGCCAGCCCCCTCCCGCGGGGGGGGGGGGGGGGGGCGGCTTCGTGAACACAGGAAGCGACCGATATTGCCAATACCCGGTCAATAATGTAACTCTATTGCCAATTCAGCCTCTTACTTCTGCATTCCGGCGTTCGAAACGCATAGGTCAGGCGGTGCGGCGCAGTATAAATTATTTATTGCGTTTTGTTGATAATTGTTTGGTGCCGTTCTACTAATAGGTTATCGCGTTTGTCACTTCAAACGTTCGTGCTAATTCAATATGATTGTAAACTTCATTCAATGTCACATTTTCAAACCTATTTTAGTTTGAGATTTAATTTACGAGCGTGTTTTATAAGAAAATCGGTATTTAAGAAAACTTCTCTATGCCACTTTAGCTCGGAATCTCTAAATTTCCAACGTATTACAATTGCAGCGAACCGATAAGCACCTTCATTACTAAAATAACAGCATACCTGTCGTGTGAGCGTGTAAATGACACACGGCAGTCAGGCCTGCGCGTGCGCCGAAAATACCGCGCCAGCTCCCGAATTACTGCTGTAAGGTTTGTAGGCCGGCCAGCTAATTGATAGCACGTATTTTGAGGTGCATCTTGCAGCCAGGAGAAAACAACTACATCAGCGGCTTTGGCCTGGCTGTTTTTGGCCCGAAAAGATTGCCACCTGGCACTCGGATTATAACGTCCAAGAGTCGAGTTGGTGATGAAAATTCGGATATTGCAATTTGAAACTTATCTCTAAAATTTAGAGTTTTGGAGAACTGCCGAAACAAGCCCTAAAGTTTTAATATATTTTGTTTATTCTCTTTGTATGTTCAGCAAAATACCTTACCTGACCTTACCTGAGCTATACTTGTACGTTAGTATATTAGTTTTTCTCTGTGGCTATACACATCCTCCCTGTTAACTCCATTGCTTCTCTTGTCAATCAATATTAAAAAGGTGACCAAGATTTCAGGGCTAGGAGTGCCTGTACCAACTTACTATCAATAAATGATTCACGATTAAATTCAAGCCATGATTCCAGCCAACCACTTAAAGCTAAACTGCCTAAAACTTGTTTATCATATTTTTGTACTATGTTGTAAATTACATTGGCAAAGCAAAAAATCAGGTAGAATAGTCCAGGTTGGGGCTTCAATCAAAATATTCCACTGTTAGTGGACAACAGACAAAGTACCGTAGCTACGAGCTACGAAAATGTAGGCATTTCAGATACGGCATCTGATTTTTGTGTTATATTCGTAAACTGTCTAAGTTTTATGATCCTTTTGTACAGATGTAGGTACAGGTTCTGGACCGAAGTATCTAAAGGTTAGATGCCTACTATAACTTTGACAGCATAAAAAACGTGAAAAAGTCTTTATTGCTCTTGAAGGAGTTATGTTACGGCATTGTTAGCAATTTGTAATTACAGAACCGTTTGTGATACATCTCAATATAATAAAAAAGGACATTGATGTAGAATTTTCTAGAGACTCAAGACCGCGATACCTCACAGATTTGCATTAATAGTCCAGCTGGACTTTATCCTTCACTTTTAACGTATTTGCATTATATGCATTCTAACCATAAAAATCGTATTAGCTGGCCTTGAAGAACTAGACAGCTACGTACCGATGATTCTAGCTTACGCAGACAGCTGATGCCAATTTAATATTTTGATTTACTCAAGCTAGTCTTGATGCCGTATGTCACTGTATTACTGAGCACACGTGTCGCGATTCAGTTTCGCAGCTCCACGGTCTGACTCACACGGCCTTGGAACTCAACCACACACGTAAACTAACTCCACGCTCTAACATTATTTATTAGTTCAACACTCAGTGACAGTACTGAGGTCGTACCAATGAAACCCATTGGGTAGAAACTGGCTTCATTGCTCGCGTTGATAGATTGCGGTTAGTTAGGCAGCTTTGAAATTAAACTTGTGGGGATAACTACAGATGATTCTGTTAGATTCAATCATATTGCAGCTGCGGTACTATAAGAGTATCAAGCAATAAAATTTCGTTTTCGTTGATCCCTGAGTAATAAAAAGTTTTAAAAGCATTGCAAAGTTTTCGCGTGTCGACCGTGCGTGAGTTGTCAGTCGAAACGGATCGTCTATTTGTAGCACCGAGGCCCGCGTATTATACACGAACACGACACGCGAACCTAACCGTGACACTTCAGGTTTATCTCGATGTTTTTGGTTAACATTTTAAGTCGCTAATCTAAACCGAGTATCGCAGGCAGGAGTGCGAACATATGTAAACAGACGGCAGAGTGCGTGGCCTAGTTACCGGTGCATCTGGCTGCGCGCGCGCTTATCTCTGATGCTCTCGTGCGCGAAACTCACTCCGAGAGCGACTCCCTGATGCCGCGTGCGCGCTCTACGCGAAACCGCTTGGGAAATCCACGCAACAATGAAGACAAAGTGGAGCGTGGACGCGGCGAGGATGAGAGCGAGCTCACACGCAGGCGAAAGTGAATATTGCGTGAAATCACTTGGAGAAAAGTGGAAGGGAGAAGACACAGCGGCGATGGCGCGGCGACGGCGCATCGGGTGCTGGTTGCGTCAACGCGCGCTGCGGCCCCGTTGGCAGAGCGGGCGCGTATTTCAAGCGGCGCGCTGCACCGGCCGCTTTGCGAAACCAGCGGTTATGCAAGGCGTGCCGCTGCCAACTCGCGGCCGCTCGCGCACCGCCGGAAGGAAAAGTGGAACGCGGCGCAGTGGTGCGGCCGCGCGCGCCGCCTCTGCACGCCCCGCGGACCCAGTGAAGTGCCCAGTGTCGTGCAGTGTCGCTTCTAGAACGTTAAATTGTGTGTTGCGCAAGCCCTACGCCTACCGCGGGATTATTTTAAACTAGTCCATTAGCCCGGCCTCAGCTCGGCCCAACCCCTGCAATCTGTACATAGCGGCATGTGTCGCTCTGCGTCATGTGCTGCAACCTGCGTTGTACCCTCTTTTACCTGCTATGTCCTGCAATGCATGCTCAACCTGTATGTTATAACTTAGTTTGTATCATCTGTGTGCTTTTAACAACGCTTGCTGCTTATTAACCGCATGAAACGACTATTCATTTGCATGTCAATGGTTCTGGGTTAGCGGGTCTAGAACGACCTTCGCGGTGTAAAAGTGAGCCGCACAGTCACTGTAGGGTTAGCATGGAAATAGACTCGGGATGAAAACTAACCTCTCCGCGTGACGGCTCGCGTTCAAACGTGTGATAGTTTTTCCTCGGTCGGTATCGTAACCGGTTGACAGGTGCTTTCGTTTTAGAAGCGGAACCCGGCCAGCCACGTCGCGGTTGCGAAAACACGCCGGTTTCGTTTAGTTGCGTGATTTGTAATTGTAATTTGTAATAATTAATCGGATGTGTTGAGAGGGAAAGTGTTCGGTAGAGCGTGCCTTCCTCGCTCGCATGCAGTAAAAGTTACGCATACCTGTGCGTTCCAAACTCATTGCTATTCACGACTGCTTGCTTATAATCTGAAATACTAGTTGCATTACAGTGCGTTAAGTCCCCCGTCACGCGCGAGCCTAGCTGAGTAGAATTAAGTGCGTTCACATACGCCGCGGTTCTTTAGCCGCCCATGCACTCAAGGACGTATTAATAGTATGACAATCAAGCGGACACATTTATCATGCTAGGCCCATGTTCACAATTGCACAATGCAGCTTAGCTGCCGCATGAGAGTTAACAATTTACTGTCCTACTTTCTTGAGCGTGTGTATCTCTGTTGGTTTTATAACGTTGCCATCAAAAGTGCACTTGAGTTAGTTGAGCGATGGTGAGCCATGCCGTGACATAATGCTAGACCAGCGTACTCCATTCACTGTTACATTCACTTCTCGAGCCATGCTAGAGAATGTCATAATTTGAAATTTTACTGGCTCGGTATCGTTACATTTAGAGTCGTGATGATATCTTGTCACGTTTGAACATACACGCACGTATTTAAATCACGTTTGTTGAGTTACTTGAGTTCTGTGACTTTTAAAAGAACATTCACATATTTAAATATCGTTTCGAAATATACGGTAGAGAGTTCATGATTTAATTTAGCATCAATACATTTTGATACAACTTAAAATAACACTTTCTAACTGTAATTCGTTGTCATTAAAAATTATGCCATTAAGAAATAACTGTCACGGTTTTTTTGCACGTACTAACTCCTCATTTAAGTTAATACCGACTTTACAGATGAATGTTTTGCGCTACCTGCTTCACTCTAAAAGTATCATTAAACGACATACCAATGCCTAAACTGCATTTAAAGAAACCACTTAACTAAGTTAAACTAAACATTCTTTGATCGAGCCAAGTTTTAACATCTCATAGCAAACCCACTTTATTCGAAGAACGTATGTAGAAGTTACCTAGGTTACTGATTACGTTTATTTTAACGTACAAAAATTATTTCCTTTCAATGCTACAAACACACATTCACTAACATACGTTTTTAGGTAGAAAGAGGCTTTAACTTTGTAAAACCTCGTTATGTATCAGCCAACAATAATAAAAATCTAGCTAACTTTTATATTTTACTAGGTACTTTTGTATTCAACTATCAATTTATTTGTACAAAACCTTTTTGCAAATCCCTTAAAGTTAGTAAATGTTCATGCTACGTAGAGCCATTTTGCGATATTTTCCTACTATTATAGTGTAGTGTTTATATTTATAAGCGTGAAGGTGTAGTCTCGTGCAAGATTAGTGCTGCTCGCCCACACTTCTATGCGCATGCGCAACACGTCATAGCTGCATTCGTCCAATGCAACTATACATTACGCTCTATTAGCAATATATAAAATAACCGTCGTCCGTATGTACATCATCTAGATTCTAGGTTCTTTAGAATGACGCAAGTAATGGGAATTGTATTGTTAGAAACATGAGTGAGAAAATATGAACTAAAAGTTCATTTTCTGTCTTACGAATGCCTGAAGTTTTATTGAATACAAATAAGCTCGTATGAAGTTAAAACGACATGCGACTTAAAACCGACAAATTTAATTTCAATGCATTTGATAGATCATTGATACTTTTTTCCTCAAATCTACATACCTTTTTTACTAGCAAAGGTATATTTCCAAACCAGTTTTCATATTTCAAAGTGTCAAAATGTACACCCAAATTGGCCACAAATGATAGCGGTTTGGATCGCAAACTCAACACAATGATGGATTACACCTCACTTATTTATTATACCTAAACAGGTTTTGAAGGCCATAGTCAAAATTTTAGGTCAATTGAAACTGAAATTACTTAAAGCAACATAAAAATTTAATTAATATGCTACAGATACCAGTATTGTAACTGAGCATTTAATCCATGAAATTATTTTGTTCGTATTTACTGAAAATTGTACTGAATTGCACCAGTGGTATAGTCACTACTAATTTTATTATCTTTGACGAATGTTATACGTCATAGACATATGTTCAAAGTATATCGGCACAGCTATTGCATTCTCGAATTGATTACTTTTAAATACACATAAGTATATCTTTTTACAAGTAATTGTACCACCCATTCTTTACATCAAATAATTAACATATCATTTGCATAATGAATAAATTATGAATCTTTACCAATCATTGAAGTTTGATTTATTAGTCGCGTTTAGTTTATGATTTCACTATCTAATAGAATATTAAATTAAAAGGGAAAACTCTCTAAGCACTTTAAACATGCATTGTATTCAAATTTCCAATGAAAATTACCTTTCATTTTTTGCTATGAATAACCAGTGCCATTACAATTCTAATTTCGGTACAATTTAGCCCATAGGATCTAATTGTGAACGATTAGTATTGTTTCCCGTGTTCTTGTCACTTGTGCACTCAGAGCAAGGGAATTTTGCGGAGGGCCTAAGAGCAACTACGTAGAATGTAGCCATGAGAAATAGTCGCAATCAAACTTTGTATCCGATAAAATACAATATTAAAAAAAGGAAGAAAAATAGTGGACTTAGTATAAAATTGCTATTTAAATATGTTTTGCAGAATCATCATCATCTGCCTAACCTATTTATTTGGGATCGCCGGCACACATAGCTATACTGAGTCCAGGCTTCATTATACCAGTATTAAGCTGGTGAAAAACTGTGACACCAGAATTCTTCAGGTTGTTTTCTATTCCCTATGATTTTCTCCCTACGTTAACGCACTGTATAAGTAAGCACCAATAGCACCATGGCTTCAGTCTGGTTGTCTGCAATCCCTCTGAACGTTTTCCGTTGCTCTGAGGCAGTGGATGGCGAGCACTGAGCAGTGAGCTAGGCTGCACAAGGCCGCGCGGTGACCTACTTGCAGTCACCTTTGTTTCACATTGCCAGCCCAAACTAAACCCTAGCGCCTCACATTTCACGATAGGTACGCCGCTGAATACCTCACGGTTAAACACTTTGTTCAATGAATAGAATTTTGACACGCGCTACTCAGGGCACGCCTAAATTTGAAGGTATGCTATGCCGAAAATGCCTCTTTTGAATGCTTTTTAAATTTTTATGATCATTATATCAGAATTAATATTGGTAAAGATAGTAATACAGGAAAAGAGATATTTACTTAGATGTATAAATGCTAGCTAGTTTCGTGTAGCAGTAGGAAAACAATTCTTAGAGAATACAACCCACAGTGAATGACAAATCCTAGGATCTAACCAGCGGAATGGTTATTTATTATACAGATAGGTACACAAGTACGTAAATTACTATAGCTATTATAATACACGTGTTAGTAGTGAAGTCTTCGTTTTCATTGCATCATGCGGCACGATAACTTATGCGTACGAGTAGAATCGCGTCAGATACCGATGGGCAAATAAAGTTAGAAAGCGTTTTAAAACGCATTACACACTAGGAAGCAGTTACGGTTGCTGAATATTTGCGTTCTGCATGAACGAAAATATAATTTGATATGAACATTGGTTCAAAACTACGAAAAATACTAACTTGCTACAATTAAACCTAGCTGCAACGAAAATGGACACTTATCTTTTTATTGATTTAAAACCGTGCTTATCAGTTTCACAAAAAAATGCTATTTCCACGTTATCACACGTTACGCAACACTTGTTTTGTCGGGTGCAACGAACTCGTATAAAAATATTTTTATCGGCCCATAACGTGCGGCAATGAAAACGTGCACCAGGGACGACGAGTAGGCAGTCGGATTCACCTTGATCTATGCCGTGTTGATGAGGCGACGTAATCAGAGACACACACTCACGCTTTGCTGTACATACAAACAAACAACTATATATACGTTACTATAATTCACCTATATTATGTCTGCAAATTGCAGATAAGATAGGTAGATCTTACGGACATAAAAATGTATTTTCTACGGTTACTCAATGAAACTGCATCGCGATAATTGAACTCTACATTAGATCTTAATTACACTTTATCGCGCTAACAATATCTTAATTTTTTATTATTATTATTATTATTGTAAGCCTTTAGTGTCCCACTGCAGGGCAAAGGCCTCCCTCCCCTTCTTCCATTGCTCCCTGTCTTGAGCTACCTCCATCCAGTTTTTCGCGTGGGCATCGAGCTCGTCTCTCCATCGCTTTCGCGGTCGTCCACGTGCCCGTTTCGCATTAGAAGGTGCCCAAGTACTTGTAATATTTGCCCATAGTATATTTGGCATTCTAGCGGTATGTCCTGCCCAGTCCCACTTCAGATATGCTGACTTTTGACCTACATCCACTATCTTCGTTTGAGCCCTCAGCGTTGCTTTTCTGACTCGGTCAATTAACTTGACTTCGAGTATGCTGCGCTCCATGTTGCGTTGGCAGACCTTGAGTTTAGACTTTTGGATGTCAGTCAAAGACCAAGTTTGAGCTCCGTAGGTAAGAATGGGGAGAATGCACATGTCCATGAGTTTTCGCTTCAGTGACAGTGGAAGGTTGCCCTTCATAAGCTCTTTCATGGACCAATAGCTCTTCCAGGCATTTTGTATCCGTCTTTCGACCTCTTTGTCCTGTCGTGCCTGGAAAGAGACTATTTGACCCAAGTAGATGTACTCATTGACATATGCGATTCCTTGCCCATTCACTTCCACCTTATGCTCAAAACGATTGGTCATAAGCTTGGTCTTTGACATATTCATCTGCAGTCCAACCTCAAGGCTTGCGCTACTCAGGTCTTCGAGCATTTCTTGTAGGCCAGAAGCAGATGAGGAAAAAAGGATAATGTCATCCGCGAAGCGAAGGTTCGTCAACTTCGCTTCGCCCAAGTTAATACCCTTATGTTCCCATTTCGGGTTGAGATTCCGAAATACTTCCTCCAGTGTGGACGTAAAAAGCTTTGGAGACAATGGGTCGCCTTGCTTCACGCCTCTCTGAATTTCAAATGAGGGACCTGGATTTTGGAGTTTTACTGATGCAGTACTATTTTTATAAATATTTTTGATAAGGTTTATGTAGGTACAGTGGATATTTTGATTCTCTAAGGCTTTAAACATAGAAATGTGGTTTAAACTGTCAAATGCTTTTGAATAATCTACGAATGCTAAATATAATGGTAACTGAAATTCTTGATGTTTTTCTATTAACTGGTTGAGGGCGTGAAGATGGTCTATTGTAGAAAGACCGGGGCGAATAATTTATCTTAATTATAAATTAATTTATGTACTTTAAAAAAAATGCTCCATAAAATCCGTGGAATTTAAAGTTCCATGAACCTTAATAAAGTAAACTTTCATAAATCTCACGACAATTGAGAATGTATAAGAAAGTTGAGAGCACTTTAATTTGCAAAGAATTACTCCAGCAGAGGTGGCTCTGGGTTTTATTATCTCTCATTATTTAAATGTCATGCTTTCACCAAAACTTTCTTGACTTCTTGTGAATATTTTTGAAACGGAGCTTTCGGAAATGTCCGTGGGAGATATTATTCAATGCTTTTAACATTTCAATTGCGTTCGCAAAATTATTCTCTTTTGTTAAGACAATTTCAAAATCGTAGAGAGGTTTTAACTCATATTCCGTTACGGTCTTCTTGGCAAAAGTTTATGTAACTCAAGAAAAAGTGTGACCGTAATAAAAAACATAATGTTTACTTGGAAAAACAATTTGATATTTCATAATTTCAAAAGAAATCATTAACAAAGAGCTGAAATGCGTACCTAATGGCTTCGGTGACATTCTTGAATACAGTTGCTTTTTTTTAACATCAACTAATTCACATAACCTGATCTTTACTAGGCGTTATGAAAATAGCTCAAACCCGTGCGTGGGTTCAAAACCAAAAGACTGTAGGTATTTTCTATTACCCTGTCACCTAGTATATCGTAATATACTAGTTAACAAACACGTCCGCGCGTCTTATCTGTCAACCTTGTCAGCATGGCACGGCATGGCTAATGTCAATCGGATGAAACGACAGTAGGTAGTTATGCCGCATACTGATTACAACGCATTGATACAAACCATAGCTAGGTGTGAATACGCCCTAGGACGAACGACACATAAAAATACTTGACGGTCATTGTAAATATCATCTAGCTATTAAGACCAATAACATCGATCATCGCACTAACGCTTGAGAACCTTAGCTTTTTTACCTCCTTCCTTATCGTGGCCAAAAATATCGGTAAAGTGAACTAGGGACACTAAGTAGTTCCGGCAAAGACGTTCCGCTGAAAAGACTGACTAGTGACGCGCCCTGGGGAATACCGATATCGAAGTTACGCCCCGGAGTTCGTGCCAGGAGTGCGTTTGCAAAGCACGCGACAAGTTTGCGTTATGGCAAAATTGACATGTAAATGCACTATCTGGTACGACACCCCGGGGTGTGTTGCAACGATCCTGACTCGCCTCATCGACTACCAGTTCTAAACTCTATATGAACTCTAAGTGCCTCGATGTACCAACCTGAGACCTGCTTTTTATGGAATTAATTATGTTGGGTAGTACGTGTCTTGTGTCCTACTACTTGCTTGTCACGAGAAAACAGGAACGTTCATTGTTTTTTCAAGCCAACGTGAGTTTTGAGTTTTCGAGTTACAATCGATATGGGCACAAGACATCTCTATTTTAAGTATTTTCTACTCTTCTTGCAACCTACCTATTTTATTAAATTGTTGGTATTATAAGAATTGTTTTTATATGAAATTTATACTGATATGCTTGTTATATGGTAGAATTGATTAATGTTGAATATTTTTGTAGTATTTTATATTTATTTTTTATACTGCTAAAACATTTGCTTAATTTTATGTTTTCAATTAATTTGTGTATTCTCGTGTCTTTCTAAATTATACAGCTTGTTATTATATCTGTATTTTGTTTTATTATAATCTTTTTTCTTGAGAAATGCTTAGATAGATCTTTCGCAAAATATTAAACATATTTTTAATCAGTTGAAATTATCTTTGCTTATATTTCTGTAAGAAACTTTGGTCATTATGTTTTATACTGGTTTGATTATGTACTTAAAATATTTATCTCTTTGCTAAAGTTTCAGTAGATGTAGACCCTTTTTCTTGTCAATATTTTCCATTAAATCAATTGTAGTATTAAATTAGTAGTATAAATTAACAACTACCTACAACTTTTTTATTTATGTACCCCGCAAACTTCCGGATCCATTTCTAATCTGAACAATGAGGCAGTTGTAGTGAAACGGTAGGGCTATTTCAACATTGCAAACCGGTGGCATTTATTACGTTACAATGTCGTTAGGTAGCCATTGTGGCGAGTTCCCTCGAACAACCTTCGCGAGTAATTATCATTCTGCTCTCTCGAACGAGGCCTCTCCGTCAACTACTGAATAGATTCAACGAACGCGCTGAAATATCCGCTCAGGCATCATAAAACCTACCTCAAACCAGATTTTTATAGGGATAGAGACGATAAAGAAGTATGAAACCCTATTCTACTAATGAAACTGAACATTCCTAAGTTATGAGAAAGCGAATTGATTTTCTAAATAAAATAAATCTACAACACAAGAAAAAATACGAAAAAATATAGAGATAACTTCTTTTTTTGGTTATCGACGAATATAGGAAAATCTAAAGGTGATATCCTGAAAAGAAGGTTATAGATTTATAATAACTTATCATTCTCACTACCAACCAATAAATAGCTTCGCCTTAGTCAACACCAAGCCCTGAAATATTCATGCAATTCCAGCCATACTTTGCTGTTCAGTAATGTAGTAGTTTATATTATATTTATTTTGCAGAAAGAACAGTATGAATTAACCGTTCTTCTCATGAGACTGAAAAACATTCCTTAGAGACGAAAACATACATAGATATATTGTACTAACCTCTGATTCTAATAAACACCAAAAAAAAGAGAAAGCTTTTCTCTACTCAAAGTAGAGGAACTAAAAGATAAGAGAATCTCTGGACCCTCTAAAAATATTAATGTATGGAATATTAGTTGAGGTAGTTGTACTCTTATTGAAATGTGGAACGAATGAGTACAAACCTGAGTCGTTAATAAACCTAAAAGACATAATTGCAAAAAGTTTGATGAAAATAAAAATGTTTTTGAACAAGAAAAACGACAATCGAATGTCATATTGGTAGTAGCTGCGGTCATAACCATCCTTACTATAGTTTTGTATATAACTTGTACAACAATATCTAGCCAAGATCATAGAGTAGGATATTAATAACTGCAAACCTTGAAGCCGAGTGTTCTACAAATATGCAGTGCACTAGGTGTCATCTAGACTTGGCCGCATTATATTATTCGCGATGCACTATTCTTGCCAGACCGCGGCTATCTAAGGGCAGATTCAGACATTGTGCGCGTGGGCTGCTCATAGGTATGACTTTAGTACTAACACGCGTAGCACGCGTACACGTGTTTGAATCCGTCCTTACCGACTTAAGAACTTGATTAATTTATCATCAATAACTTTCCTGGCGGACGTTGCATTGCAGTAACTACTATATGACTCTAATTTAAAAGGGCTGCATAAATGGCGTATGTACGTAAAGTGTTCAGAATTTATGTAAGAACTTTTTTATGCACAATTTTCAGTTTTTATAAATATTTTCCGCATCAAGTTAAATCGCAATTTACCTATGAGATATTTTAATTTTGATACCCAAACGACAGATACTCGTACAGATAGGGAAACTATCCCGAATTGGCAACATTATTGTTTGTCTCTCTTTCAACATATATGACAATAAATACATAATTGAATATATTTAATTGATAATTAAATATGAGCAAGATGTCAACAATGATGTTGCCCTTTCGGGATAGTTTCTTCAATCAAAATTCTTCAAATTAAAATCAATTACATGGCAAATTGTACAGACAATCTTTATATTATAATATTGGAAATAGCATAAAGTCCGTGACTGAATTATTTACCTGCCTAGAGTTTTTCGATATTCGGTATCGAAGAATCATGGATGATAGAACTAAGGATAAATAATATTACCTAAATCTAGACTTGTAAAACCCAGAAGAAGGCCAACTAGATGTCTAACGGCTAAAGATGATGAGTTGAGATGACAATCTCGAAGACTATGATAACATGACACCTGTTTGATAAAAGTAGATCGCTTCCATGTCACCAAAACCAGGTCTGAAGTGACAACAAATCATTTGTCTTCGCGGTTGAGATGCGCTATTTTAGTAATCAGGTCAGATGTTGTAGTTAAAAACGAAATGAGTATTTTAAGTTTAGAACAACGGACAGGTTAGCAAATTCTATTTTTGTTCTCAACAGCTGTTTATGTAGTATAGTAGGGACGCATTAGGTAGAGCAGATTAACTTAAATTATTAAATGCAAATATACTTACTTCTCATCAAAAAATTTGGGACACCTTGCAAGTTTATATTTAGTACAAATCAAATTATTTAAAAAGTGTGTTTGTTTTGTAATAAATGTCTGATATCGTGTATAGTGAGTAAAATGTTGTTTATAAATCTTAACAACAATATCCCAAATTCGAAATAGTTCTTTATAGGTCTCGTGTTTTATCAAATCATAAAAACGAAAGTGTCTCAATTTCTCTGATGAAAAGTGTATTTTAAAGGATAAATTAGTCCATGAAACTGAACAATTTCCCTTGTTGAAACGTAGCCCGACCTCCCATAAAATTGACTGGATCTGCTGATACGTACATTTCTGGTCACATAGAAATAAAATATTTCCTTCCAGTATCATTCTTTTCATCTGAATGGTCATAACCAGCGGCCTCGTGAGACAACAAACAAGTCGGTAGGCCAGTGGTACCTGTGTCCCAGCGGACGCGTAGGGAAGCCCCACGGCACAGCAGCCAGCGGCCTTGCATTGTAATCCCATTTCATTGCCAGCCAGTGTACTACAGGCCACGTCGTAAACAGCGGTATTGCTTAGTCCACACGCATTAGTACTTTGCAGAGATTGCATGATTATGGAAAAGTTTTATTTTGGGGCATCACAGATATCGCAAAAAAAAAAACAGCTCTTCCACACATTTTGTTCTAGCGTTTAATTTTCTTTGAAACGCGAATATTTTTTATCTTTACCTGAGATGGCGCGTTTGCGTACTGAATATCAGTATGCAAACTTTAGATGTAGAAAAATACTTAATATTTAGTAGAATTATCCTGTGATGATTGTGATTGACTAAAAACAACTCTGTACCTTCATAGTTTAAGAATTTTATTTTTATTTTTTGTATGTTATTTTTTATATTGTGTACCTAAGTAAACACTGTTTATTTCGAGAGACAGTATTTCTGGATTGCCAGAATTTTGCAAATCTTAACCAGTAGTGTTTCAATTCCGATTACCATTGTTATAAAATTATCAAAATGGGCAATTTTCTAGCAATTATCATTAACATAGCATAACATAAGCATAAAAATAATAGGTACTTATATAAATAAGAGACATTACATTACGTTATTCATAGCAACGGTTATCGGTCAATATCGATGTGCCAATGCACATCACTGTTTAAAATTTGCAAAAAACTGGCAACCCAGTAATGTCAATTTACTGTCCAAAAAAAAAAAGGAGTTGGTATAAGTCAAGTTTCTGAAAATCCGCGACAATCCGCGTCCTACTCGATAAGGCGCTGGTCGTCAAAAGCATCAATTAAACTGCTTATATTTTTATTTACGTTATCTAATAGTCAAATAAAATGTTTTCTTTGCACCTATTATTTGTTTTATTTCCCATTATTTTCTTAATTTATCAACGACAAAGAATATAAATAAAGAGCATGTTCCAAAGCAAGCAATTCCATCATCCATCAAATCTTGCAGGAACATCCACCAATAAAATAATTCGACTCAACAGTCACAGGTTTAGATGTAATGTAGAAATGTATAGATACAGTCACATGAGACTAGCGGGTAACTTGGGACGTGGTCGACACCAGCATCTATGAACCAGCTATAAGCCTATAACGTTATAACTGGTTGATAAATGTAGAGTCCAAAGTTTTCAACCAGTTACAACGTTATAGCTGGTTCATAGATGCTGGTGTCGACCATATCCCAAGTTACCCGTTAGTCTCATTTTCCCCCATTTGACGTTAGCTTGACGAAAAGTGAAAGCGCACGAGTCTGGAATCTGGATGGGACCTATATTTACCAGTACCAAGCTACGGCGCGGCGTAGCAAGCGTAGTAGGATTGCTACGACGTAGGTCTCAATCAAGGAAAGGGATGATCGATTATTGATCAGTGAATCGGAATAAAATGTTGTTGGCTGAGTGATGAAATGAATAAGTTTAGATACAATGTCACTGTATAATAACAAACTACTGTAGATTACAATATATCTCGCTAAATTACAATTTATCGAAATATTGTCAAACGTAACCACGGATCACCATTGTTTGAATTTTCGGAGCATCACAATATATAAGAAGTAAAAGAGTTGAATGCTGATAGATAGCCAGCGAACGTAACTCGCATTCCGATTGGTCAAGCGCTGTGTTCGCCATATTATTTTGTTGGTTCTCCAAAGTAAGCAAACAGTTTTTATGTGTATATTTTTATAATTTCATGTTCAAAATGACATACCTAGTTGTTTAAAATTACGAATCTAAAACGAAATAATAAAATCGTCATGAAAACACTGCTGGCTTGCGTTTAAAAACTAACGAATCGACAATCAGCTGTCAAACTAACATATCATATGACATTCGAGCAAACAGAACGCGAGGTGATTTTACAGTTTTAGTTCGTTATACTTTATATTTCATGAAAATAATTTGCATTTAATCATGGCCGGCGTGTAAAACGTTTGATAATATTTCAACGCATTGTGATTTAGCATGTTGTAGGTATTGTAATCTAGCGTTGTTTGTAATTTTACGGGGATACATGTCAGTTTTTAAAATTATAAAGAGAGTGACTTGGATGAATGAGAGGTACGCTCGAGAGTATAAGCTGCAAAATCAAATATCCTTGACCGGGAGACTACGTCGGAATTTAGATGTAACATAGTTAGTATTTTTCGGTATTACCCATATTTTTACTTTCATGGCATCATAAAACAGATAGTATAATATGATGCGCCTATAGCATTAAAATCATAAGCAAATAATCAGCAGTTCCTGAATCTGTTATAGATTAAGGCTTTCTAGTTTTCCATGCAATAATTTAGATTAACAGGAACCAATCCCCAAACTCAACCCCTAAATTGAGTTACTGCAGTTTAATAAATTAAAAATTTTTCAAACACCATATTTTAAGTAGTATTTTTAAATAGACTGAGTCAGCTGACAGTAGCTAATGTCACTTTGTAAAATAATCTCGCCATATTTAAAGCAATAATGATGCGTTCAGTTCTCATTCAATCAAATTAATGAACAGCGAGTAACTCTTTTCACTAATTTCAAACTATAAAATTAATATATCATATTGCTATGTTTTATACATGTATAGTTTCAACTGCATGACGTATTAAAAAATAGGACAGTCTAACAAGTTTCCTCGCAATCGTATTCAGTATAGGCGTAAATGGGTGATTCCTGGAGAAGGTAAAAATTGCAGTCACACGTTAATTTCTTCAAAAGTACAATACTAACAGATTTTAAGTAACATTCACACGAAAGAATGTTTAATTGACTATTCGGAAAGTAAAACTCCATCCACAAATTATGAGATATGTTTAACTAAAACTTAATCTGAAACTTAAAATCGGGGCCAAAACACGCGTTCTTCGCGTGTCACACTCAGCTGTTGCGAATTTCAAACACGTATAAAGTTTTATCTAGCTGGACATCATATAACTTTTGACCCATCATAATAATCCTTATATCATGTAGATTTATAGCAAATTATTAATTGGACAATTTTTAACTGCGTATACCGATAAAAATGACAGTTTGTGTTGGTCACACGTTTTTGTGTTTTCTAAATACGTGGTCTAAAACGACTGAATCGCTGAAACTAATAGAACTATGAGCTGGGTCTTGTTTCTGCCTTCTGCCAGGATTGCTTCTTTATCCCTGGGAAGGGAGCATATAGCTCCTTGGCACTTCTATAATAAAATAGGAGGTGTTAAATTTTTAGGTCCTATTTTTGCACCTGCGTCAGGTCCCTTTCCTGTGCATGTTTTCTTCGTGAAAGAGTTATTACAGAGGATTTGTTCTCAACAAATAATGTCGCATAATAAAGCGAGATTAAAGATTCGTTGACAAATTTTGATTACATTTAAGCGTTTACCAATAAATCACTAAAAACATAGAAAATTGTCCCTTGACTGGCTTCATTTGACTGGCATTTTTCCCAGTCAAGGGACATTTTATGCCAGTCAAGTGACTAATGTTATTTTAATGATTGTTTTTGCAATTTTTTTGTGTAAAGGTGTGCCTGCAGATTAGAATAGCACCACCCCATGTCTGCCCATGGGTACCGTAAGTTAGATTAAGGGTTTCCAGGAGGTAAACAGCATTGTTTTTCGTGCAGATAACATAGTTTAAAAACACTTGCTTTATGTCTTTAGGTGTGGCTGCGTTAGGCCTCGCTCGGGGTAGCTGCGTGATATCTCAGGCTGATTGGTACACGTCTCTTAAGCTACTGCGTTGTATTTCAGGGAGGCTGCGTTAAGTCTCAGGTTAATTTCGACGTATCTTAAGCTGACTGCGGTGTATTTCAGGGTGGTTGCGTTATGTCTTAGGCTGGCTGCGACGTTTCTTAAACTGAGTGCGTTGTATCTCAGGTTGGCTGCGATACGTCTCACTCAGGCACATTGCGATGTATTTTAAGCTGACTGCGTTGTATCTCAGGATCTCTGCGTTAGGTTTCAGGTTAATTGCGACGATCTTAAGCTGACTGCGTAGTATCTCAGGGTGGTTGCGTAATGTCTCAGACTGATTGCGACGTCTCTTTAGCTTACTGTGTTGCATCTCAGGTTGGTTGCGTTTTATCTCACTCAGGGTCAACTGCGTTGTATCTCAGGGTGGCTGCGCTATGTCAGGCTGATTTTGACGTCTCTTAAGCAGACTGCGTTGTATCTCAGGGTGGCTGCGCTATGTCAGGCTGATTTTGACGTCTCTTAAGCAGACTGCGTTATATCTCAGGGCGGCTGCGATATGTCTCACTAAGAGTAACTTCGACATCTCTAAAGCTGACTGCGACGTCTCTTAAACTACTGCGTTATGTCTGAGGTTGATTGCGACATCTCTTTAGCTGACTGTATTGTATCTCAGGATGGCTACGTTATGCTTTAGGTCGGTTGCAACGTCTCTTTAGCTGGGTGCGTTGTATCTTAAGGTGGCTGCATTATGTCAGGCTGATTTCGACGTCTCTTAAGCTGACTGCGTTGTATCTCAGGATTACTGCGTTATGTCTCAGATTGATGGCGACGTCTCTAAAGCTGTCTGCATTGTATCTCAACATGGCTGTGTCATGTCTCAGGTTGATTGCGACGTCTCTTAAGCTAATTGCATTGTATGTCGGAGTCTTTTTATCTGAGTACGTCGTGTCTCAGGCTGATTACGTCGTCTCTAATGTGACTGCGTCATGTCTCAGGTTAGTTACGTTATGTCTCAGTCTGATTGCAATGTCTCTTAAGCTGATTGCGTCGTATCTCATGTATACAGCGTCGTGCATCAGGTGCTTGCCTAGTGGTGTCTAAGGCTATCTGAGTCATGCATGTCTCAGGCTGATTGCGTCATCTTTAAGGTTATCTTCGTCTGTTCAGTAGCAGAATGTACAATTCGCAAAATGTCTTAAGTGGCTCAACACAGTTAATTCTCAGGTCATAATGTTTTCGGTGGTTTCTTCTTGTCTCATGCTAGCTGTTTCATTATGGCCTAAGTTTAAACGACTTACCTTACTATTGTTTGGTGGAGTATTGGGCCTCTACGTTTCGGCTGTTTACGAACAGCCTTCTTCCGGAGGTCGGTAGATCACATACGCCCGCTTGTCAACTGTGATTGTCGAACACTGTGGCTGTTTCATTTCGTATTTCGGGCTGGCTGTGTCGTGTTTCAAGCACGAGCAAATTGTCTGTGACTAGGTGCGTCGTGTCTTAACCAGACTGAGGCTTCAGGGCGTCAGTCTGGTAGGCTGCGGCAACTTTTACTTCTATTCTACTTAGTTACAAGCAAAAGAAACAAGTTTTTTTTCCGCTTGTTTCGTTTGTATTAGCTTTCTAACAAAAAGTTAAAAGATGAACAGCTTTTAGTCACATATTTTGTTAAAATAATTACTTTGTCCCTTGACTGGCGCAAAATGTCCCGTTGACTGGCACCTCTAATTTCAAAATTGAATTTTGACGAAACCTGTGGTTCGAATCACTGTTTTTTCGTAAATAACCTTTTCAATAGGCTTTTATTATTATGCAATCATAAAATAACCATAAAACGAAAATTTCAAATTTGCCAGGAAAGGGACCTGAAGAACCGTTTTCAAATATTGACCCAGATACAAAGGAACATAGCTGTCGAAAACTCTTTGGTACGTACATGTACAAAGCATGACTAAAGTTCGGACCCCGTATATCGCAGTTCGGCACAATAATTATTATTCACTAGACAGTCGAGACAATTTTATTCACTCAGGAGTTTTTGAATCATTTATTTTGACACAACGCTGTTTTTATTTCATCAAAAACTGACGACACTGTAAACGTCATCCTACTTCTGCTACAGCCACAACAGTATACTGCTGGACATGGGCCTCTCCCAATTGGGGGGTACCACGCTTGACAGGCGGATTGCCGAGCACAGTGTAAGATTTTGTAGATATTCACAGCAAACGCTGCTGGCCGTTCCCAGAATTCATCCCCCAGTCGCCTTTTTCGACACCCTCGGGCAGAAATGGGGTGTTGCTGTTCTAAGCCGGCACCACACGGCACACTGTAAACGTCATCCAGCTCCATCTAATTAAAATACTTCTTTAGGTAATTTTCAAGTCTGGTCCTACTGTAGGTACCTACCTACTATCAACGTTATTTTGTAGTACACTAAACAAGCACTTGCGAGCTGCATTTTTTAGTCTGCAGTACTCACTTCAAAGAGAGAAGGAAGGACCTAGTAGTGATGGATGACCTACCGATTGAAATAAACTTAGGGATTCACAAACATGGTGCAAAAAGGGAAAATATTAAAGGCAAAAAATAGACCAATAAAAATAATCAAGTAGGTATGTACCTAGAGACAAAGCATAGATCAATAAAAAAACGGATAGTATGTGGATATTAAGAGAGGAAAAATCTGGATCTGGCAATCAAAATGAGAATCAGATCAGAGATGATAAGATAATATACAGTGTGTTACTAAAACACGGATCATTCCAGTTTGTATCAATACTCGCGTGCTGGTAACACTCTGTTAAATTGTTTATTACGGTAGCACACTGTAGGATCTTTTAATTTTATGTGGGCATCTTAAGATGAAACAGTATCTTGACTGTGTTTGATGCGCTCAGCACAACTGCAGTCCAAAACCATTAGCATTCTGCACTTCAGTTGTTATCTGAATTGTTTATAATACTGTGGTTGCGTCTAGATGTACCTCGGCCATGGCCGCATTGGCTGCCAGTCAAAGGCTAGAATGATATTTCCTGACAAAACAATCTTACTAAGATTATACACTATTATACAGCACTTACAACCCACGTAGGTGTGTTGTAAGAAGTGAATGGTAAGGTCTCTTGAACGTAGCTTTTAAATGGATCCCCGAACGAAACTTGCTTAAAATACCTTTATTCGATGAAAACAGATACTGTAGTTCATATGTATAGGTACCTACAGAATTTTTAAGTCGTATTAATAAAATCCTCAAAAATGTCAGACGTGGCGATAGCGACCGTATTCTTACGGCCGTTAACGCTCTGCCTACCTCGCAAGGGATATAGGCGTGGTATATGTATGTATGTATTAATAAAAAAAAACGGTAAAGTGCAAGTCGGCATCGCGCACGAAGGGTTCCGTACCATGGCATACTTATATGTTTTTAATTTATTCTCATCTTTACTAGTTGTTCTATCGGCAACAGAAACACGGCATCATGGTCCAATGCAATATTATCGACAGGGATAGCGAAACTAACACAAGTCAACATCTAAGATGATACTTAAGTACAGTACTAGTCAAAATTGCTAGGTAAGTAGTTTATTAGACCATTGGCTGACATAATACAAAGGCAACAGAAAAAGAAAGTACCTACCTAATCGTACCAAGCTAAATTGACTTTTCACTAAATCATGCCATGTGGAATAAGCCTCAAAGATTATTAAGTTTTGTATTTAGTTTCGATCAGATCACCTTACTCTGCGGTGCGAAGTGTTTTCGAACTGTGTTCTCAGAATATTTTGTAGACAGACATTATTTTCCTTGATTTCAGAGCGGAGACGGAGATCCAACATAGCACGAGGAAAACGCTTGGAACCAGTGCGAGGCATCTTCTACTCGAATAACTTGAATTATTAATGTTGAAATAGTAGTCAGTGGGACGACACAGGCTAATAAACAATCAAAAACAAGTAGTCAGTCAGATGAACAGACGATCTGGATCTGATGGTAGAAATGCTGGATGCAGACCTCTTCTAATCGGATCTTTAGGGGAGCCTGAGGCCTATCTACCTACCTACACCTATCTAAACTTAAAGATTCGGTTCTAAATTCAATCGACATACACTGTAATTATATTAATCAGTTATAAATAGGCAGTATTCCTGAATAATTTAATTTTGAATTTGGGTTCATCACTCCATGAATTCGGGTTCGACTCCTAATAGAAGTAGCTTTTGCCGTGAAAATCTAATTACTAAAGCAAAAACATCTAGCAAGACAAAAATTCAAAATCAGTTTAGTAGGGACGGAGTTTACTTCAAAGATGTTTAACTGAGAATTGTTTTTTTAAATCAGTTAATCAGGTCTATCATTTATAAAAAATAATAGAATAATCTTATTTATAAAAAACTCACTTACTCAGGTCAGGTAAGTTACGTAGAAAAATTACTAAATCTTTCGTAATTTAGAATTGTAAACATAAGTATCTCAGTTACAAAGGTTTATTAATGCGTTTAGTATCAACTAAACGCAGGTAGGTAAATAAAAATGGAAAAAATATCAAAATTAAATCTCAGAGAAAGATGTTCTTCCATCACCATATCGCATGACATTTGCCTGCTTAATACGGGATCATAATGAGTAGTTTCTTAATGTATCAAAACTGCAGGCGTTCTGTGACTAAGTAGCAATCGACGACGAATGAGACTATTTTTCTACCATAGTGCCTTAGAAGGAAGGTTGTTTTCTTATACCCCGACGACACCCGGAACAGAGCAAGGTAGTTTGGCCACGGTTGAAACTTACAAATAAAATAGAATAACAGTCGAAAGTCTAGCCCAGCGTGAGCGTTACTGTACAAAATAAAATTTAAGCTTTGAAATACCATCAGCGCATCCTTTTTTACAATCTGTTAAAAGGTGTGAAACCAACACCGCCAGATCAAAGACAAAAGCGCTTTCCCTAAAATAGGGGTAGAAAATGAGGATTTTTTGGGCTTAACAAAACTAGGTGACGACGTTGTTAACTTTTTTAAAGATTGAGGGATTATCCGTCAAACTCGGTGACTCTTTATCTATGGGAAATCACTGTTGAGCTTCTGAAAACCACCTATCTAGGAACTAAACTGGAAATCTGCCGCGTTGTCTAAACTATTTACAGATGTTATATGGATCCGAAACCACAGTATTCAATTATTGTGCCTTCTACGCCGAGGTGTCGTGGGTTCGATCCCATCAACACAAAATTTTTTGTTATGTACTTTTTTAATATTTGGATGCTTTGTATGTATACCTGATGTATAGTTTTATTAGACGAGACATCTTCGGAACGTTCCTCATTTCGTGTGGGACACCGAGTAGTCCACGAACCTAATGAAGCCGGACTAAGAAGAGAGAAGAATCGATAGGGCTAAATCGCGTTGGCAGTGTGGTTAGCTGGTTGTGTGCCACAGTAACAGCCAGTAACGACACTGCTTCTGCGTACGCCCCGACGCTACGCAACCACTGCAAGAAGAAGAAAGAAGACAAATATCCTTCCTATTAGAGAAGTTGTTCGAAAAAACGCATCTGAAATGCTGAATATTAACCATGAGACAGAAAATTCACCATGCGTCCGAAATTCAATAGTCGAAAGTGGATAACATAATAAAGAAAACTTTAGTTCTTCAGTTTCAAGGGACGATATTCATCATTTTGGTTTTCGGCATTCTAACCTGTAAACAAAATGCTCGTAATACAGAACTTACTTAAGTATATTGGCTAAGCTTACTGCTTGTAATTAGCTGTAAATTATGCATAACAATGATATTGTATCTGGAAATGTTTCATGAGAAATAATCTAAAGATGAAATTACATAAAACTCTTACATTAACCTTAACCTTAAGTGCCAACTTGTGTCTAATTATTAGATAATCATGTATCTCTCTATACATATGTATATCTGTATGTATTTTTCTCTTTCAAATATACCATCTATCAGTAGCACATGAACCTACTTTTAATTGATTATTACTCTTTATTTATTTTATAAGTTGTGTGGGAAACCAGTTAAATTGTAGGTACCTTTTAGGATTGTAGGTTGACGTGCTTCTGACAGAACCTACTTACCGAAAACTTTGCAGAAAACAGAAAATCGACTTTATATGTTATATTATTGAAAGTTGTCCAGTTTCATCAAAAAGAAATCATGCTTGCAATTTTTTTAATGTGTAAAAGAAAACAAATATTTAAAAAAGTGTTTCGTTTTATTGTTTCGCTACATAAATTACAAGTTCTTACAATGATGTTCTATTATCATATTAATTACAATTCTGTACAAGGCTGGTTTCAGAGCGACGCGTCTCGGCAGCGCTGCCCAGCCGCGCGCGCCTCGCATTACACTAGATTGTATGTAGCGTTTCATAGTGACGCGTCTTGGGCCGCGTCTCGGCCGCGCCGCGGTCGGATCTCCTTCGATTGCCAGTAGCGTCGATTTGCAATCTTTTAAGACGTCGTTGTTGCACTCTTTTCCATATTAACGTATATAGCTAATATAGTGATTACGTTTGCTGGCATAATGATTCTCTGCACTCGACCGTACACCACAACGAAGCGCGCGCGTCTGAATGTCGTTTCACAGCGAACGCGCTGCCCAGGCGCGCGCCCGAGCCGCGCGCGCCTGGGCAGCGCTGCTGAGACGCGCCGCTCTGAAACCAGCCCAAGAGTTAACTAAATGAAAATGCATCCACAATAAAAAAAATCCTGAGTTTTACTTAATCCCCATTGCCGATTGAATGGACAAAACATAGGTATAGTGATTTATGGATACAAAAAGCCAGACATACCACAATTTAGTCAGTTTTTTTTGTAATGGACACTACGGCTGGTTTCAGAGCGACGCGTCTCGGCAGCGCTGCCCAGCCGCGCGCGCCTCGCATTACACTAGATTGTATGTAGCGTTTCATAGTGACGCGTCTTGGGCCGCGCCGCGGTCGGATCTCCTTCGATTGCCAGTAGCATCGACTTGCAATCTTTTTAGACGTCGTTGTTGCACTCTTTTCCATGTAACGTATATAGCTAATATAGTGATTACGTTTGCTGGCATAATGATTCTCTGCACTCGACCGTACACCACAACGAAGCGCGCGCGTCTGAATGTCGTTTCACAGCGAACGCGCTCGCTGCCCAGACGCGCGCCCGAGCAGCGCTGCTGAGACGCGCCGCTCTGAAACCAGCCTAAGTTTACGGCCCCGGGGCCATTAGTCAGTGCGAATCCAAAGTAAGAAATTTATTCAATACTGTATGTCTGTAAGCAGAAGTTTAAAGTATTTAAAAATTGCTATAGGTACATATAGAGTTTAATTATTTATTTTTGGAGCTTTCCATAAATGGCCAGTATTTCCACACCAAAAGAACTGGTTTTGGAAAATCAATCTATTCTATCAGTTGCATAGGTAGAACGCGGGTGATGATGGAAAAAAACTATTTATTTTTATTTAGGACATGCCAATTCAGTTTTTCAGTATTTCAACTTTTGGTATAACAAATGTGTGGTAACTTTTGAGCAAATGATAATAGATAATTGCACAAGTCTGAGTCTTTAATTCTCAGTAAAGCGATAATATTAGGTAGATATTAAATTTCATTTTCTTGTACTGAAAGTTTGCTCAAAGTAGGGGTCAAAATCATTGTGTTTGGAGCAATAAAAATAAATAATAATAATTGAATTAAAGATTGCGTAAGAGTCGAAATTTCTTTGTATTTATTTCATTTTTTAACATCGTGACATGAGACACCCATCAGACAATAACTGGGAACAACTTCAGGCATTCAGAGGTAGCAGTTTTCTCATTATAATAATCACATTTATACTTCGAAGGGAAGGCAGGCTTCGTCAACATACCTATTATGAATAACTTATGATACTAAGCTGGTACTTTATACTTACTTATCAGAAAAATGACATACAGCTCATTGTATTTGTTTCCGAAATAACTGATTACCTTACTTGTTAAACTTCATTTGAAACGAGTAAAAAGTTATATGCAAATTAGACAAAAAAAAACTAAAATAACATTTAAGCACTTACGGTTACGATTACTTTTTACGCGAATATTTAGGTACAAATTATCGCGATAGACCCGGATTAGTACTAAAAATGTAGAAATTTGTAATATTATTACAAAATAAAACTTTAAAATGCAATGGTATGACGAAATCTGCCTTACACGCAACAAACATTAGGTTACATCCACATTTTCCGAACTGCTAAACACCAATTACTTACAAACCTTTCCTAAATCCTACTAAACAGATTCGACAATACAATCCTACTTTCTTGAAGACAATCGTCTAATCGGAGCCAAATCGGTTTGTATTCATCGGCTAGTCATCTCTACTTACATTGTTTCTTATAAAATTACTTACAAATAAAATTCATACATCGTGTCGAGACATGAACTGTTGAATAAGAATGCCTATTCACAACGAAAAATATTTAAAATTGTATGAAGCGCCGCGATGCGCCTTGCTACAATCTATAAGGAATTGACAATGATAGAAATAATTCATTCATCCCTCTATGTGAAATGACCCCATAATCAAAAGCATTTTTCAACTTTTTTGGTTAATGATGTGTGACGTAGGTATTGAAAACAGACAATGTTAAGAATTAAAATCAACAACTTTTACACGCTATGTATGTCCAGTAAAGGCAGTCTATATTTTATTTAATAATCTGGACTGATATTAAGGTTGTAAGTCAACATTTCATTATCCAGTATTTTATTTAAAGTTACGCTTATAATAGTAATGAAAAACTTATTTGAAATGCATGAAAAAATCGGCCTGTTCATCCCTAACCTCAAAACTCAGGCTATCCACTCAAACTAGCCTTAAACTAAACGTGCAAAATATTTACTTACATTACGTTAATCTCCCAAAACGCAGTCAATTCGATATTTGATCTACAGTATAAACAATAAATAACTAGCAGATAAGATACATACAATCATTAAAAGTACCTATATCTATTGTTTTTGTTGTATATTGTTACAAAACGAAATCGCAGGTACCGCATGGAGAATTAAGCGTATTTGTTATCTTAGTAAAGGTGGAAATAGTAACGTTCACTGACAAAGTATTTCTTTTAAAGGGCTTTTTTATACACACCGAATTACATACCTTACTCAATACTTCTAGCATGCTGGTTGTCATAATTTTTAATTATTTGCAAGTCGTAAGACCCATTTATTCGTCCACTATCTAGCCGCAACAAGGGCGCTCCGTCGCACTAGCACTAGCTAACGCGAAAATGTATGCAACGAATTACTTAAGCCCACTGACCGCTTACCGTCACTTTTGTAAACTTACGATGCGCGGTTTAGCCGCTGGCGGCTAGCGGATGTATATACTCCGAGTCTAACGCATCTCGCTTTTAGTTTATTAGGTTTTAGTAAATACATTGTAAGTGATCACAAATTTCCACCAACTACACTATGTAAGTCTACTCAGGAGATGGAGACAACGGCACATGAAAGTTTTTTTTATTTTTCATCACACTATAAATGCTTGTGATAAGCTGTAAAAGTTATACGTTTCGCTATTTTGTCAAATCAAACACTGTTTATAAATTTTTTATACTATAGTCAGAGTCACTTGCGCTGCTGAGTCGAATTTAACGACCTCGTATGTCAACATCTGCCTAGCCATTTCAGCTGTAGCCCGTGAAAAAGATTTTACTAGTCACCATACATTAAATACATACTCAAAAACTAGAACTCTCTTTCTGAGGCAGTCAGGTAAAAATGTATTCAATCATTGCAATTTCTTTCATGTGTCATTGCCCATCGTGCCTATCTCAAAATATTCGAAAGAAAATATCATGTCAAAACTCTATTCTAGCGAATGGTTGACTGAACTTAGGACATATACATGCGAATATAATACATTATCCTACTTTACATACATATTATAATTTATTGCATGGAATATATCACTATGTTATCGAAATCATACAACTAAGAAGTTTTGTTAGCAATGGTGAAATGCAAAAATATATGTAGGACTTTTTTGTCAGTAATTAGTAGGTACTTTTAAAAAATCTAGGCATATTTTCTAAAATTCCGTTACCCAATAAAGTAAAATTAATTTACATAAATAGCAATTGAATACTAGCACAACAAAACGCAACCTATCAGCCATAAAATAATCACATAAGATTTATACTTAGGAACATAAATTTACAAAAATATTTAGATTTTTTGGTTGTATATCTATCGCTATTTTGAAAGGATCTCTTAATTTATAGAAGAAAATACGTAAGAATAAAAAAAACTGTTTCTGTCGATGATGATAGATGTGGGTAACATTCGATATATAGAAATAGCAAGAAAATTGATTCTACTTTCGAATCATAAAAGTTGATGTAATTTAAAACTGAATACCAGAATGAGGAACCATAGAATGGTAAGTCATTGTAAAGAAAGAGAAAACATGCAAGGCAACTTCGCTACTACATACCATTATAGAAAACAATATTCCACATTGTTAGCTAAGGTCGTCCAGAATCTAGATTTTCCTTTGGACCACTTACACAGGGACACCCTGAACGTAGGTACATGGTAAGTAACATATAAAATCATAGACAATTTTAGCCACGATTAGCTCCTATCCATTTTAATTTCATTAACGGTAAGTAATGCAGGTTACTTCAGTTTTACTTGAGTTTACTGTTTCAATTATCTATATAGTTTTCAGGCACTATAGTGATTCAACATGTAAGGTACTGTAAGTTTCACGAAGACATCAAAACTTCAAATGCAAATCAGAACGAAAGTACTATGAATAAAAACGCACAACATTCATTTTATCTCATCTACTAAAACAAAGAGCAAACCCCTAAGTCAGACCACCAAACACGTGTCAAATAAAACATCTAGGTGAAGTTCTTCTATTTGTTTATATGGAAAGAGAATGGATAGGATATATCTGTAACACACGGAATCCTTCATATTAAAATCGACACCTATTGAATTTTCCTACTACCACTAGAATCACGAGTAGTAGACATTACTCAGAGTCAAGGAAATGTCATAGAGGGAACTCTATCCACAATGAAGCTTTCCTTGCAGCAGTTTACGTGCGCTAAAACAAAATCAACTACACAAAAATGATTCGTGATTTATCGTGACATATGGCGGCATATTTTTATGGCTTCAGTGTGGTTAATCGTACACCCTTTAAAACATTTCGATAAGTCTTTTAAATCCGAGAACTACCTAACCACATCAATCTAATTTCCCTAATAAACATTCCTCTCACTCCAAAACACACTTTCTACACTGCAACAACTTTGCTATTGTTTGACAACGATATGTCAAGGCTTCGTGCGTGCCTAAAATGCCACTGGAGTTGTATATTTTACTGTAAAATTAAATAAGTTTTTCAAATGACAAACTCAATAAATATTATTTTGTGACCAATTCAGACCAAATTTGTTAACAACAAAAAGTCATTTTTAAAAAGTAGTTTTACAGTACCGTAGATACCCTTTCACGTCAAAACTTCAAAAATAATACAATAACTAAGGGAAAGTGTATAAAATGGAGTATGGGAAAGATCATTTACTTTAATTCTTTACATAGTATCCAACCACAGCTTACTGCTTACAACTGAATATTGTCAATATGATATGATCGACGTCGCATTTTGGAAACAAAAATGCATTCAATACTACTAAAACACATCTCCACACATACAAAGTACACCCAAGCAGTAAACACAATATCCGCGATTCGAGAAAACAATTCTCTTAAAAATAGTACTGTCCCTTTCCGTCAAATAGGTTAAGCAAAGGATAGGAGATGTGTAAGTATGTCATGTAATTTTTTAAATGCCAATGGGTTTTTCACCATTTTTGGCCATTTGGTCACCAATGTCGCCATGGTTTTGTAATGTAGCCTTTTGACAGATAACGCGCATTATGCGTTAAATTATAAGACATGAGATGTCTTAGATATCACCTATCCTTTTCTTAACCTATTTAACGAATAGTAACAGCACTATTATAAGATTAAAAGAATTGTTTTCCCGAATCGCAGCTAATATTATTCCAATCGTCCATCCCTTTCATGCGTAAAAAACTTAAAGCATGATGAAATTATTGAAAGTGTTAAGACTACGAATATAGAATTTGTTCCTAAGGTTTGTATTGTAGTACATAGTTTAGTTAAGCTTACGATAACGAGTGTTGTATTGCTCTGTTATGAAGGCCCGCTCGACTGCATGCTCACGGCTGGAACGTGCTGGATCTGAAAATAATAGTAGATTTAGAGCACAGATCAAAAAGAGAACAAATCTTGGTAATATTAATGATAAATGGTATTTACATATCTCATGCTTTATATATTTATATTGCTTATGAATTGTATTTTTAATCTGTATTTTTATAACCCCAATAAATGAGTTTGTCGAATTATTACTCAATGTTACAAGAAAGAAAGAAAAGTAAAAATTACTAATATCCCTACGATAAAAAAAAATGTACTTTATGTAAGAATACTTTTATTTCATATTAATTCAATATTTTTTAATCATAGAAAAAAAGTTTAGTGGTGAAATTTGAATACCAGACGATACAATCATCATTTATGGATCGTTTTCTTGTATTCATCAATCTGAAAGGGCCTTCAATACTTGTCAGAAGTGGCGATAACGACCGTTATTTTACGATCGTTGACGGTCTGCCTACCCCGCAAGGGATAAAGGCGTGATTTGTGTTGTTATTGTTGCTTCTTGTATTTATCGCTTTATTTTACCCTTTTTTCATTCGATATGTAAAGCAGTATACGTACCGCGGATGTAACATCAATAACAACCTCGTTAAAAAACGTCGGTTGTTATTGATAGGTTACATACCTGGGTACGTAATCTACTATATTGTGAACGGGACCAGAAATTATCATTATTGCACATATATATATCTCGTGGAGGGCGCGGGTTCCCGAGTGGAGACCACGCCTCGGCAAGCGTATCATTGGACGCTCCGGCTAGATGGACCGATGACTTTGGGGGACGACTGGTAGCGCGATTGGATAACGGGAGATAGTGCCTTGTGGCGTACCCCAGGGGGGGCCTACGTCCAGCAGTGGACTTATAGGCTGATGTTGTCATGTCATATCTCGCTCTTAAATGTTCGGATCACGGCGATAGGAATATCCATCGTTACCTTTGCCTTTTAGCTATCTGTCCAGCACCGCTTCCAGCGCGGTCGCCAACTGTGAACTTTCAGCGAACGTTGCGCTTCCCCCGCTGTAAGACAAGGCGACTTGAAATCCATCGTTACCTTGGCCTTAGCTATCTGTTGCGGCGTGAACACGCAGTCGGCGATGTCTAGTACACGCTCGTCTAGCACTCGTTCGTCCAACACCGCTTCCAGCGCCGCCGCCAACTCTGAACTTTCAGCGAACGTCGCGCTTCCTTCCGCTGTAAAGGAAAACGACTTGAATTTAAGAAGCTGAAGTAGACTGCTTTAAACTTTCGCTGTCACATATAATGATTCAAAATATCACAAACGGAGTTCTTGAGTTAAAATAGGGTTCGCATTAAAACACCTAAGTGTCCACACTGGGATAGTGTGTTCCAGTTGTCTCCAAGATCCGTGTCCCTGTGGAGCAAGCTTTGGCAGGATGGGGCAAGGAGTCGCATGATGAGACATCGTCCAACCCTCTGCCACAATTAACCCCACCTGCTCTTGCTTTGCCTTGTCACACCTTGCCTCGCTTTTAACGGGGACACGGATACCGGGGACAAATGAAACACACAACTGGGGTTCATTTACTAATAACGAAGGTGACTCTTGTTCTTTGGTTAAAATAGGTCGCATTAAACACCTAAGTCTGCACACTGGGATGGAATTACTAGTATAATTTTTTCAACTTTGGCAACATCGTCTAAAAAGTCTTTATAAGCACTATCTAACTGAAGGTATCAATTCTCAAAACACTTTTGAGACCAATCTTAAAACGAAGAACTCACCTTGGTTGAAAAACTCAGTGAACGCTTCGTCGGGTATCTGGCTGAGGACGGCTGGATCTAGAATATCGTCTGGCGGTACGTGGCCCACTTCTTCTGTAAAGAGAATTTGTAATTTTAAAACAATGTGACGTTTACATATTTTGAAAACGGTGGCAATAAATCTCTCGTGAATTTACCGTGTACCGGACCGTGATACCGAACAACTTGATATGAAGATCAATTTACCGAAGGTCCGTCCATTTATTTCTTACGAAAGACTGCTTTATCCTACGTAAGATTAAATAAGATCTCGATGCGCACAATTAAACCTTATGTAAGGATCATCAACATGTTAAAAAATATATATAAACTAGTGGACGATTGCGGCTCCGGCCGCGTAAGTCGGTTTTAATCGCGTGGCATCTCTAAGGGATATTTTTCGGGATACCAACTATCATGTGTGTTAATCCAAGTTATCCTCTATCTGTGTGCCAAATCTAATGAAAATCGGAACAGCAGTTTTTGCGTAAAGAAGTACATGCATACAAACTTTTGCATTTAATGTATTAGTAGGACTATTTGGTCTCTACTGCAGTTGTAATTTTCCATGCTGTAAAGGCAAAGGTTATCGAAAAAAAGGAGAAAAAAAGAAGGATTAATATCCGATATGTACTTATGAGTCCTTACCCAATTCTACGGTGTTGCTCGCGGTGGGTATGTATTCATTCTCGCTGAGTCCCATCGATGTGTCCTCCGAGCTGTCGTACGTCGACGAGTTCGAGCACACATTCACTTCTGAAACAAAATTGCGCATCATGATCTCTTTTTCTTTTCTTGTGGGACACCGAGTCGTCCAACGACTCGATAAACCCTAGTGTCAGAATTTTTCAACCGCCTTCTACAAGTAGCAGGCTTCTGACATGGTTGTGTAACGACCGCCGTCTAAGTGATCATAAACAGCAACCGGGACCTACGGCTTAACGTGCCATCCGAAACACGGAACCATCTTACTTACGGACAATCGGGTGGTTCAGTCCGCAATGTCCTAACCAGACTGGGGACAAATTCACAAAGTGATAAATATCAACATTGTGAGTGACCCACCGAGAATCGCACCCGGGACCTTCTGCGTCAAAGGCAGTCGCACTACCACTGCACCACATCGGTTGTATTCATCATGATAATTATCTTCTATTTCAGTGCAATCTTGGTAGAGTGGCCGTGGTCGTTACTGACGTCACGCTTCACCAGTCGTCGCCATTCATCTCTGATGGCTGTTTTTCTTGTGCACTCATGTAGGGAGACGCCGAGAGCGGACTTTATCTGGTTAGTCTAACGTATAGGGGCCTGCCCCGCGCTCGTGTTCCCTCCACTTTCCCCTGTACGTAGAGGCGTTTAATCGAAGTGTTATCTCCGACAAGCATGTATGAAAGGCTGATGAATGTTGAGGAAGCGAAATTATGTCAGGATCGTAGCAAGTGGAAGGATGTAGTATCTGCATTCCGGGAAGAAGGCGTGATTATACGGTATAACGAAAACTTTTCAGGCGTGAACAGACCATGAAACTGAACAACTTTTTCTATGGCGGCTGTTTTTCTATGGTAAACGAAAAAAAAAAATTTTTATATTTTCCATACAAAGTCAGTCAGCTGATCGGGAATTTAGTATTCAAGGTCGAAAATTTTTTTTTGTTTCCCAGCATAGCTCCATACAAAAAGTTGTTCAGTTTCCTGGTCTGTGCATGCCTACAAAGTTTTCGTTACACCCTGTATGTATGTAAGTATGAAGTGAGGATCTCACCTGAGACCGGCACTTGCTCGTTCGGTTTGAGTTTGGGCGGCGGCGGGCGGCGGCGACGCTTGGGCTTGCGCGGGGGGCGAGGCGGGGGGGGCCACACGCGCTTGCGGACCACTACGGGCTTCTTCGGCTTGTTGTCGCGGTTTATCTTGTCATAGTTATCCTGGGGACAATATTTTTTTTATAAGTAATTTACAACTTACACACGTAATAAATAAAAGTAAGTAATACTTACTCGACTTGCTTGCTTGTTGTGCAATAAAGTGTGTTTGATTTGATTTGCAAAATTGTATACTACAGGCAGGATTTGAGTCTGTGACTTTCGCTAGAAGGTCTGGTGACCCACTAGATGGGCTAACGCGGCTCAATCGTACTAACGCGAAATTATGCACATGTATTTTGGCCAATCTACAGGGATGCAACTAATTTCTAAAATTTTGTATTCAAGGAAAATAGAGTTAGTGACATACAGTAAAATTACCAGTAGTTGCAGCCGTTGATGTTCTGTATGTCTAAACTGTAAGGGATACATAATCATCATAACTGTAATATATGCATCAGTATCTGCATTTTTAATATAATAGACAAAAGACCTATTGCCAAGTTAACACAGAATGTTGTAAATAACCTACCCGCTTCTACGCCCGCTCGGTGCTCAGTTGCGTGTGATCTTGCAGCGGCAACAACGGCTGCATACAGCGCGCCCCTAACGAACACCGCTGCAGACGACGCTATGTGATAGAGAGAGACAGCGCTATCGCACTCACCCGCTTCCACGCGTGCTCGGTGCACAGCGGCGTGTGATCTTGCAGCGGCAACAGCGACTGCGTACAGCGCGCCCCTAACGAACACCGCTGCAGACGACGCTATGTGATAGAGAGAGACAGCGCTATCGCACTCACCCGCTTCCAAGCGTGCTCGGTGCACAGCGGCGTGTGATCTTGCAGCGGCAACAGCGGCTGCATACAGCGCGCCCCTCCGGCGAACACTGCTGCACACGACGCGTAAAGCCGCTGCTCCGGATCCAACGCTACATGCTTCAGGCAATACCGCGTGCAAGGCAGCGGGGATTTCGTGCAACGCTCTTCGGAACATTGCGAGGTTGACGGGGTTTTAGTGAACCCACTTTCCCCGCCAGACCACCCGCTTTCCCTGTAATAGAGAATCCAAAGAATAGAAGTTAGTCACAGGCGTAACTCGATTCGACGGTCAAAACAATATGTAAGTCAGATGCACAAACATTTTCCTGAAATCCATTCAGCAAACAAAAAACGAATCGGAAACATCCAATGACGATAAAGAAGAAAAAACAAAAAACCCACCTCGCTATTTGCATTGTCGGTAAATATTGGCGGCCAACCAACCCACCTGAGTTGCCTCTTCTCCTGCGAGGTAAGTAAGGCGGGCATCCCGTGTCGAGTCAGCAAGTAGTTCACTGTAGCGGTGGGTAGCCGACACGTGCCTAGAGGCTTTTGCGACTGGAGTTGTTTCTGTAAGCAAAAGCGCGAAATTTGTCTAAGTTTAAATAAGCAAATTATAATCTGATTATAGGTAAACGCGTAATAGCTTTCGAGGAAAGTCGTAATCAACTTTCTATCTAAAGCTTTATACACACACACAAATCACGCCTTTATCCCTTACGGGGTAGGCAGAGCGTTAACGCCCGTAAGAATACGGTCGCTATCGCCACGTCTGACATTTTTGAGGATTGTTTTCCGAGGTTGCATTAGAAAACATGTGTATCACTATAGTGACAGGTTGTCAGCCTGTCGCCTAAAAATTGTAATACACCAATACTCTCGAGTCCCTTAGTCGCCTCTTACGACACCCGCGGGAAGGATATGGGGAGATGCTATTCTAAGCCGGCATCACACGGCATCTAAAGCTTTATGCAGGCAAGAAATTTGGCGCAGCCGGTAGGATAACCAAATCCTAAAATTAATTACACAAAAGTAGGTATACATACTAGTAAATAGACCTATATGTATAGACATATATGTCTATTTATCTGATGCCAATAGTATGTAAATAAGAGCTTTAAATATACAGAAAAACGGTAGCCAGCTGGGATTAGAAGCTGTGTCCACACAGACTACTTCACCTGCGCACACCATGTCCTCTGGATTTCTCAAAGGTTGACTGGTAGAGATCCCTTAATGAGATAAGTCCGCCTTTGTGCCTTCACATTATATTCTCTATCTAAGTGTTTTTTGTAATTTCCTGCATACATACACATACATACATATATCACGCCTTTATCCCTTGCGGGGTAGGCAGAGCGTTAACGGCCGTAAGGATACGGTCGCTATCGCCACGTCTGTCATTTTTGAGGATTGTTTTCTAAGGTTGTTTCAGAAAACATGTGTATAACTATAGTGACAGGTTGTCAGCCTGTCGCCTAAAAATTGTAATACACCAACACCCTCGAGTCCCTTAGTCGCCTCTTACGACACCCGCGGGAAGGATGTGAGGTGATGCTATTCTAAGCCGGCATCACACGGTAATTTCCTGCTTGGTACAATAAAGTTATGACATACATACATACTACTGGTGCGAATCTACGAGGCATCGCTCTCAAGAGGGTCTTATGATTTCTCGATGTGATTTAGTGGCGCAATCGCTAATCTTTATGTTGGTATAACAGTTACATACTTATTTTGCAAATTACTTTATTTCGTCTTTCGTACTTAGGTACTTTTTTACAATTTCAGCGTAAAAATGGAGGGATCAGTTTATCGACGAGGCAATCGTATTAATCGAATTTCTAAGCGATGTTTCTACCTTTACCTTACAGTGGGACAATACGGCCTGTATTAAATATATAAAATATATAATAGTACCTTGATAACGGAAGCAAGTTCACGATGTTTTCGGTAATCCTTGGCGAGTTTCAAGGCGGTCTGCGCTCTGGCTACATGTCGCCTCAACGCCGCGCGCCGCAACGCCAACCGTGCCCCTCGAGACTCCGCTGCGCTTTCCTCCACACACACCGGGCCGGTGCCAGCTTCTGATGTGAAAACAAGAAAATTATAAAATAAGCTAACAAGTGCTTCTCTAATCTAATTATTATATTTGCAAGAAAAGTATTCTACGAAAGATATTACGATGGTTAAAAATATACAGAAAAGGTGGGTCTAAATATTTTTTTTGATTTCGAACCTTGAAACTGAACAACTTCCCCAGAGATATAATGTAAACAAATAAATGAATGTTTACCCAGAAGTTAAACAATAGGGCGAAGTTATAATATATTATGTATTGTGTATATGTTGGGAATAAATCGTTTTCCCAGTGGGTATTATGCAAATATGCCTTCCTCCTGATCAATCTATCTAATCAAAAAGCGCATCTAAATCCGTTGCGTCTATTAGGAGCTGCTAGCGATGTTTATGACAGAAATAACTAAAAAGTGTAACTAAAAAGTGGTGACCCTTTTTAGTTACATAAGTTGCATACTATGTATTTTAATTTAAGAAAATTTCTTTTTTATATTGTAACTAAAATAAACGTATTTTCTTTCTTTCTTTCTTTCTTTCAAATACCTTTTTGTGTTTTAGTTATAAAGAAATTCTTACCAAAATCAGGCATATTATCGTCATCACTGCTACTGCTCTCCATGGTAAATGGGAGTGGCCGTTTATTGTCCAGCGGGCCGCAGTCAAATAGCTCATAACCAGGCGCGTGCCAGGTTCTCGTCGGTTCTGGTACCGCACGCGTATGTATCCGTTGCAAAGCCTCATGGACAGCTGGCCCACGCCCGCGACGCGGTTTTGGCTGAGGTGTCGTCTTGCCCAATGATGCCGTTTTTCCAGAAGGAGTTTTTCCTGCTGACGTCTTGCCTGCTGATGGAGTTTTGCCTGCTGAAAATCAATGACAAAGTAAATGCCTGCTCGCATACATAAGTAGAACTAACAGTAGGCCTGTTGACTTATATTTTGAACACATTCTTACCAGATGTTTTCTTTCCACCAGAAACAGGAATCTTAGCAGCTGGTGCTGCGAGTACAGGTGCAGGGGCAGAAGGGTCCAAAGCTTCAGTTTTGATAACCGTTGGAGGGCTGACTACCAACCCATGCTCTCTCTTGAAAACATCCAAGAAAGTTTCAGAGCCCGCATTCTTAGATGCAGACACAGAATTAGAACTATTTGTCAATGTTGAATTCTGATTATCACTAATAATACTGGCTTTACTAGAAGTAGGATTGGAGCATTGTCCCTTAGGACTATGAACCGTTTGACCCTCAAATGCAGAAGTGGACTGTATCTGATCTTTTGCCTGATTAGTCTTAGCTTTCAGAACTTTGGTACTTGAAGTCTTAGTTTCTTTAACAATATGTGGAGGTGCTATTACATCTTGATATTTTGCATGAGTGCCGTGAGTATATATATAGTGCCCATTTGAAACAACTTCAGTTTTAACTTCTTCCTTGATATCTCCATTTGTAAGGGAACCAATGAGATCAATATTGTTAGTCGGACTATCCAGGAGCTCAGTTTTGACATCATCATCATTATCAGCAAATATGTAGTTATCATCTGTGTGGCTAACGGTTATCTCACCAGCGATGACATCAGAATCATGGAAAGTATACAAATCGTTGGGATCTATTTTAAATTTTGTATGGAAGTAGTTATCATTTAGATGGCTGATGTAAGTCTGCTCATCTCCTGAGCTATCATTGATAAACATGTTGACATCATTGCAGCTTCCAGGCACCCCCTCCACTGCCATTTTATACTGCGTTGCGCAGCTCGCTTCCGATATATTCTGTGGTATACCACTGAACCTGTGGAATAAAACTGACTTGATGAGGAAAAACCAAATGGAAATAATATATATTTATTATGTTTCAAAATATCATAGGAATAAATTAATATTCAGTTTAAATACTTTTCTATTATGATTTTAAAGTAATTTATTTTACAAAATACAATTTAAAAAAAATCTTCAGCACTTAGGCTGCTGTTACTTAGAAAGGTGGATTGTCGCCTCTTAGTATAATTGCTCAAGCAGCTTGTAACAAGTTATATGGTACAATGGACAAATTCAGCTTATTCAATTGCTACTGAATTTAAATGTGTTAAGATAAAGATCTTCTTACCCCACATTTTCTGTTGTACTCAAATACGACATGCTGCATTCATTTTACAACTTGGTGATACAAACAATGCTGTTACTATGAAATGTTCATTTCATTTGGTCCCATAGCTTTATACTGAAAACGATAATCATTATTAGTTCGCAAGGGCTTCTAGAACTACGTCTAACCGTTTATTTATATCACAAACATGAATATACACAAAAGCATAGAAGATAAAAACAACCATGCACTATTTCATTGTCGTTTTTATCATCAAATTTTCATGAAAGTATTGGCTTTCCCGGGCCGAGTAAAGGATTCTAGTATGCCAGTGGTGATGCTGGAACCTTTCCTAAATTAACCATAACAATGCAAGCCACAAATAAACACTGATAACCAATAATAAATGCAATTTTACAAAGGTATATCTCACATCTAAAATTGGGTATTTCCCAATGCATGTTGATAACAAATGAAGTAGAAAAGTAGTGGAATATCACAGAATTGAAAGTTTTCACTTGATTTGTTCAAAAAACGAAGTTTTTAACAAAAATTGTCTTTCCAAATAATATTTCAGAAATGACAGAAGACAGAACGCAGCAAATGGCAGCCATGAGCAAAACTGGATGCGTTCGTAAAATTAACATAATTCTTCTTAAACTTTTAACTTTGATTTCATATTCATTTAATTTACCTTATGTTGAATATGTATAAAGTGCAAACTTTGTTGTTAAAATTATTCTTGTTTTGATTTTGACCTTTATTTATTAATTTGTTTTTTTTTTTCAATATTACTCTTTTACATCGTAAAAGTGAACGCAACTTTTATTTTCCTTTTTTTATTTCTTTGACTGTGTCACTGGACTGTGTAATCAGGAAATATTCAGCCACAAAACATAAAGGCTAGCGCAGATTGGTTAGATTGGTTCTAGCTCCATTATTGTACACACAAGTCCTATTTGGTGTGGCATGTTTCATATCTCTTCATAAAATGCAATACAACTGGTGGGTGCGTGAATGCATACACATATTACACATATGCTGCATCAAGTTTACGCTAGCTTGATATGATATAAATAGCAATAGCACAGATTCATTATCGCAAGCGACGCGCGTGCGTGGCACATATAACCCGTGCTTATGACAAGACACGGTTCAGTAGTTTTTGGGTGAAGGACTAACACACAAACAAACAAATAAACAGACAAACAAACATTCGCATTTATAATATTGTTAGTTGGACGTATATTATATATATATCCATAATGCTCAAAAATATCGATATATCGAAGAGTCCGAAATATCTATATAAAATATCGAATCAAAATGCCCATTAAAAATAAAAACAGGTACCAACTAAATTGAGTATAATTATGTTACTGGTAACAAATTATATTACTTGTATTGTATGCAACAAATCATTAGTTCAAAAGCTACAAAAGGTCGCAGGATTTTATGTAATTTATCGCATAGTTTATAAAACAAAGCTTCAACAGAGGTAGCCAAGTATGGATGTTATTCGATATAGAAGTAGCTATTAATGTAAATTGTTGCGTGTAAATTCTAGATTAAACCGTACTGTAGAATACGCGCCGCAAACAGTATGCTATGTATGTGCTGATGTTTACTCTGTTGGTAACCTAATAAATAAAATAAAATAAATAAATAAAATAAACAGTGAAGTCTGTACTTACTAGTCTTTATAAAGATTGTATAAAATATCACTTGGAAAAAATATTCGTGAAACGAAACGCTGGAGACTTGTAAAGAAAGTTCAAGGTCATGTTTTATTTTTTGTTATTTATAAATTATTTTGTTAGATATATTTTATTATTACACTATTTATTATTTCTTTAGAACTTTTTCATATCAAGCAAGATGATTCATTTTAATAAAAATATTATCACAACAGTATTTTTGAAGTCCTGAATCTTAAATTTAAATAACCCGCCATGTAGATTTTGATTTGAGAACCCCGTCCCGTTTCGAAGCGTTGTTGTGAATCCATTATGGCGATATTTGATGTTGTACTATTTTGAAGGTACGTCAATTTTGACGAATTTATCATGTATTACTCGGTAAATAACTTGTTTACAAAGATATCTCAGTTCAGTTTACCGCTATATGTTCAAGTTTATTCGATTTCATGTGGAAATTGTGTGTAGTGAAAGGCACAGAGTTTGTATTGTTTTGTTTGTGATTTCCGATAAATCTGTGATAATTTCAATTTGCTGGGGTATTATGAAACAATTCTAGATCTAAACATATACTAGAAACTTTATTTTGATTTGCCGAAGCTTTGAATCCCATAACCGCTCATGGTTATGTCTGTTTTACAAGCAAAACCATGAACTAGGCGGAATGTAATTACGGTAATTATAGATTGATATTTCATGTTTTACCGAATAAGGACTGTTTCTTTTGGTTTCAGGAGTGCACACGTGCTTATACAAATGGGAGTTAAATAATTTATTACTTGGGTGCATGAGAATAGCGCCATAATAATTGATTCATTATTTGAGTACATAGTCTTTAGAGCGCTGACGATAATGACGGACACGAGACGAAGAGTAAAGCTTTATGCTCTGAATGCTGACCGGCAATGGGACGACAGAGGAACAGGACATGTATCTTCATGTTATGTGGAAAGGTTGAAAGGCACATCTCTGCTTGTAAGGGCAGAGTCAGATGGGTCACTTCTTTTAGAAAGTAAGATACAGCCTGACACAGCTTACCAAAAGCAGCAAGACACACTAATAGTTTGGTCAGAAGGAGACAATTTTGACCTAGCATTGAGTTTTCAAGAAAAAGCTGGTTGTGATGAAATATGGGAAAAAATATGTCAGGTTAGTGTTTTACTACTGTTTTTCAGTTATATCATGATTTAGCCCTCTACTAGAATCCGCAACACACTTCTAGACGGGTTTTTACTAGAAATCTACACTCAATCTTCTAACCTCTAAAGTTCTAAGTTAATTAGATTTTAACTACCTGTAATGTTTAATTTCAGGTTCAAGGAAAGGATCCCTCAGTTGAAATTACGCAAGACATAGTTGAAGAATCAGAAGATGAAAGATTTGATGAAATGTCAGACAGTGTTCAACCAGTTGAGTTACCAGCATGTGAAATGGGCCGTTTGGAAGACATCAGTGAATTGGTCAACAGTTGTCTGGTATCACCTGCACGCAAGGACAAACTTGCAGCAGCACTGGAAAGCCAGCATTACATCAAAAAACTACTAAACCTGTTCCACATGTGTGAAGATATTGAAAACATTGAGGGGTTACATCATCTTTATGAAATCTTTAAAAGCATATTCCTTCTTAACAAAAACACACTGTTTGATACCATGTTTGCTGATGACACCATATTTGATGTAGTGGGCTGCCTAGAATATGACCCCAGTTTACCGCAGCCCAAAAAGCACAGAGAATACCTTAGAGAATTGGCCAAGTTCAGGGAGGCAATACCAATAAAAAATGCAGACTTACTTGCAAAAATACATCAAACATACAGAGTACAGTACATTCAGGATATAGTTTTGCCAACACCTACAGTTTTTGAAGACAACCTGCTAAGCACTTTATCAAGTTTTATATTTTTCAACAAAGTAGAAATAGTAAAACTTATAGAAGAAGATGAGAAGTTTCTAACCGATTTGTTTAAACTTCTCATGGATGACAAGACACCAAATCCAAAGCGAAGAGATTTAGTTTTATTTTTAAAAGAATTTTGTAATTTTTCACAAAACCTACAGCCACAAGATAAAGATGCTTTCTACAAAACATTAGTGTCATTGGGGATCCTGCCAGCATTAGAAATAACACTAGGTATAGATGACCAGAAGACCAAGACTGCATCTATAGACATTTTAACATACATTGTGGAGTTTTCTCCATCAGTAGTGAGAGATTACACTTTGCAGCAAGCAAACAACACAGAAGAGGTGTGTATGATCAGTTTGACATTCAATAACCTTGTTGGAATAAGTAGTAGGTAGTAGTAACAGCTGTTTCATTGATCACTGTCTGTTTGCAGGAGCACATGTTGTTGAACATAGTGATAGAACAGATGCTCCGAGATCGTGACCCTGAATTGGGAGGTGCGGTGCAGCTGATGGGGGTGCTACGTATACTCCTCGACCCTGAGAGCATGCTCGCCTCAGTAAACAAAAGTGAAAAGGCAGACTTTCTCAATTTCTTCTACAAGCACAGTGTACAAACACTTATAGGTGAGTGTTTTAAAAGTTACCTTGAACTTGGATCTAAGGGTCAGCTCCGACGCAACGAACGAGGCGCGGCCTTTTGAAACAATGTGACGCGTGCCTTGCGAGGCGGTGAGCACGTGGGGCTGCTCGGGTGGTCTGGACGAACTTGTAGAATACAGACTCTGATTGAATTGGAACTGGGTATGAGATATGTTGAGTGGTGTCACAGTAACGCCTAGGGTTTCGGTGTATCATGTCTCGTAATGGCGCATGCCGGTCAGATTGGATCTGATCCTAAAGGGCAATTCATATGAGTGCATATGATCACGCGCATATCTGTTGTATGGAACTCTTGAGTTATGTCACACTGCACAGAGTACACAAACAGTGTGCCCTGCCCTTAACACTGGTCTATTTCAATGATCTTTACATTGTAACACTAATACAAATTTATTGTAAGGCAACTTTGTCATGCAATTGTATTTATTTAAATGGGCACAGGTTATGGGCAAATCAATCACTTCATTAATATAAGGTACAAGCACATGTATTGTAAAAGAATTTATATTTTATTTTATAACTAGCAGCTAGCCCAGCAGTTGCACCTGCTGTTAGTCAATTTCCATAAGACATTTTCTTGGCAATGATTATTTATACAAATAAATCTTTTTCTTAAATTTCTTTTCTCTGTCAAAAAACTGCATCAAAATTCCGTTGTGTAGCATAGTTTTAAAGATCTAGGATACATACATACAGACGTGGAGACAGACGCGAGAAGCAACTTTGACTTTATACTATGTACTGATATCTTTGCCGTGTGCCGTGTGATGCCGGCTTAGAATAGCCTCACCCCACATCCTTCCCATGGGTGTCGTAGGAGGCGACTAAGGGACTCGAGTGTATTGGTGTATTACAATTTTTAGGCGACAGGCTGACAACCTGTCACTATAGCGATACACGTTTTCTGGAACAAGCTTGGAAAACAATCATAAAAAATTACAGATGTGGCAATAGCAACCGTATTCTTACGGCCGTTAACGCTCTGCCTACCCCGCAAGGGATAAAGGCGTGATATATATGTGTATGTACTGATATCTTTTTTGTAAGTATTTGACTATGAATAAATGTAAAATATTAAAACCGACTGCCTTTGTAATCTTTTACCTTGTTATATGTATAAGACTTGACCTACTGTTGAAGTCAAGAATATCTATGTAAATTAATGTTTATTTATTTTAATTTGAATATAACAGGCAGAAATAACAATACAGAGTGTTAGGAAAGCAAATGTGTAAAGGGTTGAACAAACCCACCTGTTAAATTGAACTACATACATACATACATATATCACGCCTTTATCCCTTGCGGGGTAGGCAAACAAACTGAAAATGATTTACAGATCAAGATTTTTATAAAAGTTCATTCATTTTAGTACTACTAAGTAGAGAATGAAGTTGCTTTTTGCGTTTCTCTATCATCTAAACCACCACACAACAGATTTTGATGAGTTTTTAATAGAGTGATTCAAGAGAATAGTTTATAATTACAATGCACTAGTGGACGCCCGCGGCTCCGCCCGCAATAGCATTTCGGGGTAGCAACTGTCCTAATTGTTAACTAAGTTACCCTTTTCTTCTAATTCAAGTTACCCTTTACCAGTGTGCCAAATTTTAGGAAAATCAGTTTAGTAGTTTTAGTGTGAAGGAGTTTATAATATTAGTAGAATAGGATGACCTTTTCTTGCCAAGGGGATGCAACAGCTAGGCTGGCCGCTTCCACTAATTATTCCGTACTCTGGACTCTATTGAGAAATTGATCTTGCAGCTCCACTCCTGAGCAACACGGCGGGCGAGAAGCCGCTGAAGGAGGATTACCATACGGTGCAGCTTCTGGGGCTGGTGCTGGAGCTCCTGTCGTTCTGTGTCGAGCACCACACGTACCACATCAAGACCTGCATACTTAACAAGGTATGTGATTGACCTGTAGACTGTTTCTTATTCTTGCTGAGACCAGCAGTCCAGCTTTTGGCGCTGGACCTTGAACAGCTGTTTTTAATACGACAAATACCACATCAAGACAAGACCTGTATATTCAACAAGATTTGTGTGAGGGAGAAAGGAGTGATATATGTATGTGTGAGTTAGTATGTAGCTAGTTTCTGCTGTGACTTTAGGGCTTCTCATCATGTTCAACCTGTAGCTTTGACAGGAATTATAACGTCACCTCAGCCCATAGCAGTCCATTGCTAGATGTAGGCCTCCCCAGGACACGCCACAAGGCACGATCTCCCGCTTTCGCCATCCAGAAAGAGTTTCTACTTACTACTACAATACTTACTACAATATTCTTCAAGTCAAATCCATCCTTTTTAAAGTAATCCGTTTTAAAATTTCAGTAGAGAAAAATTATTATCTTTGTTCATATTACTTCTATTGACAAGGTTGAGATTGAAAATGAATACTATGAAAGTTTTTCTTTTCAAAACTAAACAGGAAAACTAACTCTAATAATACTCATTGATTATTTTAGATTATTACACGATAGTGTATAGTGTATTTAGTTTGATGTCTAAACATTATAAAATATTGTAGTATGTAAACAATATGCACAGAGTACACAGAAAATGAAAGCAGTTTTGAAATATGTATGTAAACTTATGCACTACACTTACTAGTGAGTTGGTTTCGACTCAGTTTTTTGTCATTATACATAACAGAAACCGTAATTCTGATATTATGCCGACAACACAGTATAAGGCAGGATCGATATAAAGATACATCTTAGAATTAAAGTGCTCAGAAGTTACATAAAATTTACAGATAGGTAGCCACTTTTTTCAAATTTCTTGGTTTGGTACATTAGCTTCAATCTTTGTTCCAGGATCTACTCCGCCGTATCCTTGTACTAATGCGGTCTACCCACACGTTCCTGGTGCTCGGCGCGCTACGGTTCATGCGCAAAATTATCGCGCTCAAGGACGAGTACTACAACCGGTACATCATCAAGGGGAACTTGTTCGCGCCTGTTGTTGACGCTTTTCTTAGGAATAATGGCAGGTAAGATTGAGAACTCTCCTTGCCTTATCCCGTTCTCAGCTGGGGTCGGCTACCTAACCTAGTGGACTTGACGTGGAACCAAGTTTTTACACAGAGCGACCGCCACCTGACCTCTGCAACCCGAAGGCTAACCTGACCCGGACCTGACCTAGGTTAAGTCACATTTAAATATCATCTGAATTAAAATTTCATATGAATGTGGGTTTTATCACGATGTTTTTCATCCACTGTAAGAGCAGACGGTAAATCTAAGTGAGTAAAAACACATTGGTACATGGCGGGGATTGAACTTGTGTCTTGTACGATTGTGAACGATTGTAAGACCGATGTCCTAACCACTTGGCCACCGACGCGACGCTCCTTAAAAACCTTTTCTATGATCAAATATGATCATCTCACATTTCAAATTCTAGGTATAACCTGCTCGACTCGGCCATCTTGGAGCTTTTCGAGTTCATCAAGCTGGAAGATATCAAATCTTTATGTTCGCACGTCGTCGAGAACTACGGCAAGATTCTAGAAGACGTTGAGTATGTGCAGACGTTCAAAGCACTCAAGACGCGGTACGACCAACACCAGGACAAGCTAAAAGAGCGCGAGCGAGGTGAGTTAGGTTAGATATCGCTTCCTTCTTATTATGTAGCTTGTCTATTTCATACGTCGTATATAAATATTTGCGGGAAAATCATAGAAAAAACTTTCAGTAAACTGTATGTCTTTCCTAATTCCAATAACAATTTTGTAGACTATTGCAGACATGTATTAACTAAAGCCGCATGGACACTATAAAAGTATACCTGAGTAACTTTGACAAAGGCGCTTGGATAAAAGTTGTACGCGGTTCTGGTCCACTTTGACTGGATGGTCATCCAAGTGCGCTTTCACTTTTTGCCATGATCATAGAAGCGTTCAAAAAGGCCGACAAATGTAGTTGGTCCGTCCAAATATACTTTGGTAGTGTCAACCTGGTATAACACCCACTTTTTCTTTGGAAATAACGAATCCTGTTTCATTTCAGTGAGTGGCAGCGTAGGCGTAGCGGAGGCGGTAGTGCCGTCTCTACTCCGCACGCGGTACCGCCGCGAGGCTCGCACGCCCGACGACGAGGAAGAAATGTGGTTCAACGACGACGATGAACTAGAAGACGAAGCCCCGCTAGAGACCGCGCAGCCGCATCCGCTGCCACACGCGCACCACGGCCTCGACGCCATCGGTCAGTACACTGAGAGGGCGTTCAGAAACGTCGGGGAGACGAACGAAAGCGAGACGGGTTCGTATTTTAGATTGGGATAAGCCGTTTGATACCATATTCCACTTTTTTATTTTTTTAGTCATGGAAATTATTTTAGTTCTTTTACAGTGAAATAGTGATTTAGAGTTGATTATCATCTTTGAAACGCAATAGTAGTGTTTTTTGTACGTTAGAAACTAAAACTCCAAAACGCTTGTGGAGTGCCTCAAGGAAGTACGTTAGTGACCATACTATTTTCAGTTTTCATAAACTCGTTGTTGCAATTAATTATTCAGTTTTTAATTTATATGGTGTGCCTATAGCATCGCTTCTCTATTATAGCTTTCTACATTCAATGTAAACCAAACTGCAACATTTTTACCAGAGAAGATAGTAGAAACTCACAGTCAATTTGCATCTCTCTTTCAGGCAAGATAGTAGAAAAGAAATGCTCGCCTCCCTCAGAGTCCATGAACGGTCCGAGCCGGGTGCTGCTTGCTGGTGTGACGGCGGGGGCGGGGGCGGGGGCGGGCGCGGGGGCGGCGGGGGCAGGCAAGCCGCCGCTCACCGACGTTCAGGTATCCGAGCCCAGATTACTCGATAAGGTAAACTTCCACCTCCCTTCCGTACTGAGCGCGCGCTCGCTTCACGCCGGGACGCACCGGGGCAACGCACGGTACCGATCACAGGAATAAAGGAGATCAATATAATACTAACCTTTTTTAAAGTCTATATTTTCATTATAGAGTGGTTTGGTGACTAGCAAACTGATCTACGAATATTTGTTTCAAGTTTCTTAATCATTTTACTGCCAAAGTCGTTCATATTATCTATTGATATTGAAAAACGGAAGATGAGACCAATGTTATCCAAACCATCCAGTTTTTCAACGGTTTCTAGAAATCTTTTTCAAAATTTTAAAAAGAAATATGACTTCCAAATCTTGCAGCAAAGCACAATTAAGTGTATAGAAAAAGCTCAGATTAATGATCTCCATTGTTTCTATGATTAAGTATATATTTTTGAAGTGTGTAATATTTATCTTTTTCATTTCTATTTGTACTTTTAATCATTTATTATAGTTTTTGTGTTTATTCATATTGTTATTATCTATTTATTTATACTGATAGGGACTGGGTTGTTGGGATTATATGATTTTATTATTTATATTTTCATACTAACATTGCTTTTTCATACTACTTCTGCTATGCCTGACCTGTGAAATAACAACGCGTTTTAATTGGTCCGTTCTTTGTGTGAAAGTTAAAAAAGCAACATTAAAAAATGGTGGCTGGAGTGAATTAATAGTTTCGTTTTCTACGAATGCTAGTTCTTGGCGCCAGAATTCTATTGTTCTTGTCTAATCAATCTTTTCAAATTTTACGTGCCCAGAATTCGGCCACTTCTACAGGTGCGTCTCCAGTGGTCGAGCAGCCTCAGGTGCTCACTGCCGCGCACTGCATGCTGCTCAATTGCTCATGCCCGGCGAAATACGTCCACACCGGCCGGAGCTTGCGCCGCATACCGCGTGCGTTTGCGAACACCTAAGGCTGCTCGGCCACTGGAGACGCACCTAACCGCTTATGTGGTAGTGGACTACAAAAATTCAATTGAAAGATTCTTCTAGCCTTTAATTGAAACTGACCAATAAGATAGTGTATGCTCTATCACTTTATGAACACCATAAGCTGTTTAGAAAACGCGTCAAAAAGTAGTGTAACGGTTACTTACACAGTCAATATTGTAGGGCCTAGTGGACTACGACGGCGACTCCGACGAAGAGGAAGAGAGCAGCAGTATGGACGTGAGTGCGGAGGTCGCCAGCCCCGACGCCGCCGGCAGCGGGGCGGAGGCGGGCGCGGGGGTGGGGGCGGGGGCGGCGCCGGCCGCGGCCAGCAGCCCCCCGCACCAGCCCGCCGACACCCCCGCCGAGGAGCGCGACGCCAAGCGGCCGCGCCTCGCGTAGCTCCCGCTTCCCTCAAGGAATATAAGCTACATTAGCTCAGTCTCGCCTGCGCCTGCGCCACACGCCCAGTGGAACGCCGAGCTGCTTCTCGGCCTAGCGTATGATACGTCCGAGTGGACCAATCAAGTCGTCGCGCCTGGTGAGTTTGACTAAATTAAAATAATTTGGTACATATTATGGCGGCGTCAGACTTTTGGTTTACTCTTAATTTTATAATAAAGATCGCGTGTCGTTATGAGCTGTTGCCGTTTCTGAGGCATGTTCCAATTGAGAGTGAAAACTATAATTCTCATCAGAGAAACCGCGACACTTTCGTATTTATGATTTGATAAAACACGAAACCTATAGAAAATTGTTCCTAATTTGTGACATTTATATTAAGATTTATAAAGCCCATTTTACTCACTATTACACGATATCAGACATTTATTCCAAAATGAACACACTTTTTCAACGTTTCATACAAAACATAAACTTGCAAGGTGTCGCGGATTTTTTGATGAGTAGATAAAAAAAGCACTTTGAGACGGAATTTTAAATGGAATCTAGAAGTGCCTCTTTATTTTTAGAAGTATCACTGGTTCACTGCAGGGCATGCTCTATTCCTTAAACCATTATCTCCAATATGACACGCGTAAGTTACAGCGTAATTGCTGTACATAGTTAGTTGTGTGGTATTGAAGCTAGGCAGTGAAGTGCTCAAAACGGCATTGTCTATTTTGTACGTTGTAGTGTCGACAGATTAGGGTACTACTAAAATCCCTACCGACACCCTACCCTACTACATGTACATTTTTGATAATCAACAAAAACAAATAAAAATTTAAATAAATAGGTATAATTTGAATTTTGTAAAAGCATGAACAGAATTTTATTGAAATCGTTACCTAGGGCCGTTGGTCGGGATTTGGGATTGGTTTCTACTCCAGGAGTCGACCTTCGTAAATTATTAGCGTATGAAAATGTTCATACTTCGTAGTTTAATTAATTACTTCAGTTGGCATCAGAAGATAGAACAAAATATTGGTTACTAAATGTATTTAATGCGAATTAATTTTAATAGTTAGATTACTTTCCCGGATGGTTTGTAATAATAAAAGTACAAAGAAAACATGAATGGAAATGAATTATAGAGAACATCGCGAACGGACAATTAAAAATGTATGTACCGTCAAAGCAGACGATAAAACTAGTTAACTAATTATCACAAGACCAATAATTTCTCTGAATTGAATAATCTAAAACTGTGCTGTGGAATTGCTACTCACTAAGTTTTTAACAGAAAATATAGCACACATTATACTATGGATGGAATCTGTCGAGTTTTCTGAAATAGAACAGATTCAAGGATATTATTTCAATTATTACTTTATAATCATATTATTTATTTGCATTCCTTTATGTTGTGGTTTGCGTTGAGCTTTTATAAGGTCTACGAAAAAACTTTATTGGTATTTGATACCATTCCTTATTTAATAGTATACATTCTGATTGAAAATATTTATTAGCAAATCCGGTTCATGAGAAATATAAGTTAATAATTTTAAAAAATTTGGAGTACACCTCTTATTAGCTCAACTTTGTTGATGGTAAAGAAAATGCTGCGAGAAGTCTTTTGAAGAATTTTAAAGCTTTTCTTGTGTTTACTACACAAGAAAATGATGCATGGAATATATCAAATACTCTTCTCTGAACAAGCTTACTTTGTAGTTGCGTTTGAAACGAATCTCATAATTTTGTGGACAAATGTAAACTCTCACTTCAAAAGTGATTTATATTATTAGTACTTGGGCCGATCTATGGTTAGCCTACGTCACATGAGATCTAACCGAGATCCATGGATGTTTTGCTAAGCAAGAGTTATAAGAACTACCACTCAGGAATTCGGCTATTTAGGACAGGCAGACCTATGTTTATTTTCTTTTTCGTTACGATACCACATGCCGTAAGAAGCACCTCAGTATTGATACCGGATTCCTGGGTGGTTGTTCTTATAACTCTTGCTCTGCACAACTCCCCGACCTGCTGCCATGGGTCTCTTTTAGGTGGCATGTGATGTAACGCTAACCATGAATCGGCTCATGTACTATATGGTGTCTTGCTTTGTTTTTGGTGCAACTGCTGTAAGCTTCTCAGCCGAGTATTATTTATGTCTCTTTATTTTAGATTAATGAACTTAACACGTGAAGAAAAGTTCATTTTTGTACACTTATCTAGGTCCTGACCAAAGTTTCATGGAGCTTTTTCTTATTTAAATTCTTGCATGGAAATCCTTTGGACAATAAATGTGAAATTATTTGGTCTGACGGATTTATCACCTTGCAACAATCTTCACAAATTCATTTAGTTACTAGGTTTTGAGCCGTTAATTTTGCATGGAAATTATACGTTAAGTACATTCGGATTTTTACTTGGGACCTAGATTTGTGTTCCTGTAGTATGGAGTTTTGCCTCGGGTATAGCCATGAAGACGTGGCATTTGTGATTGTGTTCTGACTGAACAACGCTTTATTGAAATTCCTTTTCCTTGTGTCTATTTATTTTCTATACTCTCAACAAACTTCCTGTCTTCGCTTATGAACATTTGTAGCTTTTTTACACTGCAGAAGTAATGTGTATGTGATATAAGTATCTGATTAAGATTCATTTTATTTTATTACTGTTAACCTCTAGTTTTATCGTTCGTATTTTGTAAATAATATTATATTAGATTTTGTAAAGTATACTACTAATCTGGTGATCAGCTCGACACTTTAAATGAATTTAGGTCGCTTACTAGATCACTTGTCGCCAGAAACGATATACGAGATATATTAGACGAAAGTGGTCCAATAATTTACTTGTAAGTGACGTATCGTATATATCCCTTAATTAGTTTGTGTAATGCATTTACACTTTTCCTCTATAGAAGTTTTATCTTTTCATCATTCATTAACAATGGTAGCCCTCAGGGACAATCTATCATTCTAACTTAAACAGTCTGATGATGAAAAACTTAGAGCAGTAAACTTACTATGTACATTAAAGCCTTCACATTGGCTATGTTTTTGTCAAAACAAAAACTTTGCAGATACTTATCGTAGGTAATTTAAATGTTTTAGATGTTATTCCTGGCGACACAGATGATTCGTTTGTGGCATACGAATGTATAGCATATTTTTCATTTATGTTTCCTGTCGAATATAAAGTTGAGTATAAGAAATATTCATTTGTGAGAAGAGAGGAACGTTGTATGCCATCCAAATAAAGTAGTGGTATGGTAATTATTTATTTTCTTTTTTATACATCGTCCACCAGCCTAATATTTAGTCAAAATTTAGACGCATTTACAGAAGTTGCATTTCGATATTACACATGCTACTTTGACCCGCATGCCTGCTGATTGCGCCATTTCTTTTAGATTTCATACTATTTCGTATATTGTCACTTACATTTGGAGATGGTGCATTATCACGCAGTAAGTCTTCCGACTGCGGGACAAAATCGCACGCGTATCGAAATTGCCTCGTCTGCAACAGTGCGTTTATACATCGTATAAATCATCGTGTATCTTGGTTAACGTCCTATGAATCTTCCTGTTACATATCAACTGATGTATCTGATTTAAATAAAAACTATTGATCTCTGTTATCTTAAACATCAGCACAAACTTTCAATGATGGTCACATTTGAACCTGGAGGACTCAAATCTATTTTTAGTGAGCACAGTAGAGGCGAGACGAAAATTTATAGATGCGTGGAGAGAATTTGTCAGAACATTGTAAATATTAAATTTATTGTAAGAAGTTTTTTCGAAATCTGCAAACATCCACGTAATATGGCATCGAGATGTCAATTAGATATACGACCCTTATATTCCTTGAGATCACTTCCCCATTTTTATTGAAATACGAAGCTGTAGGTGAAAGTAGACTGTAACAATGACTATTTTTTATCTGTCTAGGTGGATGACCATCATAAACTAATTTATACACTGAAATAAAAATAAAATAGATTTACCTATTGGCAAATTGTGTAAAATAAATAAGCTTACTATAATGCTATTATTATGATGTCACTAGTTAAGTAAGCAATATAAATATAAGATACATAATACGAAAATATTGTTTTAATTTGTTATTCCATATCAGGCAAAATCTCAAGTAGCGAGATTTAATATTTTATTTTTATATTAAAATAAACCCAATCGTATCACTTAAAACTTTAATAAATTAAAAACATCCATGAATAAATAGAACTTTGGTCAAATAACAATTAAATTAATGAGAATAAAAAAGGAATAAAATCAGTTGGTAGAGTCGACGACCTCAGTCTTGAGCTTGCTGGCGAGCGCCCTTCGCAGTTGCATCGCGTCTGGTGGGGGCGGCGGCGCAGCACCCTTCAACGCTGCTTGCGCTACCTTGGCGGAGCGCGGCCGGGCCACGGAGGCGCGGGATCCTTCACCGCCTAGAAAGAGTGAAACATGCCTAGAGACATGACATTCCGCGACGTCATTGAAGGCATTTTGCGATGACTTTGTCGTTGGCGACATTTAGGGACGTTTCGCGATGTTATCGGTGACATTTTACGATCTTGTTGATGTCATTTCGCGATGTTGATGACATTATGCCACGTCAGATCAAAATAATGTAAGAGACTTGAAGAAGCAGCAAAATGGCGTCACATAATCCACGAGAAAATTATTCGGCGAGTTCACAGAATATATAATAGTACTAGCGAGGTCACGAAACGATGAATCGAAGGAAGCGTAAGGGTTTATATCTAGTATATGTATTAGAAAAGAAACGACCTACCTGCAGCCTCGGAGCCTGCGTCAGCTGCGTCAAGCCTCTTCTCCCGGACCTGTTTTTTCAAAGCCAGCAGCTTGTCGCGTTGTTGCTTCAAGTATTCTTGGCGGGTACGAATGTCCTCTTCACTCACCTGCAAAGAAAAAAAAGACTTCTACATCAAGTACACAATAAAAAACAGGCCGGATAAATAAGATGAATAGGCCTGTACGACGAGACACACAGCGCCATCTAGAGCCAAAGTCGTAAGCAAAGTCCGTCCGTAAGTATTATATGTGGTTGGTTACCTACATGTGGACATAGGCCACTTTTATCTATAGTAGATTCTTTCGTAGGTTAGGTCAAATATTGGTGCACTACCTCTGCTTTCTTCGGCGGGGGCTTTGGCGGCTCTATAACGGTCTTGACCATCTCGACAGGGCTATGAGGACTTGTCTCTCCTGTCTGTTCGTCTTCTTTCTTCTCTTTCTTGTCGAAGCTGTGCAGTTTCGAGAGCAACGTTTTCTTTTCGGCCACGACCTCTTCTGGCGGCACCACGCTGATATCGTTTTCTTCGATTTCGGTTATTTGAAGGCTGAAAGCATTAACCCGCGCAGGTTGTGGCGAGAAAATGTAACACGGACTATGTGGCAGGGTATGACATATCCGAATTTTAAATTGCCTATATTTTATTTAATAAATACCAAATAACATATTGTTTTAATATTAATAGCTAGTGGGGTATATTAGTATTATAATAAATAAATGTTAAATAATATATTACTATATCTTTATATTTAAATATAGAAATAACAAGTCCGGGTCATTTTAGGCACTGATTAATAGGCGCTTCACTTACAAGCTTAAAATAAAATAGAAAAAAATGAAATCTTAAAAAACTCCAAAAATAAACAGAAACGAACATAAAATAAGATATAAAAAAGAACCTTACATGGTTGCAAAAAAATATAACACCTTATTAATATGAATCAGTATCACGTATTTACGTAACCGAAAGCACTTTGTACACGATTATCTCCGACGCTGGTTGTTGTCACACTACAATCACGTAAATAGCCTATTTCACACACCTTTAGTTGCAGCTACATGGAGCGACAAGAAAAAATTACGGTAGTTTACAAAAATATTTGCAGATAAGCAACAGTCTGGGTATGACATACCCTGCCACATTCTTGGCGGGTTAAAGTAGAAAGCATTAGAGTAAGAAAAAATTATATATTTTCGTTTTTAAAAAATACAGGTAAATAAACTAGTCCAAGTTTAAAAGGTAAAAAGGAATTTCACATTTTAACCATATCTCTTAGGCTTACTTTTTAATCTCAGTCATGACGTCATCATTATCAGGCCAATCTTCGCTTTCGTCGCTCCTCGTAGAATCCAGATCTTCCACATCCGAGAAGATGTTTGGCATTGTGCCGAATCGCCGCTCGATCAGCTCCAGCGCCTGTAACAAAGTGTCAGGCAAAATTAATTTTACAAGTACTTACAAGTTTACAGAGAGTATTGGGTATCCCTCTGAATGGACTATACATGGGATACATAGAGGTATCTGCTGTTTTTTAGAATATTTTTTACGTTAATTTATCGATTAAAAAAGCTATGATATAGCAAGAAATCTGGCTAGCGCCTGCTCACAAGTTAACACAGAGTGTGCAAGTAAACTCGCGCTGTACCTGCAGCTGAAGCTCCACATTCTTATGCGTCATCATTTTCACGAACATCTCATAGTCGTTGGCGGCCCAGATTTGCTCGAACAGCCGGCGATGGAAGTGCGCTGGTAGGCCGGCCAAGTCTCTCGCGGAGAGACGGCAGGCTGCCTCGAACTGGTCCGCTGTGATGCCAATGTCGTCCATGAAAGAACCGAGCATTACGTCAACCTGGTAACGAGAAAAAGGGTTCATATAGGCATCCTTGTAAATGCTGTAGGTACCTAATTACTTGCTGGTTTGAGAGTGTTAGTCTGAGCTAAGAACTCACCAAATTTCGGTATTCATCGTGGATCTTCTTGTATTCTGGTCTGTCCATGATTTCACCAACATCAGACGGTTCAAAAGCTGCAAAATTAAAAATAACGCATATAATTTCTATTAGCGATTTTATTTGAAAAGTATGATTGTGAGTGAAGAAGAAGAAAACTTACGCAAAGACTTTTCTTCAATGAAAGTTTGCAGCGGTATGTTCCATACTGGTCCGTGAAGGAATCCCACAAGGGAGTCAAAGACCCAAGCATTATTGTCAACCTGTTCCATTACGGAATATTATAAAAAGCAAATTACTAGGTACAAGCTATAGTAGCACCTTATACTTAACCAAACAACTTTATTATCGTACTAAAATACAAACACTGAAACTGCTACAACTACAAACTCTTTATGACGTCAAATATCTTTATTTTGGTGCAGGTAGCCATAGCAACCACTTTTATTTTCTGTTCTAATGGCATTTCAAGGCTTTGTAATCAGATCAAAGATTTAAATCTCTAGGATTCATGGAATGATAATACAAAGATTTGTATTATATTTCTTGATTAGTTAGTATTAGGAATATGCTCCTTAACTGTCAGAGTAGATACTTCTTGCTGCTGTCCACTGCTGTCGTACAAGGAGGTACAATTTAGCACAACCACAACAACCACACCACAACAGACCCCAGGTACCTACCTATATAAAGGGCTTTGCTTAGGCTGGGTTGGAATCGCAGAGCGTAGGAATGGAACAGAAGATCGTGCTTGCAGCAGTCAAGACTAGAATAGGAATAGGTACCTTAGGGAATGCATAGAATAGAAAAAACATGACCCTCTATAATCTCTAGAGAGAACATGCCTTCGTTCGATGCCTTCCTTCAGAGCAAAAAATCCTGAAATGATGCTACAAGGATTAAAAGACTTGGTGCCAAAAAAAAAATACAACTGTCAAATTGATTGATTCCAAATTGATTCTAACCAAAAACTGTGGGGAGCTCTAGATTTTGAGTATTTTCACGATGTTCTTGAAATAAAATGGATAAATGTAATGAAATAACACCGCCGCTCGTAAAAAATGTCTTTGAGTTCGCAAATGTCAATGGTTTTCCTTTATGTTTGAAGATAGATTCACGAAAAAGTTCACCGAAATCGCAACAGTTCACAATTTCCTATAAAAATAAAGAAAACAAGTCTTCCTGGCCGAAAGTTTCGCTGTTTTTAGCAATTGTATTCAACTTAGCTGCCGTGACTTACATAAGAATAAGTTTCACAACAACTTTGATCACTATAATTGTGTTATCATTTTTGGTCTTTTTCTGGATGACGCACAGTGTTCAGTCAGGTTTGTTTGGCTCTTTTTATATGATTCTATTATCTAACTGCTATTCTGAAAGACACTAAATCGTATCTTCCTTTTTCAGAAACCCTTCTAGTCATACCAACTGTCGGCATCCAGCACTCTGTAAAATATGTTCTTGGAAAAGAAGATAACTTTGTAACATGGTCGAGCATAGATGATGTTATTATAAATGATGTTGTTAAGCTAGTAAGTATTTGCCATAGAGTTTGGCTGCATCGACTGGGCAGGCGCAGATAAACAGCTGTGTAATTGTAGATTCAAATGCAATAGCAGAGTCGCATGCTTCATTTGTAAAATTAACAGGACAGGCTTGGAATCATTTCTAAGCAGCTAAAGAAAATAATTTTTCATTTAATAATTTTCAGAACAGAGTGCTTTACTTCCTCACTGTTCTTGTGAAGGTCAGCAACCCAAGCTATGATGGAGAAAATATAAAGCTGATACCATTGTTCAAGGTAATATTCAAGGCATGATACCTTTATATGTATTCTTTGTAAGACTTATTAATTTTCATTGAGTGGGCACATGAACAATATTATTTGTAATTCAAAGCCGAGTTATCCATGAAAAGAATCTGCCAAAATTAGTTATTTATTTGATGGCAGTCATTATACAACAATGTAAGTGGCTTGCTACTTGTAGTAGGTGGTTGAAAAACTCTTACACCAGGGTTCTCCAGTACCGCATGCAATGAAACTACAGGGTACAAGTCTACAGGTGAAAATCGATGTACATTGTGTAGCTGGTGAGACATTAATAAAAACCAGGATTTTTGACCCGCTCGCTACGCGAAGTACCTACATCGAATTTAACCTGTAGACTTGTAGCTTGTAGTTTCGAAAAACGGGGCACTGATCATTGTATTGTACAACCTTGGTGTCTGACATGAAAATAAGAAGAAGATATTCTTTACCATGAGTTTGCCTGCTACTACCCATTTTCCTATGATAACAATTAAAAATAATCTGTGTGTTAAAAGGTTTATTCATATTATTTCCAGTACACAAAGCCAAGGCTTGCTATGCTTGAGAGGATCTACTGTGAGCTCCAAGGTCTTCTCATTGAAAGTCGTCTGGTGGACACCAGTATGGCATCCGGGGACATAGGATGAAATTGAGTTGATGGTTAGTTGGTTTGCACTGAATTACACATAGGTTTATGACTAGATATTTTTTTCCAAAGAATAATTTCATATTAGTTGTTTTAGCAATTTAGTTTCATCAAAAAATCAAATTAACAATGGAACATGTTGATGCACTCAAATATAGATTTTATTTTTATTGAATATGTGTAAAGTATACTTACTATAAGAATTATTATTAACTGGGTATATTATTATCTTATTACACTTGTACCTGATGAATAAATTGATATCAATCAAGAAGGTGATAAGTAAATGAAATAAAGACAAATCATTATAAAGTCATGCTTTATTTTTAGAAAAAATACTGGAGTCCTTTCCAATATGCGCCACCAGCGCCTCTTCATAATAAGAAATAGTGCTGAAAAAAAAAACAAAATCATCTAAATAGTAATGCATAATGACATCTTTAAACCATCCCCCAATTCAATGGCATACTCAGCAAGCTTGGCAAGCTAGTTGGCGAGCGCAGTGAAAGATGTTACATTCACGGGGAATGCTGCTGCCCAGAATGTATCTTGTAGTAGCTTTGTCGCAGTGTCCACCGGGAATCGAACCTGGGCCGCGTGGGATACCGGTTCACTGCTCTGCCACTGAGCTATCGACGCACCGGTCGGCTTCGTCAATTTCTCAATCTCTTGATGCTCGTTATGAAGCGACGATCTTAATTTTATGAGAGTAAATTCCAATGAGTTCTAAGTAATTTCAATAAATGTTCTAAGTCGAAATCATCGTAGACAACAATAAAACCTTAGGATCCTTCCGCTGCCAACACTTGTGCAGGTCGTATGAGACTTGGCAGAGGTCCTCGCCTTCCTCCCCCTTGAAATGTATGCACAAGTGCCCCATTTCCAACGCTGCGGCCTTCATCTCATCAGGAAGCAAGTCTAACATCTTCTGATAACGGAATATGCCGTTTGATTCGTTGAGCTGCGGAAAAAAAACATAATTCAATTGATTGAATTTTCATATGAAGTCTGCTACTAATTTTATTATGCTTGTATCACTCGTTCTACTACTCAAATACATTCTTCCACACTCGAATGAATTACAACACATCCAAGGCATTAAGAAACGACTGGTTGCCGTATCAATTCAGAAATCACATATTCAGAAATTGAGCTCCTAAATTTTAAAATGGCACTACTCTAGGTACTATCGCCCGCACATCAACCTACCTAACTTTTCTTATTATTAATTGTACTTATGAAAAACGCGTGATGATTTCTACTTCCTATCAATACTACACGTGCTACTTACTTGTATGTAAAGTTACTGTATTTACCTAAATATAGTCTTCACTTACCAGTTCTAAGTCGACGAAAATACATTTCATGTAACACTGAAACAGATACAAAAATATTTTGAAGTGTGACACTTGAAACTTACATTGGAAAGCTTACTTTACATTCATTTCTCAAGACTTATCTAATAGGTATGTATATTTAGTAGTTATGAAATGTACGGTACGGGCAATAGGTACATGGTTCGCTAGAGGGTACGTTCTACTGTCAGCCCTGTCCCGGCTGCTGTCTATGATTACTTACCCAACCATGTCAAAGTAGGCGGTTGAAAAACTCTTAACACCAGCGTTCAGTGGGTCGTTAGATGATTCGGTGTCCCGCACGAAAATAAAAAGTAGGTTCAGGTTACCTTTAGTTTAGGATCATCGGGCATACTTTCTCCTCTGCTGAATTCTTCTACCAGAGCTAGAATGATAAATAAGTTAGTAGGTAGGTATTATTTGGTTAAGTCAATATAAGTTCAAAGCAGGTGATGTTAAACACTACAAGTATTAAGCGAAATATCACACCACAACAGCCTATAGCAGTCCAATGCTAGGTTTAAGCTTTCCAAGGGTAGGTACGCTACAACGTGTTACCCACAAGGAAGGTTTCCTATCCCAATTCGCCATTCTGTTCCCAGTTTGCACCTGAATATGGATTTCAAATATACTTCTGAGGATAAGTTTACATTGTTATTTCACGTGCACTATTCTTCTAACAATTGAAAGACAATATAGAACACGAAGAGACATACAAAACCGATAAATACTATGGTAAGTACTTACTTAGGACCCTATGATATATCTACAAGGTGCCAGGTGGGTAGCAAACTAGTCATCTCAGACTGCCCCGCATGCGAATCGCATTGCTATTTATTAAGAAATACGTTTCCTTATTTGATACCACTCTAATTCACTCTTTCATAGTACAAAATAGTATAACGGTTGTGAGCTTTACCTTTGTCGACTCCAGTTTTCTCTTCACATTTTTCCACCACCGGTCGTATCTGCTCTCTGAACTCCTTCGTCGGGAACTACAGGTTAATAATCAGTTTAGTTTGGCCGCATGCGTTTGTGACAGACTATTTAATCAGTATCTGACGCAAGAGCACAGACACTGCGTTGCCTGGGATGCAATTATGGAAAACGCAGGGTCACCTAGGTCCTGCGCCATGCTCCCGGCCCCCCTGGTTGACTTCACAGGAACCACGAGTCGATACGTGCGGAGCCAGGTCGGCTGCAGGAGTCCATCGCACGATAGACCTCTGCCATACGCGCCTGATCGAGACCCCGTTCCGGGTTTAATGTGGAAATGTAGTAGGAGGTATGTATTTTAAGTTATAGGTAGCTATAGTCAGTGTTCTTTGGTTATAATTACGATGCATCCAACTAAGCTGCGTAACGAAATTATGAGATATATGGACGACCAACCAGTACAAAGAGATCATCAAATGACTACTTCTAAAATGCATGTTTACTTTACCTAGTATCAAATCAAGGTCCTAGTTTGCTGTTGCGAGTCTCCAGTCTTTTAATTCTACGAAATTTCGTAGATGAGTGATTCTCGCATTTGGTCCGGATTTGGCCATTTTTCGAAAAAAAAATTTTTTTCGCTATTAGGGCTACAATTTTTATAAATGTGATACGTATTTGAGTGATTCTCGCATTTGGTCCGGATTTCGTGTGCAGGCATCAAATTGGTATGAAAACAAATAAATCGAAAGTTATTTATATCCGAAAAGGTCACTAATAAAAATAAAAAAATGGGGCAGGATCGATATTTGGTACAAGTCTTCTCAAAAATTAGTTATCGAACTTTAGATAGGTAAAATCTCATTTCCATCCGTGTGATTTTCAGTTCATCTTACACTAAAATAATCATATCAAGTCATTTACACGATAAACTTTACAATGTTTTCCTGTTTTCCGATCATCAATGAAGATAGCTTATGCACAACAAATAGTTCAAGCAATAATACTGAATGAAACCTAGAGAGAATCAACATTATATTTTTGTCACACGAAATCCTTCATTCCCGTCCGCGAGAATTGACATCAAGTTTTATCCTTAAATAAGCCTGCTAAAGACGTTGATTTCTCCACAAGCCCCTTCCTTGCAAGTCAGCCAAACCATCTGACTGGAGGTGGCTCCGTGAAAACGTTCGTAGAAAGTTAAATTTGAATCTCGCACTTAAATTTTGGTTTTGTCACAGGTGAGAGGTAATTACCATCCAGTGATTATTATATTAACTGTTCTCTTTTAATGTTTTCTTTCTACGTATATATATAACAATAGCATTTCGTTATACTTTTATCCATTTCGTGTCATAACTTTGAGACATCTAGGTATCGTGAGAATTTGAAAAAAAACTGTCGAAACCTCATTTTCATCCTACTCATTTCCGTCCATTTTGGCCCAATTTGGACGGATGGTAATGAACAAATATGAAGAAAAATGCTTTTTTAAGTATCATTTTCATATTTCTACCCATATTTCTTACGAAAAATGATTTAGTTTCAACTTTTATACCCAGAATTGTTATGAATAACCAAGCAGACATTGTTATGAATAACCAAGCAGACATAGTCCGGAGGCGCAGGGATGATGTCCAGGGGCTGCAGTGGAGGCGTAAGACATGGTAGGAAGCATTAGCCTGACCGTAGGAACGGACATCTCCTCTGTAGTAGAGTCAGTGAGGTAGAGGTGGGGTCATATTTCATTATTATCCATGTACTTTTCATTTCCATCCTTGGCTTCATTACCATCCTTTACATAACTTTATTGAAAATTATCCCACATGAGTGCCTTTCGAAAAATATCATTAAAAAGGCAAATACGTATCACATTTATAAAAATTGTAGCCCTAATAGCGAAAAAATTTGTTTTTCGAAAAATGCCCAAATCCGGACCAAATGCGAGAATCACTCATTTGCCTTTTTAATAATATTTTTCGAAAGGCACTCATGTGGGATAATTTTCAATAAAGTTATATAAAGGATGGTAATGAAGCCAAGGATGGAAATGAAAAGTACATGGATAATAATGAAATATGACCCCACCTCTACCTCACTGACTCTACTACAGAGGAGATGTCCGTTCCTACGGTCAGGCTAATGCTTCCTACCATGTCTTACGCCTCCACTGCAGCCCCTGGACATCATCCCTGCGCCTCCGGACTATGTCTGCTTGGTTATTCATAACAATGTCTGCTTGGTTATTCATAACAATTCTGGGTATAAAAGTTGAAACTAAATCATTTTTCGTAAGAAATATGGGTAGAAATATGAAAATGATACTTAAAAAAGCATTTTTCTTCATATTTGTTCATTACCATCCGTCCAAATTGGGCCAAAATGGACGGAAATGAGTAGGATGAAAATGAGGTTTCGACAGTTTTTTTTCAAATTCTCACGATACCTAGATGTCTCAAAGTTATGACACGAAATGGATAAAAGTATAACGAAATGCTATTGTTATATATATACGTAGAAAGAAAACATTAAAAGAGAACAGTTAATATAATAATCACTGGATGGTAATTACCTCTCACCTGTGACAAAACCAAAATTTAAGTGCGAGATTCAAATTTAACTTTCTACGAACGTTTTCACGGAGCCACCTCCAGTCAGATGGTTTGGCTGACTTGCAAGGAAGGGGCTTGTGGAGAAATCAACGTCTTTAGCAGGCTTATTTAAGGATAAAACTTCATGTCAATTCTCGCGGACGGGAATGAAGGATTTCGTGTGACAAAAATATAATGTTGATTCTCTCTAGGTTTCATTCAGTATTATTGCTTGAACTATTTATTGTGCATAAGCTATCTTCATTGATGATCGGAAAACAGGAAAACATTGTGAATTTTATCGTATAAATGACTTGATATGATTATTTTAGTGTAAGATGAACTGAAAATCACACGGATGGAAATGAGATTTTACCTATCTAAAGTTCGATAACTAATTTTTGAGAAGACTTGTACCAAATATTGATCATGCCACATTTTTTTATTTTTATTAGTGACCTTTTCGGATATAAATAACTTTCGATTTATTTGTTTTCATACCAATTTGACGCCTGCACACGAAATCCGGACCAAATGCGAGAATCACTCAGATACGTCATTAATCTTCAGCGGGTACTATGAAATTAGGATCAAAGTCTAGATTTCTGTCTGTAGAATTCGAGATGTCTAATCAAGTAGCTTCTAGGTACCTAGGTACTTTGGATGCCTGGAATGCTCAAGTAGTAAATAGTTAACAGCAGTAATTAACACAGTGTCTGTGGAAAATCGGCCCATATAGTTAGCCACGAAAAGTCTTGCCTCAGACACTGATTGGATCGTCTGTCACAGACGTATGAGGCCGATGATTATGATGATGATCAAGTAGTTACCGCTCTGAACAAAGCTTCATTTCATGGAATACATGAATACCTGTTGATTCTAGATTTTGAACCAATATAAGCGGCATTTGCATTATATTTTAAAGCAATGCTATTGCATCACCCCATTTCTTTCCCGCGGTGTCGTAAGATTGTCCGTAAGAAAGTTCCGAAAAGATGGTTCCGTGTTTCAGATAGCACGTTAAGCCGTGTTCTATTCGGTTGCTGTCTATTATAATTTAGACGGCGGTCGTTACTCAACAATGTCAGAGGCCTGCTACCAGTAACCTAGTAGGCGATTGAAAAATTCTGACACCAGGGTTCAGGGTTGGACGACTTGGTGTCCCACAAAAAAAGAGAGAGGGAGGAGATATTGGTAAACAGTTCAGCTCACCTCAGCTCTGACGGTTGCGAGCAGCACGACGAACACCGCCACCGATCGCTCCATCACTTTCCGTAACGATCCGCCACACCGGTTATATCCTGTGCAAATTAACGCCAAGCCCCAGGGCCGAATCCAATACAGAAGTTGGATAAGTGCCGCAGCACACGTGCCTTCACTTCGACTAGTTCAGTAGCGTAGACGTTAGTACAGTTTGCTTAGAGCGTACCAACAAACTATGGAGGCGGTAAACCGATCATTATCCCACTTTTTGTGGGAGGTAAAAACGTACAGCACACTACGATACAAGGACAATTCTACAACAACTTGACAACCACATACAAAATGACAACTGTCTGTTTCATATAACATGCTGGTCAAAGGGGAGTGAATTCTCGCAGAGCGGTAACCCCAGCTTTGCCATCTCCATAGGTTGAATGCTCTAAGACAGTTAGTAATAGAATAAGCTACACAACTGCACAGGAAATATCGATCAGAGTCTATCTACCAGGAATGTTATGGATATGGAATTTCGGATAGGTAAGTACAGATTAGATACGGATATAGAAAAATTATTGTAATATGAGATTCGGATGAGACGTAGACGGAAAAAACGTAGCACTTTCGTAGCTTACTTAGCGCGTAGCACAACGATCAATAATTAAGTAACTTCCCACACCTGGCATCATCGGGTCGTTCGGCGACTTGGTGTCCCACACGAGAGAAGATATAATTCCCACTGCAAAACATAACTCACATCGATGTCCTCGACAGATTATTCCAGCTTACACTTAATATTCCGCGGCACGGTGGCTCCGGGGAATTACCTCGAATATCTGGGCCAATAAATGCAATTTACATAATGCGGCCGTCCCGAATCCGTCCCTGCCGTCGCATGTTCACTACGCCATGTAATTACAACTCCCCATACATGAATTAAACGGTTAAGTCATTCATGATGGTGCTTAAGACGTTCTGAGATCGTTGCAGGTAACGTCTAGTTATTCGGTAAAGCCTGAGAATTATTGTTGTTTAATTATATGGGGAGGCAACACTGTTATGTAACTCGGCAACGCGCGAGCTCTCAAGGTCTGGTATTAATCAGGGTGACGCGCACAGCGACGATATCGTTTAATTTCGCATGTCACCAACTTGGTTACCTATTTTAATTTTTTACTGTTCTTTTACACCTACCATTCTGATGTGTAATAGGCTATCGTTTAAAGTTTGATTATTTTTCGAATTCAGTTGAGAGGTAGGCAGAGCGTAGAAGGCCGTAAATCAGCCGCTTTCGCTACAACTGACTAGTGTTTGGGGGTCGCCTTCATCTGACCAAATTACCGCCGCACCGGTCAACAAGTTGCCTAACATACCAATAATAAAAATGGAAGAAATGAGGTGATGTTACAACTTTGTCTAAATAACTACAAATAAGAAGTTATACCTGCAGTGCAGGTAAGCCAACCTGATCAGCAGAATTAGTTTTCCGTATAATCTGCATTCATCAGGTGCCTTAATTGCGTGTGAGGTGGAAGGAGCTGCCCCTAACGAGCGTTATTAAACGTGACATTTCACTGAATTCCCGCAGATGAGGGAGATAGAGGAGTCGTCAATTAGCGCTCGTGATGGCTGCCGATGAGCGATCCGCCGTTCCGTTCCAAACGGCGCTTTGGGCGCAAAATGGCGCCGAGAGTCAGACTTCGGCGCTCCCGAGCTGCGAAATGCGAATGCGAACTAATTGGCGAGATGCAGCTCCACGGCTCCACCAGCCACCAGTGCCACCCCCCACCCTTCCCCCACGCACCGTCGAATGATTTCAATTACCTAATTAGATTTAGGCGGAACGCGCTAGTCCGACGATTCCGGCAGGACAACGACCCGCCCCTTATGATAATTTTATCGCCTATGAATCGGCGAAAGGGGCGCCCCTTTATTGACCGAACAAAAAGTAATTACGGAGCAATTAATTCCCACTGTTTATAAGCACAATCTGTCAACAAAGGCCGCAAATTAAATCGTTATCGAAAATAGAGGCGGCTGGGCTCGTTATATCAGTGGCATCTTTTAAAGTTATCGCGGAGTGCTCTCGGAGATCAAACGCGTGGTTGAGAGGGTCGGGATCGCGGCATCGCGGATACTTGTGATATCGATACTCGCTGTTTTTGAGGCTTTACTTCCTGTAATCTGTTTACTGAAGAGCCGCATTAGTCGAGGATATTGACTCGTCGGGCGCGTTGCGAACGGTTTTACGATTTTTGTATCAGGCAAGAGTCTTTGGTGTCTACCGAAAATTGCACGAGATTAATTCATGAGGAGCAGCCGGCTGTCACGGCCAGGTGTCTGACTGCGACACAGATGAATTCATGAGGACAATTTTACTGCACTGATTAGATTCCAGACAGTTCTAGATTAGACTGGAAACATGACCACGAATAATTTCGCTACGGGGTCTGAATTTCAATTTCCTTTGGATATTTTTGAGACGAAATGTAACAGGATTTTGGTGTATGAAGCGACTCAGCAAGATTGACAACTTATGCTGAATAGTACCGTTTACTTACCGAAACAACATATTTGGAAAAACGTTCCAAGGTCAGTAGTAGCAAAGAATATAATAGCTACTGGCTGCAGTAGGCTATAGCCTAGTAGTCGCTTAGTAGGTATACCCACTAAGTAAATATCTAATGATACGGGTGATGTGATGATATTTAAATGTTAATATTTTTTTATTTCACACAAGACTTGTCGCATTTACCTAAAGTCCTGATTATTTACGCCAACAAGATATATTAGCTGCCACCTTTGCAGGTGCCGCTGCGTTAGCAATGCTAAACTCGCTTGATTGATCAGCGTGGCGGGGCGGGCTCGGCGCCACGCACACAATCTATATGCTAATATCTCTCCCATCCTACTCTCTTTTTTAAAAGGCTGCATCCTTATTATGTAAATCTGCACGGCCGATTTGCCTAATCCGTGATCGGACGTTGCCGAGATTGTTGTGATATTGGTCCTGTTTTCTTACCTCGTGCTATCAGCGACGTATCCGAATTCAACGTGCATCGCTGTTTTGATTCTCCCAGCCTCCCCAATCCCGCTCTAGAACGTATCAATGGATGTCATATGGTCACAGAATTAATCAATCTCGAAGTCCTTCGCCGTTTGTGTACTAGGTTCTATTCGACTTCCCGGGGGATTCCAAGTTTGTTACCAGGTAAAAGTTGGTAGGCAGGTTTCTATTTCCTATCGCGATCAATTGGATGGCCAGACCGATCTCGTTAGCTATATTTTCTTGTAAACTATCTTGGAGCCCTCGCGGTCACAATATCTATTTACTATTTTAAGAAGAGGTTTTCTGAATTACTCAGAAAGTTTGCATTTATAATAATAAGTAGTTAGGTAATGTTTTCATTGCATTGAATTTTAAGAAGATTGATGACCTTATTTTTGTTCCTGTATAATGTTATGATTTAATGTAGGCAATAGTGTTTCTGACTGTCTGTCTCTCTGTCTATAGCAGAAGATGGACTTTCAAGATTTCAATCATTCTAGAAGCAAAAAACACTGTCATACCAATAAACTCTGACACCAGGGTTCATCGCGTACTTGTTTGATCTGTGGGTGTAGGTACCTATACATAACATAATATACTTTATTGCACATAAAACAAGAAATAACCTACATCTCCACTACTTAAATTACTTACTTGCTTTACATTATTACTGTACCTTCTATCCATCTTGTATTAGGTAACTTTGCAATAGCAAAATGATCCTTGACGAGTTAACACAATTGGTAAACTACCTAAGTAAGTAAGTAATTGGAGACCTATTTATCTATAGGTACGAATCATTATGTGCAATAAACTACCTTACCTTAACATCCACAACAGTCTACTGCTGGACACGGGCCTGCCCTTATACCTACGCTTCAATAACTGTAGAAACTTTTATAAAACGCTTGCCGCAGCTTCTAGTGGTAAATCGTTAATTAAATTTAGTTTCTGGTTGACCAAGCGTCGCATTGTTTTGACGTCACCCGGCACGTGACGCACGCCGGCAAAATTGGATCTCTGGGAAAAAAGAAACCTTAAATTTTCTGGAATGGTGTTAAATAAATAGAACGTAACAAAAAATGGACCTAGGGCCGTAGAAAACTTCTGAGTCTCTGACGCATAATGGACCGCCTATGAGTCTAAATACCTCCGGAAAAATAATGGATCGCCTACTAAGGCTATTGTATATATGAGGGGTATAAAAGCAAAGGCAAATTAGTCCACTCATTAACTTTTTCGAGTTAGGTGTGGAAATGTACTCAGATTAGTCTAAGGAAACCATTTTCAATGAGTTTCAGAAGTTAAAAATTTTACTTTTCCTGAAAATCGTGATTCAAAGTTGGGCTTGGAAGCAAAAGCGAACAGGTCCACGACTGTTTAGAAGCAAAACCAAATTAGTCCATATTAGCCAATCACAGCCCTGCGTTTTGGTGAATCAATATGGCGATTTCGTTAAATTCGAAGCAGATTGTGGTCGCGTTTACCAGTGATTTTCAAATACTTACTTGAAGATAATGGAAGAAAACATCCAACTAACCACTTATAAGATTCTAGGAAGCGCGGGAGACACCCGGAAAACTGGCAAAGAGCCAAAAAAAGGCAGAAAGATGAGTCAATGTTTATGTGTTTTCCTAACTTTATTGGGATAAAATCCCCAATACTGGCCAACAAGAAAAAGCACTGTTAAATTAGTATTATATTACAATGAATAACTTTTGTATAAAAAAAATATAAGTGCAGTCATTTTATTTCACTGAAGTAATAAAACTTCATATTAAAAAAGTTAATTAAACAATTAATACCGTATAACAATGTTTATTTTTGTACCTACTTCAGTAGATGTCATAAGTTGTGTTTATTAGGCACTAATACCCTAATGTCAGCTATGTCTAATGGTCGTCTTGTAAGTTCCAAAAGTGAACAAGTCCAGGTAATTTGGTAGCAAAAGCGAATTAGTCCATCGGTTAGAAGCAAACTCTTGGGTGGGTCCATATTACAAAATTAAGAATTAAATTAAATACACATTGAAACATTCTTTTGCTTGATTAGATATAAATTGGCTATTATAGACAAGCTGGCTAGTATTTTTTCTGGAATAAACACAGTTCCGAGAGAATGCTATAAACTTTTGCCGTTTCCCAACATTTCAACTTCATGGACTTATTCGCCTTTGCTTTTATACCCCTCATATATTATCACTGTAATGATATTTGTTGATGGAATTTTAGATGTGAGTGTAAAACAACGATCAACAAATATTTACAAATACAGTATCGAGTCATGTTAGCAAAAAGTCACATACCTATCATAGAACGTCACGCTTTCTGATCTGACGTCTCGCTAAATGTCACAATAGCACAATGACACACTTTACATACACACATCTAGATAAACAGGGGGTCACATCACATCCCGTAAACTGGTGTGAGAAAAAAGAATGCAAATCAGAACTGTAAAGAAAATGTTCTCTACAGTCAACGCGTTGCATCCTCGTCACAAAAACACAATAATTACTCGCTCCGAAGATTTCCCCCGACGCAAGCGTTCGCGGCGCTCGTCTAATGAGGTTTTTTTTTTGCATAACATCTAAATGGTAACTCACCGTAAAATATAACCGGCTTCCTACTGCATAACTCAGCCGGGTACTAGGGTATCAGCAGTCCGGAGATTATTCGCGGGTAAATGAGAAGGTAGGTAAATAACTAAGGAAATTGTAACGATGTGGCGCTTCTGTAGATTTGGGAGCCGCTGTTGTGATAATGTTGTGATAATGGCTCGTGGTTTCTCGCTTAGGTATACAGGTTGTAAGATACGGTGTAACGATAACTTTGAAGGCATGATCAGACCGTGAAACTGAACAACTTTTTCTATTGGGGCTATGTTGGGAAACGTAAAATTTTTTTCGACCTCCCATACCAAATTACCGATCAGCTGACTGACTTTGTATGGGAACTCGAAAAAATTTTTTCGTTTCCCACCATAGCCCCCATAGTAAAAGTTTAGCAGTGTCATGGTCTGATCACGCCTGCAAAGTTTTCGTTACACCGTCTCGTACACCCTGTATGTTAGGAGACTCTTTATGTTAAGAATTTGATTATGCTAATACCAATCTGCAGTACTTCCCTAAAGGGGGAGAACCATGTCCAGCTGTGGACTGCTGATAAGTTTAATACCACCGGCTTATACTACTAAAATGTTGCTAGAATCAGAACTTTTGAATAATTATTGCTTAATTGGTAATAAAATGAAGGATCAAAACTGGAATTTTTTGCGTATAAAAACAATATTTTGCCAATTTCAGAAATCAGTCTTTCGCACTTCAGTGTACTACTCTAGTTTATTAAAACATAATTAAATAGGTATAAAGTATTCGTTGAAAATTCACCGTCCGCAGAAGGAAAAGCTTAGCACGACGTGACGGATTAGCTAGTCCGTTCCGCATTTAAATTAATATTTTTTTCAGATTCTAGAAAATTCCTAACGCTACCATACCAGTCTTGTCAGAATATTTTTAGTGGTATATTGGTAGATACCTACTCCATTTAAAAACAGTTACCGTCGACGGTATATTTGTGATAAGGTGTGCACCTTAAGTACCTATTATTATTTTTAGACTTATGTGTTCCACTGTTGGGCAAAGGCCTTTCCCTCTTTTGTCTCTTGTCTCTATATTTGTCCAGCTCCCCCCAGTCTTGACGATATAAGCTAAGGTCATCACTCCATCTTTTACGGGGTCTGCCTCTTCGACTAGTTACGTCTTGAGTTGTCCACTCTGTGGCGGTCCTAGCCCATTACTAGCCAAAGTACTTAGGTACCTTATATGAGAATAAAATAGGTAGGTTTAATTTGGAACATTCCTTTACAGAAACAAGCATACACTGTTGTTAACGACAACTCAAAAACCCAAAGGTCCAACCAACAATTATTATATCTCAGTTAGGTACGCCGCCACTAAGGGTCGTCCCTTACGGTGTGTATTTATAAGGTTTTAACTCTGCAACTGTCAAACTAGCGCCCCCGGGGCCTGAGTTACAGGCGGCGGTAAACTACGCTAACACGTCCTTATTTCTGTATTAACGGGACCCCTTGAGTTGGACACTTTCAGCTGTTGAGTGTCGAGCGTCCGTCCCGGATGCAGTCTATAAGGCGTGCGAATAAAGAAAGGACTTTAGTTACTTAAATGTGAGGGAGATAGCATGAACGCCTGGCATATGTAAGAGCCTCAATGGGAAGAGAAGACATGACAGTCATCTAAACGGCCATAAAATACGTAAATGAAATAAATTTTAATGAAATTTAGGTAAAAGTTTTACAATTACAACATAATTTGAAATAATAAACGCATAATTTTAAAATAACATACGCACACAAAACTTACTTTAATTATCACGGTATTTGAATTGTTTAAATTGTATGAAATTAGGCGAGGAAAATATAATGGTGATAAAAATCAATCGATCTTTGTGCAATCATCTTATAACGGAATAGTAAAAATTAAGCTTTTTGAATCATATTATGCACATTCATTTCTTCAAAAAAAATTTCAGCTTAGTGTCCAATATTTAAATTTATATAAAATCATGTTTCTTCGCAGATAACAAAGTGGATCGACGTCGTGGTGAAAACACTAATTCCGGTGTTGCCTTTGCAGGGTCACTTTCAATAGTGTCGTTGTATTTGAAGTACATACCAGTGCCTGCATTCATGCTATTAGAAATGGATCCCATTATGGAAGCCATAGTAAACATTGAAGAAGGAAATGCTTGGCATTTCTTTGAAATTCCGTTGCTAATAGGTTCATCAAGTGGTAAACGATTTTGAGATAATCCGTCTTGATATTTCGAATCATTAATCAAAATGTCATAGTTTTGGTAACTTGCCGACGATGATGATTGTTCATATTGTGAAGTGTCTGATGGAATAATACTCGTAGAAGATGAGATGTCTTGGCTAAAATGCGAGCTTGATGACGTGTCCCTTGGAAACTGCGAAGATGTATCTTGGTGATCCAATGACGAATCAAGTCGAATCACTGAACTATCTTGGAATATCCCACCTTGCGTAACGTCAGTGCCACTGCCGGTCCATGTATTGTCTAGATTAGTCTCCAGCGATGTAATCATTGTAGGATTACTCTGCATATCAGGATCACGAGCTGATGATGATTCAACATAAGCTAAATCACTGATAGCATCACGATACTGGTAGTAAGATAGTCTCAGGTGTGAGTAATCGTCGATGAAAAATCCTGACGGGTCAAAGGCAGGTTTAGGCGATCGATCATCCATTTTTTACTGTTTATCACTCGCGCATTTGTATACTTAAGTTGATGAAGATCTTTGACTAGCCGTTTATTTCACAATACTTGATGCTTCGATCAGTAATTAGATGATGATATATGACTGACAGGTCATTATTAATTTGTTTACCGATCTACCCACCCACCTTTTAAAAATTGTATTAGTATTGATGTTTACAAATTGACAATTATAAAAATATATCGTAGCCTACTCTTGCATTGCCGTGTGATGCCGGCAAATAATAGCATCACCTCATTGTACCCGTGGGTGTCGTAAAAAGCGATCAGACTATAATTATTCAGGGAATGGACAGCAGCGGTCCCTGCGATATGAATTTAACATCGCGGTCACCAATCCGCGTGCCAATAGGTACCCCTCGATAGGGAGAGGCCAATGTCCAGCAGTGGCCTGTTGTGGCTGTTCAGGAGGAGGAACCTGTTTTTTTTATTACGAAAATGTTTGTGTAATTTAAATGTCTTCATTGTTCATTGTGATGGAAATTTCCTGAAACGAATTCGCAATCGAAAATCTGTAATAGATTTTCCGAAAATGTAACATCGAAGTCCTAGTTTACTTAGATGGATAGCTAGTACAGTTCACACAGGTCAAATGCATGTAGTACCTATTGGGTATTTCAGATTGTGAACGGCTCAGGTACCAACAATACCTACAGTACCCAGGTATTTCAACATTGCATTGTAAACAAATTTAAATTTGAATCCAAATGGGGAATTTTTGTTTTCCAGTGTGCATAGATGGCGCTCAGCTAAACTGGAAAGTTTCTTTCTAAGAAAATCGTATTTTGTATAGCTGAATATCAATATAACTCATTAATATGTCAAAATTTCAACCTAACGCAACGCCATCTGATATTACATCATAAACTAGCTCGAGATATCCGATATCTGACAGATACAGGCAGCTAGAAAAGTTCCCATTTTAATACAATGTGTAGATAGGTACACAATGTAGCCACGATGGTAGCCACTGTATTCATACCTATTATCCAATCTTTTAACGTGGGATGTCAAATTTAAAGTATCTTATTTAGCAAAATCTAAATCCCAGACGTGTATAATCCTACTTGAAAGATAATTTCTGTTGGAAAAAAAGTTCGAATTCAACGAAATGTGGTATCGAATTCGTTAATCAGATATGAACTATCTGAAATATCACAGGTAATAAATTGCTGAGATGTTACTGTGGGCAAACCTATCAGTGCGTTATCAACAGATAAGAAGCAGTATAAAAATCTTGGCATCTCGTTTACTTCATCTATTTGGATCAATATTCATATTCCAACCTCTAAGATGAAGGTCCTGGTGTTGTCAGTACTGATCGCCCTTGCGGCTGCTGCTCCTCAGCCGAGGAAACTCTTCCACGAGCACTTCGAAGACTTTCTGGACCTGATCGAAGAGGAGGCTGCTGGGGACATCGAACACATTTTCGGGCATTACCTGGAGTTTGAAGAGTTCACGGATGCCCTGGACTACCTTGCATCAAAAGACTTCCGGGAGATCATCTATGAGCTGGAATCTTTGCCCGAGTTCAAGGCTGTGAGTACTTGCGTACAATCTTTTCCGTTGTCTGGTACTATAATAATTATTATATTCTGTGGTTGGACTTAGCTACTCTTAAATGAAAGTGCACATGTCACGCAAATTAAACTTTTTTTCGATCGACTTTAATGAAATAAGCTCTTCCATATTAAAAGAAGATTAAAGATGAATATTTTTTTCAGTTGGTTGAATTCCTGGAGAACGACAACATTGACATTTTGTACTTCATTGACCGGCTTAACGACATGTTTGGTAAGTTTGCCTTGCTTCCTAGTGGAACGGAATATATACCTCCTAACTCAAATATCTATATGGGTGTAGTAGCTAGTATTTTACTGTGTTGATCTTGCTTGATCTACGAACAAGAACTTTTAGGTAAGATCTCGTTATAAATAAAAAAATAATTTACAGAGGAATTGGACGCAAAGAAAGCCCGAAGCACTCTGCGCCACCAGCTCAGCGGGACCAACTTCTCCGCTTTCATTACCGACATGATCGCTGAATTCCCCAAGGCCAAGTTAGCAGCTCTCTACGAAGAGAAGATCGCTGAAGATGATGAATTCAGAACAGCCATGGAGAACCTCAAGAGCGAGGAGTTTGAATCTATCTTTGACGCTCTTCTGGACAGCGAAGAGTTCCAGCGGGAAGCTGAAATCCTTGGACAAAACGGCATTGACATTGAAGTTATGTTCGACGAACTCATCGCCATTTTTGGGCAAAATTAACCTATCTCAATATGGTTAAATTAGGATTGCGTGCAACAAAATGTAACTTAACTAAAAAAGCGCATCCACTTTCCGGTAAATTGGTTAAGCAAAAGGAAAGTAGATATTACAATGTCTCAACTACACGTATTTTCATTTATCTAATCGTTGACAGAAAGTGCATAAAATACGTAAAATTATAGTAAATTTTATTTGCGATCATCTCCTTTAGAAGACCTATTCAACTGAAAGTGACTCTGTTACAGCACAATTTTTAGATAAGAGAATTATCAAATCAACACCTGTGTAGGCGGATCGCACTCTTAACGCAGGACGGACCGCTAAAATATCGCAGCGGTCTGTCAGATTCATACTAGAAATGTCAATCCCCATACTAAAACCGCATTCGACGGACGACCTTGCGATAGCGGTGCGTCGAGTGCGGATAAGCTGTTTTAGTTTTTAATTTCTAGTATGGATCTGACAGACCGCAGCGATATTTTAGCGGTCCGTCGTGTGTTAAGTGTGCGATCCACCTTAGGTTTGGTGTAGGTAACTATAAAGTATAGATACCGGTACATGATGCTCGCGGAATTTTGGATTCTTTGAAAATAATATCAAAGTACCTCGTGATTATTGGGATGTCATGTGTAATATATAGTTTGGCCAGAAAGAGTAGAAATTAAATAAAATAGAACTAAAAATTTTGTATGAAACATTGTTACCATAGTTAAGCGTTATCTGTCAGATTTGACAGATCGCGAAGAAAGTGCCGCTCTCATTTTTTATCTACTCTTTATGGTCCAGCTATATAACAGTTGTATAATGCCATCTATATCTCGAATGGAACAATTTAGTTATGGTGTAGATTCTTATCCAATAATACCAAATTATCACTCGTTAACAATTATGTTTTTTTTGTAAATATTTAGCTGTGTGATTGCTGAATAAAAACTTATTGGACTGAATAAATGTACGTATATTTTAATCAGTTATCCTGCAGTTCCGGGTTATATAAGGTGTAAAAATATTAGCTGCAAATATTTTAGGGGGTGAATCAGTCCCTGAAACTAAACAACTTTCCTCAAGAAACATAGGTCGAAATATGAGAAACTTTTTTGGACCTCCCATACAAATTGACTTGGTCGGTTGGTAATTTTGTATGGGAGGCTCAAAATTTTTCATATTCGACCTATGTTCCTTAGGGAAAGTTGTTCAGTTTCATGGGATAGTTCAGCCTTTAAAATATTTGCAGGTAATTTTTTTTTACCCTGTATATGGGTCGATTTTACCAAAGGTACTGTGTCGGAACGCTGCTGCCCATTCCCTGGGCTTTTTGTTTAGTCGCCTTTTATGTCAGTAAGTGCATACCCTTGTGTGGAAGTGATTTCTGTACAGGGTGTAAAAAATTGCCGTAGCATTTTTTTTAAACCCTGTATATATTTTGTATAGGGTGGAAAAATATTAGCTGCAAAATTTTGTATGGGAGGTAAAATTAAGGAGGATTTATATTCCTTGTGGAAAGTTGTTTAGTTTCATTCATGGGCTGGTTTACGCCTTAAAATCTTTGTAGCATTTTTTACACCCTGTTTACTTTCTATATATTTTGTAAATAGGTGCCTATACACTGAGTATAATGACCATTGACTATTTGTTCTCCTCACCTATTTATTTGTTTACTCTTTTTCTCCGCGGTTGTTTTGTTTCCTCTATTGGTCATGATTAGTTAGTATCAACAATACTTTCTTAGTAATCGGTACTAGTTGGTAGCAAATGGTTGGAAACATATTAAATTAATTTAATATAATGTTCCGTAAAATTAATCTCATTCGTTGTCGACAAAATGTGAAATGTAGGATCCTACTTTTATTTACGACGTGTTTTGTTAGTTTTTCTTTTGGGTTTGTGACTACTAATATTTCAAAGGTAAGTTTTGCTTTATAACATTTCAATCAAATCAATGCGAAATTATTCAATCAAATCATTGCCAATAATTAAAATAATACCTACCTAGGTATATGTTTTGTTGCCCTGTTGCACCTATCCCTACGGGCATATCCCCCCTAGGAGGGAAAAGCGGAATTTTATTCGTTTTCCGCTACTAGGGGGATACATCTTCCACATAGTTCCACCATAATAAGGTATAGTCCGATTTAATTTGCTAAAAGTTTTTTGTCAAGACAAACCGTGTAAGCAACCATAACGCTCATTAAATCACATAATATTTGATCTAGAACCAAAACATTGAGAACCAGTCCCACAGAACAAAAAAAGTGGCAGAAATAAGTTATGTCAGGCCCGGCATAGCTTGTTTTTTGTTTTATTATGTCAGTAATATTTTCAAAATAATTTGTTTCAGTTACAAAACAACATTAACACAACAGAAGCTGTTCAAAACAGATCCCTCGAAGTTGAAAGCTATCAAACAACGACAAATAAAATATTAACTCAAGAGATTTTCAATAGTACCTCATTAATAGACGCACTAGATATTAAGTTTAACGAAACAGAGACACAAGTATATTTAGACCATATTAAAAAAAAACTGAATGACGAAGACCTATATGAGCATGTAACTGATAAAAACAATGTGAGCCAGAGATCACTACTAATCAAACCATCATCAAGGTTTAAGGTACCACGGCTTTTTAGGTATTATCAAATGGCACAGTCGCAAAACTCTATACTATCTCAGTTTGAGCCAAGAAAATCATATCAGAAAACAGAAGAAAATTTTAAAATTGAGAAAAACGAACAAAATTACGGCAAGCCCACCGAAAAGAAGTCTTTTCCGTTCATGATAGTCGTGGCTGATGGAAAACCAAATAAAAAAGTTTATTTTTTAGATAAACCATTGCTTAGTAAAATACTAAGAACGCCAATAAAAGTGGATAAAAATTCCGGTGATTTACGGTATGATAATGTAAATGAAAATGTTTTACAAACAGAGAGACCGTACTCAAGTATTAAAAATGAATTTCCCAAAAATGGATATTCCAATAATGGGGACACCAATCTAGCTGGGATAGTTAAACCACAAAATGGGGCAGATAGTAGACATAACAACTACTTAACAAAATGTTTTCGAAACTGCGTAGATACTAATATTTCAAACACCAATGCAGGTTATGGTGATGAAAACAGGTACGATTACATAGAGCTTATGAAACAGGCACTTGTCAGACCTGTAGCTAGACAAAATCCGGCTAATATAAAGGATTCCTTATACAATATACTAAAGCAGAGGCAAAAAAATAATTTTGCACAACCCATAAAAGCTAAGGCAAGAGACAACACAGTAAATCGCTTAGACAATATGTATAATGAAATAAATAGCCACCGTCCTATAAAGCAAACAGAAGTTTACCAAGAAGATATTGATGATTCCGATTTTAATAATTCTGAGTTAGCTCAACAAATCCAGGAAATAAATGAGTTGGGTAAACAATTCAATGATGAAATAACACAAAACGAGATAGATCGCAGAATAGGAACGTATAAGATAAAACCCGGAATAAATAAAATGAGGAATAACAGATATTATATGAAAAAACCAGTAATAGTGGCTAGGTCTAGCTGTGTATATCCTCAATGTGATATGTGACATACTAATGTAGTTATTAAGTAATCCTTCTTTAATAGAAATTGTTTCTTTTGATTTATTGCTCTCGCTGTGATCTGCCTTTATGTTTATTTCCTTCAGACAAAGTTACTCTGAAAAAAGCTAAGAGATGAGGCAAGGCTCCTTTAGCGTTTATTAGTATAAGATGTTCTTGTTATTTGTTTTGTATATTTATTATTATTGTTTAATAAAGTGTTATATTATTTGTTATGTGTAAATGTTCCCTGGAAAGCTAAGCCTAATTCATCGAATTACTTATATAAGTAATCTCATTCACATTGGGGTCCAATTTCACCTTGTTCTATAATCATTTTCTATACTTATTTAAATGTCCTCACTAACTCATCAATTCATTCATTCTCTGACTGGCTCACTGATTCATCAACGCAAAGTCTTAACTTTTGCATGAAACTTGGGTAGTTAATTTTTTTTACTCAATAACCTTTATGAACAGTCAGAAGGTGTCTAACAAGGCTCGTCTGGCTGTGCATAGAGGAGTGTTAGTACCAACTTATGTACGTCAGTGAAAGCTGGGTATGGCGAAGGAAGAATGAAAGTAGAATAAATGCAGTAGAGATAAGATCATTAAGAAGCATGATTGGTGTGAAACTGAATGATAGGATACGGAATAGTGTAATAAGAGAACGTTGTGGCGTAAAAGAAGATATAGTGATAGGGACTGAAAAGGGAATGCTAAAGTGGTATGGTCCAAAAAATATACAATGGTTGAAAACCGCACCAAACGACCATTGCAAATCTGCCAATTCTTCTGTATCTACTTCTACAGCAACAAAAGTCCACTGCTGGACGTGGGCCTCCCCCAATTGTATAGCCGTACTCACCACGCTTGGCGGGCGGATTGGCGAGCGCAGTGCAAGACATTGTAGATATTCAGAGGAAACGCTGCTGCCTGTTCCCTGATTTTTCCCTTAGTCGCATATTACGACACCCACGGTAGAAATGGAGTGATGCTATTCTAAACTGGCACCACATGGGTTCTTCTGCAAGGTACAGAATGAATAAAGAAATAAATATCCCGGACAATTCACATAGCGCCATCTAGCCCCAAACTAGCTAAGCTCGTACTATGGGAACTAAATAGCTGATTTTAAATAGTTTGTTTTTACAATACTAAACACAAATATTTGTGTCCGGTGGGGATTGAACTAACGACCCTCGGCGTAGAAAGGATATTATCCGCTACGCCATCGGGACATATAAAGAATAAGCGCACAGTTAAAAAGATGCTTACGGCGAAGTGCGCCGTAGATCACGATAGCGAGTCACTCTCAAAGCTATCGCGATTGCGATCGTGCGCGCGCAGCGTGAGGGAGCCGGTTGTTGCTCTGAGAAATGAAAAGCAAACACTGCTGCTCTAACAGATGTCCAGATAGCCAATAGCTTTTACACGGATCTAGCGCTTGACGAAGAGACACATTCGTCTTCTGTGCAGTTCTCGAACGGAGAGCTATTTAAGCGCATCCGTAACGCTTGCGTCTATCAGATGCTAGGCAATTTCAAAAACCGACGTGAAACTGCGTCTTCGGATGCGTCTGCCAAACAACGCAAGTTCTTTCGTTGGTGTTGTTGGTGTCCTTTTGATTGGGCGAGCAAATCCCTTTATAAATGTTACTAAAGTAACTTTTGTTTAAGGGTGCTAAAAGCTGTCTTAAAATCTTAATAGGCATACTTTCCCGTGGTTCTCGCAAAATGTGATTATGGAACTCGATGGTTTCATGTGTAGTACAATTTTAGGTTATAGGCTGACAATCTGTCACTAAAGTAATCTAATATTTTTCAAAGACGGGTTCCAAACATCAGACGAGACCGTATTTTTACGACCGTTTACGCTCTGCCTTCCGCGTGAGGGATAAAGGCGTGTGTGTTTGCTGTGTGATGCCGGCTTAGAATAGCATCACCCCACATCCTTCCCGCGTGTCGACTAAGGGACTCGAGAGTATTGGTGCATTACATTTTTTTAGGCGACAGGCTGACAACCTGTCATTATAGTATAGTGATACACATGTTTTCTGTAACCACCTTCGAAAACAACAATCCTCACAAATGTCAGACGTGGCGATGGCGACCGTATTCTTACGGCCGTTAACGCTCTGCCTACCCCGCAAGGGATAAAGGCGTGATATATTATGTATGTATGTATGTGTTTGTGCAAAGATTATTACATTACAAGAATTGATACATCATTTTACTTAATCAGCCCTCAAAAATTTGTCAGACGTGGCGGTATCGGCTGTATTTTTACGGTCGTGAATTCGTGATCGCGCTGCCTAACCCGCAAACTTGGCCCGCAAAGGATCCAGATGTGATGTATGTATGTATTGTTCGTTTGACCATAGCTTCCTTCCTTCCTTCCAATTCCTTCCAAGATTATTCCTGATCTACAGGGTTTAAAAAAAATTGCTGCAAATATTTTAAGGCCTATGAAACTGAACAACTTTGCCCAAGGAACATAGGTCGAAATATGAAAAACCCGACTAAGCCAATTTGTATGGGAGGTCCAAAAAATTTTCTCGTATTTCGACTTATGTTCCTTAGGGAAAGTTGTTCAGTTTCATGGGCTGATTCACCCCTTAAAATATTTGCAGCTAATATTTTACACCTTATATAAGTGCCACATCCAGCGTATGTGATCCGGCGTTACCCGGAGTTTCTTCACACTATTTGTAGAAGGAGATGACTTCGCTCGGACCATGACATTGTTAGAAAATATTTGTGCCTTCGAGTTGTCGTACAACGCGCACGTTCGTAGTCATACACTTTCCTTGAGTCGCGGCTCGCTGTTTGTTTAGACGAATGTATCACGTGTTTACACCAAACAAGTCAGTCATTTCGGCTTCACTTTGTTGGAATAACATTTCTAATGTTAGTAAATGTCTTTTTTTATACTAACGCAGGTTGTGTATGATTTTTTTTGTGGTTCTTCCTATGAAAGCTTGTTCGTGTCTCGCTTCCTATAAAAGTAAGTATTGAGTTTGATTTTATTGGTAGGTATCTATTTCATTACACTCAAATATTTTTTTATACTTGTAGATATTGTTCTAAACAGATTGCGTACGGCGGCTGCGTAGCCCAGTGCTACAAAATTGCGTAGCACCAATCACGTCCCCTTTGTATTTTTTCTTTTTTTTTTTTTATATTCAGACCTTTGTTCCATAGGGAAAGCTGTTCAGTTTCATGAGTTATTTTGCCTTGTATAATATTTGTCCCTGTTATGGGTCCCATATTGTATGTGTGTAGATGACCAATGCTCATTATTTATGTATGTACTGGAGTCATCACCTTGAAAAGTCGAAGCAAGAAAACTGCTAGCAAAGATTTCTTACCTAATCAAAATTCATCGCGCGGAGCTCTTGCTCGGAAAAGCAAGAAAAGCGACAATTAGATAAAGTCGCAATTTAATCTTTGTTTGGAATTCCAGCTCAACTCGTGTTACTTACACGTTAATTTTAGCTTTCATCGCTTTAATTTCATACCGTCGTGAAGTTTTCAACGGGCCTGAAGTTGTAGCTAGAATCGCGGGGCGTCATTCTCAATTTTGCGCTGTGCATATTTTATTTCACGCCGAAACTCCCGCCGGAGGAGTTTCGCACTTATGCCGGAACAGTATTTAATTATGTAGATCCGCATGATCGCTTCCATTTTCTCGTTTTATGAGAGAAGGAATGACCCTCCAGAGGTTGCGAATTATTCAGCCGGATAGTTGCCTGTCCGGATTTATTTTCTGATCGCCGTGTTCGCCTTTTTTTCGAGTTGCAACATGACAAATAATAAAACGCAACGGTATACAAGAACAAAACCAGCTAGACGACCCAGTTCACTCGGTTTTTGTTTTTAGTAAAAAACGACTCACAACGTATGAAAAAATATTTTCGGTACTTACATGAAACCTAGCTAGATTGATCGTTTAATTAAAGATATTAAAGATTAATTAATATAATGAACGTTGTTACCTAGAAGAAATTAAATCTTGTTAGTGTGTTTCATATAAGGGTAAAAAAAAATGCTGCAAATATTTTAAGGGGTGAACCAGCCCATGAAACTGAGCAACTTTCCCCAAGGGACACATTGTGTTGAAATATGAAAAAAAAAATCGACCTCCCATACAAAATTACCGACGGACCAGGTTTGTATCCAAAAACAATTCTCATACTTCGACCAATGTTTCTTGGGGAAAGTTGTTCAGTTTCTGAATCACCCCTTCAAATATTTGCAGCAAATCATCTGATATTATTTACATACATACAAGCCTGTTTTTCTCTTAAGTTTTTCGTCACACTACCCCCGATTACCTCGCTCACCTTACCTTTCATCATAATCGGGCTCTCAAATTACGGACTACCCTACTTATGCACTCGTCGCGGCGTACGTGACAAGGGCTAAGAGAATAGGGTGGATGCGCCTGTGTGGACGACTAGTAAATCAGGCACGACATGTCTCGTTCTGGCATGTTTCACTTGGGACCAATAAAGTAGGTACCTACCTAAATTGTTTATTAAAGAGAAAATTTATTATGGAGGAAAACTCTCGATACCCATCTATCGTTTGGTCTGATATGGACAGATTCTAATTTGGACATCATATACTACTTTGGACAGATTCTTTTTTGGACAGATTCTACTTTGGACAGATTCTACTTTGGACAGATTCTATTTTGGACAGATTCTATTTTGGACAGATTCTACTTTGGACAGATTCTGCTTTGGACAGATTTGACACAAATTTCTGGGTGTGTGGTACATTTCTTTTGTTAGGGGTATCAAACGTCAATACTGCCAGCTATCTTAAACCAATCTTTATTTATTTACAGTAAACACAAAATGATAACCTAATTTAAAAATGATAATTTAAATATATATTTAATATTCGGAAAACCCACAGCTATAGTTCTGTGACCGACAGCTACAAGTAAGTAACTTACAAAACAGAATATACAGGGTGGTCCAAGTAGTGACGTCAATAATTTTTTTTTTATACCTCACCCCGGGGTCTATCCAAATGTCCCCAAAATCCCCATGTATGTTCCGCGATAATTTTGCAGTATTCGAGTTATCATTTTTTCAAAGATTTTTTAATGTATTCTGCCAACGAGGTTTCAAAAATTTGTATCCTTTTATGTTGTAGATATTTTGCATTATTTTGTTTTTTGATATGATTGCCTTCAATGTTGTTTGAATAAAAAAAAATAAGTCAGCTTCCTGAAATTACTTCAAGTTCCCCAAAAAAGGCTTGAAATCTTTAAGTCCTTTTGTATTTTGGTTAGTTTAAATTGAAGTTGAATGTTTGAGTGAATCCTACTGAAAACTAAAGTTCGAAATTTCAGGTCTTTTTGGGTAACTTGAAGTAATTTCAGGAAGCTGACTTATTTTTTTTATCCAAACAACATTGAAGACAATCATGTCAAAAACAAAATAATGCAAAATGCCTACTACATAAAAAGATACAAATTGTTAAAACCTCGTTGGCAGAATACATAAAAAAATAAAAATAAAATAACTCGAAAACTGCAAAAAGTCGCGGAACATACATGGGGTATTTTGGGATACTCCCCGGTGTAAGGTATCCAAAAAAAAAATTGTTACGAATATTGTTATATTGTTACTATTATTGTTATTATATATGTTGTTATTCTTACGAATATTAAATAAATATTTAAATTATCATTTTTAATTGTTATCATTTTGTGTTTACTGTAAATAAATAAAGATTGTTTTAAGATAGCTGGCAGTATTGATGTTTGATACCCCTAACAAAAGAAATGTACCACACACCCAGAAATTTGTGTCAAATCTGTCCAAAGCAGAATCTGTCCAAAGTAGAATCTGTCCAAAATAGAATCTGTCCAAAATAGAATTCGTCCAAAGTAGAATCTGTCCAAAGTAGAATCTGTCCAAAAAAGAATCTGTCCAAAGTAGTATATGATGTCCAAATTAGAATCTGTCCATATCAGACCAAACGATTTTAAAGTAGAACAGTTTCTTAGGTTCTGATCTAGGTATTTTGTGTAGGCCCAGTCGCACCTGTCGCCATCTGCGATAAGCTTTGAGTTTCCTCCTAATTAAGTATAGGCAGATGTTCGTCTTGGGCATAAAGCAAAGTTTAGGCAATGATATAGCTAGCTTACCTAGAGTTATGAAGGCGCTACGACTACTTATTTGACTCTTGGCATCAATGGTTCAATCAATTTATTTTTAATCTTTTAGTAAGTTCCTTCCTTATTCAGTGTGTCTCCGTCTTATCGAGTATCAGGTCTTTTGGTCTGATCCAAACTTAAGAGGGAAAGGCGAGTGAAAGAATAATACAAAAATAAATAGAAGAGGAGGAAAATTATTCTAGACCCAAGTTAAACCATCCAAGCAGGAAGAAGCACATCTGACGCGCGACATGAGGAACTGTGGTCCAGAGCCAAGTAGAGCGATCCAAGCAGGGAGTCGCACGCGTGACGTATCAGCGCGACATCGTTTACCTCATTCTCGCACGAAGCACGGAGACGCCACGCTGAAATATGTATCACGGAATTTTAAGCGAACGAGAATGTTTCGAGATAAACAGCCAGTTTCAGCTCCTTTAACTTTGCAAGGAGCTTTTCTTTGAAAGGGGCACATGCAAGTTTAAGTTTATGAACGAAATTTCTGGTGTTCAAGTGTTCCCAGTTTCAAAACACTCGCGAAGTGTGTTGCTAGTACTTTAGCTTCAAACAAAAAAGAAATGGAAGTAGTGTTAAAAAGTTTCTTCCAGTCAATAAAACTAACCAGAAGAAATGAAATATTATACAGTGTGTCCCTGGATAAAGTGCCTCTTCAGCAGTGCCATTTTCACCAAAGATGGAATAGATATAGGCACATAAGTCAAAAAATTATGATATAAATTTTGAACCACTCCTACAATTGATTCGACCGATTGGTAAATGTATGGGAAATCTAAAAATGTTTTCCGTGGGAGAAATTGATCAATTTTATGGGCTGGCGTCACTCGAGGCCTCGTGAGAGGCCTGCTAACTAGTAGTAGGCGGATGATAAAGCCTAACACCAGGGTTCATCAGGTCGTTAAACGACTCGGTGTCCCACACGAAAAGAGATAGAGGTTGCACTTTGTCCACAGACACACAATACAATATCGCATAGTTAAAGACAAAAATAATCGTGTACAAAATGCAACGTAACCATAAATCGCTAGTGCTAGTATGCAAGAAATCTCGTGTGCTGATAAATGTGCCGGCTTCGCTGACTGGGCGGCAGAATGTCGCACTGTATCAGATAGCTACGTGCCATCACGCGGTGTCAACAGACTAACAAGGATTGTACAAACCGATGTCCATTTTTTGAACGAGCGAACCCACTTATTGTACGTGTTTTCTAACACCTGCTTGCTGGAGGACCTGTAAATTTGAAAGCTGACGACGCAGTGCTTTTCGGTGTTTCCAATACACAGGATTCTTTTACAATAACGTTTAAATGTACTTAATAGTACAGGATATATAACTATGTGTGTGTGTGTGTAAAAATTAAAAATACAATACACAGTTTTTTTCTACTTCGTCTATGGGCAAGTATTTATGTTAAAGAGTTATAACATACAGGTTGACTGGAAGACATATCTCCATAGATATTTCTAACTTACCTCTGTGACAACAATAATTAAGTTTTCAGTAGAACCAGGCGGTAGATTCCAAACGAAATACCTGAAAAAGTGTTATGAATATATCGGTCCATTATCAATATTACTTATTATGTGATAGATAGTGATTTGTAGCCACCTGCTGATCATTAGAAAACCATTTAGAGGTGAGGTGATTTGGCCTAATCACATTGTTATAGATCAAAAACTTAAGTGACGTTAAATAATGGAACATTTTTGTTTTCTTTCTAGTTACCTTTACCTATTTTTATCTACCCACAGATATTTTAACCTACAATTTTATAAGCAGTTGGTTTAGTTTTTTTTTTTTTTTTTTTATAAGTTTGGGTAAATTGGGAATTTTATAAGCGTTTTCCATAATTGCGTCTCAGATAACGCAGTGTTCGAGGAGAGGAAACTTAGCTTATATAGCCACGAAAAACGATTGCCTCAGACACTGATTAAATTGTCTGTTCCAGCCGTATGAGGCCAACGATGAAGGTTATGGCGGAGAGCTCCCGGTTTTCTTATATGCAAAAGTTCTTGAGAACTCATAGAGCTCTTTATAAAGCACATTTGAAAACGGCAGCGCAAAAAAATGTTTTCATCATGTGAAATTCAAGCTGAAGATATTTTTTCATATTTAGTTCAAATGCTAATTTACTAGTTAAAAGTTGGTCTCTTTAATGAATAACATACGGTAATTCTGGAAGATTTATTTTGAACTACTTTTAATATCAGTACAGAAATCGGTTTAAATTGGTCCTATAAACACACACAGTACGTAATCATCAGCACATACTCTTATACCAACCATTTAAGAGATCAAATGAAACTGGGTTTTCTTACAGTTACTAAGACAACCAGTATAAGTTGGTTTCTCAAATGGGTGGATGTGCTACCTCATTTACCTAAGACGAGAATCATACTTATCGTCAGTTACTGCGTTTTAGCGAATACGTAAAGCATGCGTCTGTCAGGTGCAAGGAAATTAAAAGAACGGACAATAATGCATGAGTGATTGCATAATCTTGCGTTGTTTGGAAACGCTTTGAGGCATTCAAAATTTACTTACGTTTAGACGCACGCGCAAAAAATGTGCAGCAACGGACGCTAAGTGTAATACCCATATTCATATTCATATTCATATTTATTGGTATCTTTAAAAATACAGGTCACAATTTTTTAAAAACACAGACAATATAAGTACAATAAAAAAATAACAATAGAGCAAAAATAAAATCCAACAATAAACAAAAAAGAAATAAATAATAATAATACATGTCCTGTACAAAATAAATTGATACAATATAATTTAAAGTCAAATAATCATTAATTCCATATTCCTATTTAAGCGTCATAAATTCGGGTATAGAGTAGAACGTCTTCTCAATAAGCCAGCGTTTTAATTTAAGTTGAAAGCTGCTGTCACTGGCTGCTTCAGTGATGTCATTGGGCAGCTTGTTAAAAATCGAGGGGCCCATGACGTGTGTAAGCTTGCTCGCCTTCGCTAACCTGTGCCTGACGGGCACAAGCTTAGCGGCACTGCGAGTGTTGTGTGAGTGCAAGTCACTGTGCTTTACGTATGCACTTACGTTTTTACGCACATACATCGCGACATGAAGAATCACGAGAGAGGGTAATGTTAATATCTTCATTGATTTGAAAACAGGACGTGCGGAAGAGTCTTGTGGGATTTGGGCAATTATTCTTACAGCTCGCTTCTGCGCAATGAAGGCGCGCTCCCACTCCGCAGCAAATCCCCACAATTCCACTCCATACTGCAAGATCGAGTGTACAATGGCAAAATAGCACATGCGCACAACATGTTGAGGTGCAATGCGTGCTACTCGCCTCAGTGCAAAACATGCGCCATTCACCCTACCACACAGCCTATCAATATGCGGCTCCCACGTCATCCCTCTGTCCAGCTGGAATCCAAGGAAACCTGTGGTTTCCACCTGCGCAACTTGAATGCCATCGGCGTACACCCGTGCGGGCTTCATTCTCCTTCCAGAGAGATCAAAATTGATGAAGTGCGTCTTATTTAAGTTTAGCGCAAGTCCGTTACACTCAAACCACCGACTCAACTCGGATGCAGTGACATTGAGCTTTCTCTCCAGCTCTTGATGATCTGTAGCAGATACCACTACGGCAACATCATCAGCATACATGAATGTTTCACCATTGCTGATTGCCTCCGGCAGATCATTTAACAAGAGAGAAAACAGAATGTTCGAGACCGAAGACCCTTGGGCTACACCCAAGCAAGTGGTAACTGAATCAGAGCTGACCTTTCCACCATGAGCTACGACGACTTGCGACCTTTGCGTAAGGATGTCAATCAGCAGACTATGATTCGGACCGCTGAAACCGTAGTGTTCGAGTTTGGCTGCCAATAAATTATGATCAGCCACATCAAAAGCCTTCGACAGGTCACAGCACAGTACCGCGACTTCTTGGCGACGGTCCCTAGCTTCCACGACGCGTCTGACAACCTCCCTAGCGATACATGTAGTGCTGCGTCCCTCACGGTATGCGTATTGCCGATCCGAGAGCGCCTCAGTGCTCGCCAAAAAGGCAGAAATACGAGTGCACAGACCATTTTCAAAAATCTTTGCTACAATGGGTATTACTGATACTGGTCTGTACGCATCGATATCTCCTCTAGACCCTTTACCCTTGAAGAGAGGAGATACTTTACTTTTCTTTAGGGAACCCGGGAAAACTCCTTCTTTTAAGCAGCGATTGAAAATATATGCAAAAATTGGGCTGAGTGTTTTTGCCGCTGCATTAACCATAAGTACGGATAGTTCGTAGATATCACGCGTTTGTTTTTGCGCCACCCGTAGCTTAATTATACGTTCAACTTCTTGTGCAGAGAATGGGATCAATCTAAGGCACCGGTCTGCCGGCGCACGCGCCCCGCGCAGCATGCGGAGCGCGCCCGCACAGTCGGCGGGCGGCGCTCCACATGCTGCCGCAGCACCAACGAATCGAGTGTTCATGGCATTAGTTACGTCTTCCGGGTTCCGATAGTTCTGGTCATTATTAGCCGCGATAATGACACTCGTGTAGTCCATCAGTGTACTCTGGACTTTTCCCCTCTGCTGATTTACAAAATTCCATGTTGTTTTGATTCTATTGTGACTATTTTCAATTTTTGTAGTGTAAAATTTTGACCTTTCAATTTTGATTAATTTTAAATATTTGTCATTTAAATCATTTATTAGATTATTTACAATGTCATCATGTGGTACCAAATTGCCGATTTTAATAATGTCAAAAAGAACTGATTTTAAATTTAAAATGTCAGATGTTATCCAGTTGTCAGATTTACGGTTTTGTATACGTTTTATTGGAAAAGAAATGTCAAATTTGTTGCGTAATATATTTATGGTTCGTTCCACTAGGATCTGAAGTGATTCGCTACTTTTTTTAATAAAGTCATCCCAGGCTACGCTTTCTACAGCCGTTTTAAAATTCTCGTAGTTCTTTTGCGAGTAAATCCGTGCAAGGCGGGTGAGGGGTGCGGGAGGCGGGGGGGCGGCACAAGTGACCTGGCCGCGTACAGCGTAGTGGTCACTAATATTAGTAATAACGGACTCTGTACTTACAGACGCCCTACCACTGTTTATGTAAAGGTGGTCTATACACGTTTCCGAGTGACTTGTGACTCGAGTGGGGAAGCTTACTTTGTTGCAAAATTCATATGCCCTCAAAATATCGCGTAGTTTTCTATTGTCTGAGTTAGGCTCGCAAATTGTGTCAACATTCGTGTCGCCCACAATTATTATTTGTTTATCACTTGTGCTAAGTTTATCGAGAAGGCGCTCTAGAAAATTCAAAAATTCAGCAGAACTAACTCCACAATTAGTCCTGTATAAACAAATTACCGTAACACGGTAGTCAATTAAGTCAACGGCCGATATTTCGCAGTACAATTCAGTTGCCAAAGATTTAATTTCAATATTCTCTATGCATTTTACGTTATTTTTGACATAAATACAAGAGCCGCCATGCTCAGAGATACCCGCCTACCTACCCTACACGCAACAAAGCCGCGTTTACCAAATCAGGCCCGGCTCGTTTATTCTTCCTTGCACATTTGCAAGTAAATGCGAGTCAATATAAAGGTGTGTTAGATTAAATTGGTGGTGAATTTTCTTATCGACGGCCCGCGGAGGCAGTCCCATCAATCACACCAGGTGACGGCTAAAAATTGAAAGAGCTTCTCTTCTGTGCTGATATCATACATACATATATATATCACGCCTTTATACCTTGCGGGGTTGGCAGAGCGTTTACGTCCGCAAAAAATACGGTCTCTATCGCCACGTCTGACAGATATTGAGCCGGTTAAGATAATTTGTGTATCACTACAGGTTGTCAGCCTGTCGCCTAAAAGTTGTAATACACGTGAAACCCTCGAGTCCCTTAGTTGCCTCTTACGACGCCCACGGGGAAGAAATGGGGTGATGCTATTCGAAGCCGGCATCACACGGCATATTCTGACCTAAAATTAGTTGTGGACTAGTTGTTGCTACAGTATTGGTGGCACTCATTGAAAATCCCCAATTTGGCGCTGGCAGGCAAGGAAAGCAAATACGAAAATAACCGGAATTAAAAATTTAGTTCCGAAGTCGCCACTGTGGCGCTGGCAGTTAAGGAAAGCAAATACGAAAGTACGCGGTACTCTCGTAGGTGGCGGTTCAATTACGGCCGCAAAACTAGCTGTCATTTGTATGGGACAACCTATCCAGAGCGTAGATAACTTTATATCAATGGTTGATATTCTTGGGTGAATATTGGCGTATTACAAGGCAGCTTGCGTTTCTAGTCTTCCCATACTGTATATGTGTCACTCACTTATGTTTAAAGTAAAGTCATCATCATCATCATCATCATTAACAGCCTATTGTAGTCCACTGCTGGACATAGGCCTCTCCTAAAGCACGCCACTGAACCCTTAAAATAAAGTATATTAAGCAAAACAGTTACATATTACCAATGCACAGTTACTAGTACTAATTTGGTGGATCGCACTCTTAATGCACGACGAAGCACTAAAACATCGCAGCGATCTGTCAGATCCAAACTATAAAATGTCAATCCCCATACTAAAACCGCTCAACCGCTGTCAGCATCGTCCGCCGAGTGCAGTTTTAGTACGTTTCTAGTATGGATCTGACAGATCGCTGCGATATTTTAGCTCTCCGTCGTGCGTTAAGTATGCGATGCGCCTAGGTGACAGTCACCATACAAAAGGAGGTAGATGACAACCGTGGCTATATACACCGTGGCATCCGGTTTTTATCCGGACGTCGTAAATTCTTTTCGTCAAAAAACCGAAACCGGAAGTTTGCTGTGCATGTGAAAGCCGCCTTAGTTACCTATAACTTACTTGATCCAATTTGAAATGAACTCTACCAAGTAAAATCATGAAATTTGTGGATCGCTTTAGAAATTCACAAACTTTTAACCAGTTCAATTCGCTTTACCCATTCAATTTCAATTGCATTTTCAGCGAATACCATTCTCTTTGTAATAAATAAGTACGTATCGCTGGAAAATGCTCTTAAAGCCCTGAGGCTTAGCAACAATGAATCTTCGCCGACAAAGGCTCGTGTTATTATGAATGTGAATACGAAATTGCGCGAGATAGGCCGCTACCTGCTGAAAAAATCATGCTAAAAGAAACGCTCTTCAAACATTCACCGACCGCAGCTCACATTAGATAGCACCTCGTAATAATTCACAATCTTACGCAGTCAGCAACGCAGTAACGTATCTCTTGTTATGAATATTATCATACATACACACATCATATCACGCCTTTATCCCTTGCGGCAGAGTAGGTAGAGCGTTGACGATTGCAAAATTATGGTCGTTATGGCCACATCTGACAAATAATTGAGGGTTGTTTTAGATATGTCGTGTATCTCTATAGTGACAGATTATAAGCCTGTCGCCTAAAATTACAATGCGCGTAACCCTCGAGTCCTTTAGTCGCCTCTTACGACACCTGCGGTAAAGAAAAAGAAATGGGGTGATGCTACTTTGACGGCACACAGCAGCAAATATTATATTATCGCTAGGCAAAAGAGATAAAGTCGTCCAAAAGTTGAGCTATGCTTTTGGCCGCAGCGTCGACTGTACGAGTGCAACCAAGTTATACTAAAAAAACTGCCACCAGGATGTTTCACACAGTAATGAAATATTTTATTGCACGGCAACAAAGGCACCGTAGAATTTTAACTCAGACCTTACACAACAATGTACTCAGATTTTTAGTAATTCGCAAGTGTAAGCGGGTTTTTTATGTTCTTTTATTTCGTATGAACGTGTTGTGTGGATCGTGACTGAGTTGAGAATGTAAAGGCGTCGCGTATAATCAGATCGGTCGTATGGCAAAGAGAACGAACTGCACATTGTGACTTTTCAACTTGCTCTTTTAATGTACTTCTCTACAATGAATAAGCGACTGTAGGAAGTTTCCAGCCGGCTGGAAAATACTGCGTTTATACGAATTCATACATCAAAGGACTGGAATACTTTTCACAGGGCCCCTTCGCGGAATCAATTATTTACAGAGATTAGGTCTGTTCCTGGAATACGTCAGCGCGAAAAGTATAACAACAACATTTTCTATAATTTATCGTAGTTAATGTTACCCTTAACATTATATAGGCCTATAGGCCGTGGGTGCCGGCAGAGTAGAATAACACCACCTCATCTCCTCCCATGGGGGCCGTAAGAAGCGACCGAGGGAGAAACCAGATCCAAGCAGACCAGGGTCCTGGAGAAGGACAACTCCCCACTCCAACCCGTCACGGGGTGTCTGTCAGACGCGTGACAGAGGTCTATCGTACGGTAGAGTCCTGCAGCCGATCTGACTCCGCAAGTATCGACTCGTCGTAACTGTGGAGTCAACCAGGGAGGCCGAGAGGGTAACGCAGGTCAGGACCTGCTGCCCACGGGCAATCCTGCGTTTTGCCAAAATTGCGTCCCACGCAACGCAGTTCTGTGGTGAAAAGTCTTGCCTCACTGGTTAAATCATTTGTTATAGACGTGTGATGCCAATGATTTTCAAGTTTTATCCATTTTTTTATAAATAAAAATATCTACGTAACTCGTTAGTAGGAAGTTCTCCTGTATTTTACTAACAACACTGTGTTTATATGATTAAGGTGGATTCCATTTAACGGACGACGGACCGCTAAAATATCGCAGCGTTCTGTCAGATCTTTACTAGAAATGTCAATCCCCATATTAAAACCGCTCAATCGCTGTAGACGCAGCGCTATCGCAGACAGACCGCTGCGATATTTTTGCGGTGCTTCGTGCGTTAAGTGTGCGATGCGCCTATTTAGTAAGAGTTAAAGATAGATGTTAGATACAATAAAAGACGCAGGTACGTTTCAGAAATCCGGATGTCCGTCTGACTGGAAAAAAGAAAAAGAAAAAATGGATTTCGATTCCACAATTTGAAGCCTGCATTTTGTGAAACTAGCGGACCATCTGCTTAATATGATTAGCGATCAGTGCCGACTGAAATGTTATTAATTAACCGATAGGATGGACGATTTAATCACAGTATAGTGGTGGAAAGCCATTGTGTACTGCTCATACAATTATTTTCTTTAGTTTTATTGGCAACGACGTGCAAGATTCTCTCAAAAAAGCTCAATTGTTTATACATAATTGTATTTTAGGTTAGCGTGGCGTCGTGTGTTCGTTCTTGGAATGACTTTTTAAGTACGGATCTGAAAGACGCACGCGTTGTGGATGCGTTATTTTAGCGCTGCGCTGTGCGTTAAATGTGAGCACGGCCTTAACCTTCGAGTACATGATGAGTAAAGACAGAAACACTTTATTGCTCACATTAAATCAAAACATTAAACATTATACTTGTTTGTTTAATAATACTATTCTCATTTTTGTGTCAGTTAAGAGACACATCGGCGTATTATATGGTATTATGGTATTAGATGATCAAAATAAAATCTTCGAAAGCAGCTAACAAAATCCCTTATTTAAGTGTTAGATACAGACAGAGTTTGCAAATAGCCCGTGGTCGGCGGTCGAAAGCAGAATAGATTACTGTCCAATTATACTAATGATCCTCACGTGTAATGATTTTAGTGGTCACATAATTGCAAGATGTGGTTGCAAGCTCGCTCGTTGTTTAAGCCACCAAAGATAACGTTGCCTGTAAAAAAGAAATAAAAAAAAAAACGATAATTAAATTGCTCGTTTAAAGCTATACATACATACACGAATCACGCCTGTATCCTTGGCGGGGTAGGCAGAGCATCAACGACAGCAAAATTACGGCCGTTATCTCCAAGTCTGACAAATTTTTCAGGGTCGCTTCAGATAAGTCGGCATCACCATAGTGACAGGTTGTCAGCCTGTCGCCTAAAATTGCAATACACATGAAACCCCCGAGTCCCTTAGTCGCTTCTACAACACCCATGAGAAAAACATGGGGTGATGCTATTCTAAGACGGCATCACACTGCGGTTTAAAGTTATGAAATAGATAAAAGTGAATAAAGGATCCAGCAGCAGTGCACGAAGACCCTAATTCAGCTAATTCAAGTGTTACATAGCTCGCAAATAGCCCGCGGTCGGCGGTTGCCGTCCCGATTTGGACTAATCGAATTCAGAATAGACCCTCACCCTCACCTGGACCCTCAAAACAAGAGGGCTGGATTAAAGCGACATCTAAAATAGAGCATGTTTTAAACATTATATTTGATTTTATTCGGTAACAAACCAAAAATTGGTGAAATTGGTGGCTTACTTTAATACTACAAAACTAAAAATCTACTTATTATCTACGCGATCGTAACCGAAACCGATAGATTTAAAGTCAACATCATCATCAACAACCACTCTTGGCGATGGGAGTTCCTACAGGATCCTTGCAGGGATCATTATTTTTTATGTCAACTGTAGAAAGTGTATTCTAAGTCAAGATATCACCTCATGGTGACACAATATTATGGCTACAGTACGTACGTAACATAAGCTTCTAAAAACCCTTTACTGATCTCAGGTTTAATAAATGTCAACCCATGGTGACAAGTAGTGGGGCCAAAGGCTCGCACTCTTTATAAGGTACGGATATAAGGATACCTACTATAAGAATGCCTACTATGGCAAAGGTTCTCTCTATAGGCAAGTATAGCTACTATGGCCCAGGCGACACTTCATTTCCGGACTTTGAAGAGACGGCTTGCTTTGAGTAAGGGCTACCGTAATCGTGTAACACTAATGGTCGGTCAAGTGATTTTCGGAATATGACATCAAATATTTTCTTCGAAAATTCGCAGATATCTAGGTCATTAATAAAATACAAAAGCTTTACGCTTAAAACTATTGTCCTAAAATACTACAGACTCTACAATATAGTTTTTCGAAATACTAAAAAAGCTTTTGAGTATGACCAATAGCTACGAGTTCAGGACTTACTATCTGATGGTTACTATCTGATGCTTTATAATAGGCGTTTGCTAACACTTTCTGCCAAATACTGTCAATAGCCGATCCTTTAGTAATTCCAGTAAGCATTTCAATTCAATATTGTACTATATTACACTGGAATAGAGAATACGAGGGTTTCCTTGCCATCGGTCAAAGCAAGGGCTGCTTCTGAGCGCTGCAACACAGGTGCCACTTCACTTCCGGGTTTGGAGAGGGGACTTGCTTCAAGTGAAGTCATGTGGCCATAGTCACTTGCTTCGAGTGAAGTCATGTGGCCATAGTCACTAAAGTTCCTTCTGGTAATGTTAGGATGTAGATTGAAGTAGGCAAGTTCTTTCTTTCTGGAACATACCTTATTATGCCTGTCTGAACGTGTCTGTAGGCTGAACGGGCTGAGCAAATTTTTTGTACTTACTTATTTTTCACTTCATAACAACAGTATCTAATGTACATACATACATACATATATCACGCCTTAATCCCTTGCGGGGTAGGCAGAGCGTTAACGGCCGTAAGAATACGGTTGCTATCGCCACGTCCGACATTTTTGAGGATTGTTTTCCAAGGTTGTTTCAGAAAACATGTGTATCACTATAGTGACAGGTTGTCAGCCTGTCGCCTAAAAATTGTAATACACCAATACTCTCGATTCTCTTAATCGCCTCTTACGACACCCGCGGGAAGGATGTGGGGTGATGCTATTCTAAGCCGGCATCACACGGCATAAACTAATGTTATGTAATTTCTGAAAATATGCAATGGATATTTGGCTGTAAATTAAATTATCTTATAAATCATCAAAACCCAGTTTTAAAACCCAAAAATATATCTGAATTAAGTCAGTGCATTAATAAAATTAGTTGCGCAATATTAAATTGTTTGAATATGACATCAAAATGTTGTCCACAAGTCACCAAGATTTTATTCTGATAGGGGATTTTCTCCGCGGTAATTCTGCAACCGAAGTATACGTAACTGAAGTTTACTCTTAAGTCTCTTCTCCCATGCCTTCCGTAAATTCTAAGATAATATAAGCAACTTATAAGCGAATATAAAAAATAGAATGTCGCTTAACCCTCCGGCGAATTCTTGAACTGTCCAATAAACGTCGTTTTATATAGACTTATGCGAAACAGAAAAATATTTTATTTTTGCCTTTGCCCAGATTCCTAGAATTTTATTGGTATTCCCATTTCGGTTGTCAAATAACAAACATTTATAAGAGACCTTTATCATAATATATACGAACCAAATTCGTTTTTATACAAATTGGTTCAACTGTCTGTCGTTTATTTTGATTTTAATTTCGTTGCCTTGTAATATCTTTTCCCAGCTTTGATGAATAATTTCATGAGCTTTTTAAAAGTTTTGTGTCAAAACATATCTGCATATAGATAGCTTTTACTATTAAAATTTTAGATTGTTTGAAAATATATATATACGTATACAATACCGTCTTATACAATCTAAAGTTTCACGACCGGAACTCAATCAACTCCGTAATTACTTAAGTCGGTCCACATTTCCTAGAGTTCCCTCAATACTCCCAATTGCCTCTACTTCGAAACCCTATCTCACTGCATAAGACTTTGTAAGAAGGTATAAGGAACACAAGGAACTGTTTTAACTTTTTACCGCATCCGGGGCTACGTACGTTTTACTACTTCGTGCTGCGGATTCTGTGGAAGCGTGGAACTTGGCTCATGTGGCACGTGCAACAAAATAGCCACCTTACTTACTAGTGTACAGTAAAGTAGGGAAACAGTATGTGGAACTACCACGGTGGTGTGGAGTTGACGTAGCATGGACGTTGTAGGTAAACAACACCTTGTGATATCGGTTAGTGGCATCGACGTAATCGAGAATCGGGGCTCGTGGGTCTCATCTCAATTTTAGCCGATAGCGACCACGTTTTTACAGTTGTTGATGCTCTCTATCTTCCCCGCCCCCGACGCAAGGGACTTGGAATTTTTTGTCCCAATACCTTGCACCATGGGCTAAAATTAAAATTACGAATAGGTTGGTGACATAAAGCCAAATTGACCGTATTCCAGAAGTTAAGGGTAAAATAAGGATTAAAAATACTTACCTATCTTTTTCAGAGACCTGCAGCTAGTGAGACTGCTTCTTTCCTTTACTGTGCTATTTATTGGCCCTAATCCTAACGGACACACTTAAATACTACATACATACATACATACATATATCACGCCTTTATCCCTTGCGGGGTAGGCAGAGCGTTAACGGCCGTAAGAATACGGTCGCTATCGCCACGTCTGACATTTTTGAGGATTGTTTTCCAAGGTTGTTTCAGAAAACATGTGTATTACTATAGTGACAGGTTGTCAGCCTATCGCCTAAAAATTGTAGTACACCAATACTCTCGAGTCCCTTCGTCGCCTCTTACGACACCCGCGGGAAGGATGTGGGGTGATGCTATTCTAAGCCGGCATCACACGGCAAAATACTTAAATGAACAATACGGATTGCTGCTTGTGACAGTGTGACAAATTGTAAAATTGAATTAGAAATTGATACATAATGGCCGGTCTAGAATACCATCACATAATCCCATTTCTATCCGTACGTGTCGTAAAAAGCGACAAAGAGATGAATTAAAGAAAATGATAGCAGCATTTCCATTTCAGTGAATACAAAACATTGCACTGCGCTCGCCAATCTGTTCGACAAGCAATAATATACTCTTCAATTGGTGGGGGCATATGTCCAGCAGTAGACTGTTGTGGCTGCCGAAGAAGATACAGATTGATAAATATGTATGTAACGTGTGAAGATCACACACAATAAAAATATTGAAAACTCTTTTTACTTTGATACTTGTGTTGCTGATAGAGATATAAAATATAGAAAGTATAAATCATACATCATGGCACCCCATAACGACATAATGGACATTCTACCACCGCTATTCTACCGTTAAGCGATATCACTATGGACAAAATGGACATGGGGCTATTTGGCTGAAACTGACTATAGAGAAGGGTAAGTGAGTGACATTGTATAGTCCTAAAATAGCCTTTTGCGTTGGTTATTCGTTGAATAGCTATGTGTGGGTGACAGCAGACTGCTTACCAAATTGATAGTCAAATTATAAGACTTATCTAAACTTATATTGGAACGACGTTAGGATTTTTAGATTTTTGAAACAAGAAAATATGAATATAGGTCATAAATTTACGTTAAATTCAATTTTCGTTTCGAGCCATGTAATGCGAATCCCATATTTAACGCACGACGCTTCGCATTTAAGTATGTCCACAACGCATGCGTATGTACGTCAGATGCAAGTTAATTTCAAATTCCCTATCTGATATTGACGCAGCACCAACAGATGTTCATGCATTGTTCTTCAGACCCATCCTTTGACGCAGATTTATGCGTTAGACCTGCGTCAACGTCAGTTTTTAATATAGGAAATAAGTTTTCAGTATGGGTAATTTGAAATTTCTTTGCATTCCTCGTTGCATGCGTTACGGATGCGTTAAAATAAAGCTGAGTTGTGCGTTAAGTGTGAGAACCACCTTAACATACTGTTGAACTACGTACGTAAATAATATTGATTGTAAATACTTGGGTTTCTCTTGCAGTCTCTCGCTGAATAAAATGCAATGAAGGTGGTTGCGAATCGCAGGTGAAATATCTTTTTTGCGAAATGGAATAAAATTTACCTGAAGAAAACAAACTTATTTATAAAATATCTTTATCTTTTTATATTTATCTTTATACACCATAGATAACCCACCTACTTGCTTATCATAGCGTTGCAAACTTAGATAACTCTACTCTCTCATTTCTAAATTAAGCATCCGCAGTATGTCCGTGACATCACCAAGCGTACCCTACATACCATAACTTTAGTGGTTCGCACACTTGACGTCCGTTGATGCATTTTTAGCGCATCCTGAACGCATGCGGAAGTCAGAGGCACGGAAATTTTCCCCATACTAAAAACCGATGTTGATGCAGTAGCATCGCAAAAATATGCGTTGACAGCTGTCTCTATTGCACTTATTATTGTAGATGCTATATACCTAGGTATGTCTTTTGCACCAATCATAAGCTTAGTAATTCAATGGCGCCCACGGAGGTCAGATGTGTGATTCGTCTTTGCCCCAGCGTTGCCTACCTTGGCACAGCTCGTACAGTGATGGTGACAAAGACCAACTTGGCAAGTTAAAGTGCTTAGAGCACACACACTCGCGCGAAACAGCCCCACTGAGCAAACTTAGCTGGCGAGTTCGGACGCTGGGATACCCACTGGCCCTGAGTTGACTGGATCTAGTTTAAGGCAAACTTCATTCGCTTACACAGTGCCACGACCAGCGTAACTGTCAGTACGCGCCCGTACGTGCGTGTATGGAGCATTGGAGTCAAGTTACGCTGGTCTCGACACTATCTAAGCGAATGAGCTTTACAGGTAATCGTGTAACGCGGTGAACTTTATGTGAATTTTGAAAATAGCTTGGGATCATGCGGAGTAAGTGGCATTATTTGCAGATTGCAGACAAAAAAAAAATCTCAACTCAATCAGCAACTTAATGTTTTACACATCGCACCTTCGAGAAACAAGATATTCCGTGTCGTTCTGCACATATCTAGACGGAATTTCATAGTTGAAACGTCACTAATGTTTTATTTTAGTTAATTCAATTTTAGTACATCTTCTTGCGATACTAAACAATTCATTGATTTACACCACGAACGAACGAACCCCATACGAACTTAATAAACATTTATTTCCTATTTCTTTAAATTAGTACGTTATGAACGACTCTCAAAAATTTGTCAGACGTGGCGATAACAACCATAATTTTACTGTTGTTAACGCTCTGTTTACCCCGCAACGGGTATAGGCGTGATTTGTGTACGTATGTAGAACATTATGGGTATATGGTTATTTCCTTTCCTTGTTATTTCTTTTTGTAACATTTATTTTCTCAAATGCACAATTTACACAAAGACCGCCGACGTTGCAATTCTACTATAGAACAAAGTATCCGACTACAATAAGAATCGATATCGTATACCGATTCGATCGCGATGTAATCTCCCAACTTCAGGTGCAGCAAGAGAGCGGTAAGTAAATAGAGGCCCGCAATGAATCACGCTAACAGTTTTCCGATAAGAAGTGGGCCTGCGACCGATGTCACAGTACATAAGCCAAAACAGTAGCGAAACTTTATACTTACACCTCAGAAACTCAGTTACACACACACGCACAACGCAGCTACGAGACCCACACGACATCTTAGCGAGTCTTGCCGGAAGATAGTAGTAGGTAGGCGAGGCAAGTCGGGGTTGCCATGCTTAGGAAAGGAATGAAACAAGCATAAGCATAAGCTTATGGATTATTATATGGACTTGTGACGCCGTGTGATGCCGGCTTAGAATAGCATCACCCCATTTCCTACCCGTGGGTGTTGTAAGAGGCGACTGAGGGACTCGAGGGTTTCAGGTGTATTACAACTTTTAGGCGACAGGCTGACAACCTGTCACTATAGTGATACACAAATTATCTCAAACAGCCCTCTATATTTGTCAGACGTGGCGATAGCGACCGTATTTTTGCGGTCGTTAGCGCTCTGCCTACCCCGTAAGGGATAAAGGCGTGATTTATGTATGTATGTATGTGAGCAGCATGCGGGCATTTATTCAAACTGATGACTCTAGTCATCAATACGAATAACTTTTTCTATGGGGCCACCAAGGATATTACTAAAGATTTTGCTTGAGTAAGTGCGGTTTTCTAAGAAAAAACTATTTATTTTCATGATTTCACACTTGACACAACAGAAAAGTTGTTTATATTAGTTTAAAAGTTAATTTTAAAAGAAATATTACACTAGTCGAACCCCATTTCAAATTATAGTAGGTAGTCCAGAAACTGGTCGAGTCTTCCTACTGCTGTAGCCTATGTACTCTGGCTCTGGGCCCGCGACCGATATAGTTGGCCGGTCCTGTTTTATTGTGCCACTATTTTCACTCTATCGCCTGTGAACGCAGTTCGGGCGGAAACTGAGATAAAGTCGCGACCTCTGCGTAATATAGAGCCCGTTCTGGGAGCGTGGATCATGGTGCAGTATAGAGTTAGCCAGTAGGTCCAGATAAGCTGTTAGTTAATTATACATGCATATTCTATAACGTACATTTTTTTTTTAATTCTTATCTATGCAAAATAAACCATTTTATGGCAAACTTCCAGATTTAGCTCCACAGTGATCCTCAAATATTGAAATATTTTTCAATATAAGGTTCAATTCGTACTTAGATACCTAATTTAATTATCGTGTAACGTAGATGAGGGGAGGTGGCACATATTTTATAATTGATTTTATATTATTTTGAACTGTTAAGTTTCTGTGTTACTAACTATTAAAAGTGAAGTTACTAACTGACTGGCATCTCAACTCCGGCCATCGTAAACAAACGAAGAAAAATATTTTCCCTTTATCTACTCGTACATTTGCAGCTCCAAGTTCAGAATTTCAGCACAACGGAGATGCAAGAACTAGTTTCCGAAACGTCATAAACTGATGCAGATGTTGTTGACGAGACTGCGCAAAATCCAAGAGCCAAGAACATCCTATCGTTACCACATCAATCATATGCGACAGAAGCTAAATGAAAATGGAAATGGTTTGCCGACCTCTCCACAGGTGAATTAGACCATTCACACACACGCCGTGGGATACTACGGTATTTGATTGTGTGATAGAAAATGAGAGCTTGTGACAGGCGCAGGGAACGTTGTGTGGGTTTCTGCATGCAGTTTTATACATCTCACTGGACCGATTGGTAAAATATCGAATATTTCTGCAGCACATGTAAGAACCACCTGAAGTGGATGTGCTCAATTTGCTTGCAGACGAACTGGAATTGGCTTGTTTGACCTGTTTTAGTTGCGGATATAGTTAGTTGTTACTATTTGCGGAAGTGGAATGACGACATGTCATGTCTCGATGTTTCGTTGCTTGTTTTTATAGTGGAGTATTTATTGACTGGCATTGGCTATATTGATACTTTGACGGGAATTCCTTTTTCTTCTCTCCCTTTTGGGGCAGTTATGTTTTAACAAAAGAGAGACTTTTTCATTCACAGATTTTCTGTTCTCAATTTTTTTACGTTACCAATCTTTAACAAACTTATAGAATCCTTTGCTGTACGTAGAATTCTGACCTGAATTTTTGGATATCAGTAACAACATCTTTAACTTTGTGCAACAATGTCAGAAGCCTGCTACTTGTAGAGGCGAGTAAAAAATTCTGACACTAGGGTTCATTGGGTTTTAGGACGACTCAGTGTCCCACCCGAAGAGAGAGAGACTTCAAGTCACTCCGGTAACACCTGTCTGCCAATCCTATTTGTTCGTTTTTCGTGAGTATACCTAACTAGGTTACAGCTTCTATCAATACCTACTTAATTGGTTGAAGTAACTTTAATCTACGTTTCAGAAACTCAAACAGAAAATTTAGCCTTCAGAAAGTTGGCCTCCTCACTTCCACGAAGTCGATCTGAGCAATTAGCTGAGTTCTCCTTTTACTTCCTTCTTAAAATATTTGTCAACTCCTAGAACTCGAAGTAGGCTGCAGTTACTTAAGGTTCCGTACAACGAAGGCTCTGTAAAACTCCGTACAACGGCGAGGTGCAATGGGGCAAGTCAGTTCGTTTGCCGGACTGCCCCGCACCGAACCAACCCGCCAACAAGTATTCAATTTTGCCCCGGTCTCCCCGGGCGAGGCTGCTTTTTACCGCCTCAGTGGTTGCCTCATATTTTTTTCAGTGACAACCTGAGATCGGTCTTTATTATTATTGTTTATTTGGAGAAATGCTAGAAATAGTAGAGCTAGTTGTGAACAAAATTCTTTCTTTTACTTTTTCTTTTCATTTATTCTTCTTGTATTCGATTAAACAATGTTTATAAAAATAAATAATTGTATTTCATCTACTGCCTACACTATACTTTCGGTGTCTACGAAAAATAGTCTTAATGAAAATGATACATGCAACTACGAGGAGTATTCAGAAGAATGTGACTAGGAATGAGTTCTGAACATTTTTCACATTCTTAATGAAATAATTACCTACTTAAATTATGATGTTCTTATGAAAAATCACAGAATTATCCTCGATGTTTAATAGTTTAATCGCAAATATGAATTTGACATCAAAAACTTTTTACCCAATTGTGAATTAAACAAGTTGTCATAATAATTTTATCGATTAAACTCTTCAGCTCTCATCACGTTTAAAATTGTACACTCAATTCAGTAGCCGTGAAAGCCTTTTTCAATGGAATATATTTCTTTTCACTTTACTTCATAACATTCCCTTTGATGGATCAAGTTTAAGACAAGGGTAGCTAATACGTGCGAGCATGTATAGAAGGGTATGAGTATGTACGTTATTTGTGAGTAAGTATGATTTGAAAGATTGTAAACAACTTCACTTCAAAGTGTTTTGAAGGCTTTTCAAATGCTTCCTGTAGCGACAGGCATTCAATTTTACCGTAAATCAAAGAGATTTGAAGTACGGTAATGTTCATTCATACGAGTATTATTAGGATTTGGGGTAGTAGATACATACTTATTTCCCTTTCAACGTTTACGAAAAGGTACATAAATATTTCTAACTTAGTACAATTCGAAAGAGCTTACTTTGTTGCTCGCCACTTCTAAAATTTACGGGATTATTACGAACTAAAATCGGTGAACCGTTTTTCAAAAGGCCAATCTTGATAGGGCGTAGTAAGGTGTAGTGTTAGGTAAATCGAACGAGCAGTAGTTCTAAAGATATGTAGGTCTCTCTCTCTCTATCTCTCAAGAGAGATAGGTAGGTGGATTTATAAAAGTAAAAACACGATCAAAAGCGTCCGAGTTTTAAATCTGAAATTGTCCTCTACAATTTTGCAAGTGCGAAATACAATGCAGACAAAGATATATCCCTGGAAAATGAGGAAGGCGACGTAAAAATGGTGCACTCTTTAAATCCAAGTGTGTCTGACACTTTGTTGCGTAATCGTGGTTTGGCTGATTCTACAGCGCTCTAAAATGCACATCCAAACAAAATTATTCAAGAAATTAATAAACAATTTGATTTGGGAATGGGTGAGAAAGAATGGACATTGTATGCGATTAAGGTACAAGAAAGGATGTGAAATGAGAAGATTTTTGGTTAAACTTCAAAATCGCAATTTATTTAAAGAAAATTGCGCGCGAGTTAGGTGTGAGAAGGTTTGGTGAAGTCTGACGTGGTGGCGGCGCGGCCGCCGGTTGGAGCGCCCTCCGCCCGCGCCCCGCGCGTGCCCCTGCTTGGTCGTAGACATCCTGGGGGGCCGTTGGAAGAAGCTGAAGAGACAGTAGCGCCGTCGTCACCCTGGCTCGAAGTTGCTTCCAACAATTCTTCATGTGGCAGAAGGCACACTCTGTTCAGTGCTCGTCGCTCGATGCCTCTGAACGTGGTAAAGTCGGCTACCCGGCTAATTCCATCCTTGCCAGGGTATAATTTATGCACTCGCCCTATTCTCCATTTCATGGGCGGCATATTTTCTTCCTTGAAGACGACCATCGATCCTTCCTTGATCTGATCAGATGGCAATCGCCATTTTGTTCTCTTTTGGAGTTCTGAAAGGTACTCATTATGCCATCTCTTCCAGAAACTCTCTCTTAAGGCTTCAATTATGTGGTATCTTGTTTTTATTTTCTTCTGTGAGGCAGCAGGAGGCGATGGCAATGCCGTCAACGGGCGACCAATCAGGAAGTGTCCTGGTGATAGAGGAGAGAAGTCGTTGGGGTCACAAGATAAAGGAGTAAGGGGTCGGGAGTTGAGGACAGCTTCTATTTGTGCGCAAAGCGTACTCAACTCCTCGAACGTCAAACTAGCATTACCTATAGTTCGTTTTAGGTGAAACTTAACGCTTTTAATACCGGCTTCCCATAAACCACCGAAAGTAGGGGAATAGGGTGGATTGAAAATAAACGTTACGCCCTCCTCTGCCGTATAGTCATATATCGAATTAAGGCTTGCTTGCAATGCTCTGTTTAATTCATTATTGGCACCTACAAAATTAGTTGCATTATCGCAAAATATCTTATGCGGTTTTCCTCGACGTGAAATAAATCTGCGGAAACATGAAATAAAGGCGTTGGTACTAAGATCACTAACAACCTCTAAATGAACTGCTTTTGTGCAAAAACAGACGAATAGGCATATATAACATTTGGAAATGCGATTACCGCGGCCGATTTTAGATGAAATAAGGAAAGGACCAGCGAAATCAGTCCCAGTGAGTTCAAAAGGATAACTTTGTGTTACTCTAGTGGACGGAAGCTGGCCCATCATAGGATCCATAGTTTTGCCTCGAAATCTTGTGCATACAACACACTGGCGTACCACTTTACGGGCAAGGGTCCTCCCCCCCAGAGGCCAAAACTGATCCCGGAAACTAGCCAGGAGGAGCTGAGGGCCAGCGTGCAATGAACGTAAGTGCTCGGCTCGCATTAGCAGCTTTGTAAAGTAATGCTTTCCATCAAGTAGTATTGGATGCTTCTGGTCAAAATTTAAGTCACTGTGGTCGAGCCGACCACCTACGCGCAAAATGGAGTTTTTGTCAAGAAATGGAGACAACTGTACTAAATGAGATGAGGTAAGTGTCTTTTTATTTTTTATTAGGTTTATTTCAGGGTTAAACGAATCGACTTGTGCTGTTTTAATCAAATAGGTAAAAGATGTACTTAGCTCGTTTTTCTTAAGTGGTCCAGTATATTTATTATTTTTGTTCTTACAGTTGTAAATAAATCTGTGTACATAGGCAAATATTCTTTTTAATTTTAATGAACTTGAGTATTCTTCAAAATTAATAAATTTTGTACTTTCTTCTTTTTTAGATTTAGTTAAGGTAGGCAAGGCTTTTGTTTCAGGTAAAATATTTTTTACGTTAGGGTTTTCAGGCCATTCTGATTCATTAGTATTCTTTAAGAACTCAGGACCTTCCCACCACATGGAGCAATTAAGGAGTTGACCCGGTTCTACGCCTCGGGATGACATATCAGCAGGATTAAGATTAGTAGGAATGTGCCGCCAGGAATCTGTCTCCGTCAGATCATGAATTTCATTTACTCGATTGCAAACAAACGTTTTAAGATTTTTAATTTGCGTTTTTATCCATCCCAAAACGATGGTGGAATCGGACCAAAAGACTTTTTTGTTTATAGTACAACGGAGAGATTCACTTACTTTTGCAACTAGACGAGCACCCAGTAAGGCTGCTGATAGCTCAAGCCGAGGAATAGTAAGGGTTTTAAGTGGTGCGACTCGGGTCTTTGCACAAAGCAGGTTAACAGTCACGTGACCATTATGCTCTGCACGCACGTAAACACACGCGGCATATGCATCCTGCGATGCGTCAACGAAGCAATGGAGCTCACAAGTGGTGTAAATCGAAGGTAGTATGTGCCTTGGTATCGACACTGAACGTAATGTGTGCAAATTGTAGCTAGTTTTTTGCCATATTTTCTTAATGTCCTCTGGTACTGGGTCATCCCAACTCAATTTCTGTAGCCACAACTTTTGCAACAATATTTTCAGTGTTATAGTACAGGCACTTAGTAATCCAAGTGGATCAAAAATCTTACAAGTTTCTGATAATATAATGCGTTTTGTGACGTTATCAGGATTATCGTTTACATTGATAGAAAAATTCAAAGTATCAGTGTCGGGAGACCATGATACACCTAGCACACTCGAATGTTTATGTAAATCAAGAGGATTTGTGAGGGAAGATTTCGAGAATATTTGAGGACAATTAGTACGAAATTTATGTAGTGGAAAACATGCAGAGTTCAGCCTGTCTACTACATTTTTAAGGATGTATGCTAACTCCGTTTCACTATCTGCTCCTGTCAGCAGATCGTCCATGTAAAAATCTTTTTTGATAACTTCAGCAATAATGGGATCTGAACATTCGTGAGCTAGCTGCAAGAGACAACGCGTACTTAGGAAAGGCGCTGATGCTGTTCCATAAGTTACTGTGTTTAACCTTAGAACTTCAAGTGGTTTAGAGGCGTCATCTCTCCACAAAATCAATTGTAGGTTACGTTGTGGTTCTTGAATTTCGATCTGGCGATACATTTTTTGTATGTCACCAGTTAGTACAAATTGATGTTGCCGGAATCTAATTAAAATGTTAAATAAGTCATCTTGAACTACAGGTCCAACACACTGTATATCATTTAGGGATTTCTTCGACGCAGTTTTTGCAGCTGCGTCAAAGACTACTCGGGTTTTAGTTGTTTCGCTGCCTTCACGAAAAACTGCGAAATGAGGAATGTAATTTCCGTATTCAGGTTTAGTAATTCTTGTTAGGTGACCTAAGGCTCTGTATTCATTTATAAATGAACAATATTTATCTTTAAGTTCAGGATTTTTATCCAGCTTTTTTTCTAAATTATAGAAACGTTTAGCAGACATATTGTATGAGTCACCTAGTGCAGTTTCAGGTGTTTCCATTAGAGGCATAAGAACGGAAAATCTGCCACTAGGTAAACGTTTTGTATTTTTAAGAAAATGTTCCTCACAAAATTCTTCAACAGATGTGGTTTGAAGTTTTGAAGAAGGGAGCTCTTCGATTTCCCAAAATTTTGTTAGGTTTTCATTTATTTGCTTTGTAAAATTACAATGAATTTTGTGGTGAACTTTATTAGGTTTTTCGTAACTACGACCGGCGAGTATCCAGCCTAAAGTAGTGTTTTGAAGGATGGGCATGTTAGGACCCAGCAAAATCTGTTCAGGTATTAAGATATCGTAAAATATTTCAGCACCCAACAAAATATCTACGTCTGCCGGGCTGAAGAATTTAGGATCAGCAAATTGCATGTCATTAGGTATATTAAGTTTTCCTACATCAAGGGGAAAATTAGGTAACTGGCCAGTGACTTCCGGCACTACCAAACAATTTAGGTGTGTATTGAATTTATTTAATAATGAACTGATTTTAACGTCACAGCTCTCTGTTATGGGAAGTTGCATGTTATTTACGCCCGATATAATTAAGGTATCGGAATCACGACTAACTAAACCCATTTTATTTTTCAGCGATTGCGTCATAAGACACGACTGACTCCCTCCGTCTAATACGGCGCGAGCAATGTAGGTATTTTTATTTTCAGGATCGGTAATCTTTACTAAAGCAGTACCAAGGAGCACCTGTCCGGTGGTAAGTACGGATAAAGAAACAGGTGCGGTATTTATATCATTATTAGGTTTTTTATCTTCATGGAGCATGGTATTATGTTTTAGGTTACATAATCGGCAGGTCCCTAGTTTACAATAGGAAGCCTCGTGACCTTTGCGCAGACAGTTTGTACAGAGGGCTAATTTTAGGACTTCACCCATCCTTTTTTCAGGAGACAGGTTTTTAAAAACATTACAATCAATTATTCTGTGAGACTGACTGCATAGAGGGCAAGATATAATTCCTGTTGATTTTTGATGTTTGGTTACAAAAGTTTTCGAAATTTTATTGTTAGAATTAGGAAATGAATGTTTATACTCAAGTGTGTTATTTTTATTATGAGGGCTGCCCCTATTTTCAAGTTTTTCAGAGCGATTAGCCTGCACAGTTTCAAGAACGTCGGCTCTGTTGCGCAAAAATTCAAGGAATTCACTTAATTCTGGTAAATCGGATAAATTGTTTCTGTGTTCTTCCCATTTACCACTAGAAATGGGATCTAATTTTGAGGACACCATGTATATGATGATAGTATCCCATGTGTCTACTGATTCACCAAGGCTAGACAAAGCTCTTAAATTTTTTGTAACAATATCCACCAAGTAACGTAAAGCTCGGTGAGATTCTTTCGCAATAGGTTCAATTTCAAATAATGCTTTTAAGTGATTATTTGTCAAAACTTTTTTATTATTGTAACGTTGACAAAGTAATTCCCATGCTACATTATAATTCTTGGCCGTGAAATCTATTGACTTTATAACCAAGGCGGCGCTCCCTTGTAAAGACGAACGTAGGTAATGAAATTTATTTATGTTGGGCATTCCCTCTCGGTTATGTATCAAAGATTCAAAAGTGTCGCGATATTCCAGCCACATAAAGTAATTGCCGTCAAAAGTAGGTAATTTTATGATAGGTAATTTAATGTTAAAGTCATCATTATGTGAACAACCTTCTTCGCGTCTCGAGTTACTATTAGGATATAATTTAATTAAGGCCTGCACACTGGCAATAGACGAATAGAATTTACTTTCTGTCAATTCTCGTTCCTGTATTTGTGCATCAAGAACCGAACACATAATTTCTATCCTTGTTTGGCATTTTTCAAACTCAGTAAACAACTCCTATACTTTCATGACTCGCAGATTTAATTCATCAATTTGCAAATTTGTTATTTCACCGATATCAATTTCTTTTAATGTTGAAACATATTTTATAAAAACCGTTAATCGACCTCGAATCGAACCGCGTTGACTAACAAGTTCTTTAAATTCTTTAGTTTCTTCCGCCATTTTTAACTTGAATTAGGTATAAAATATTAAAAACACAACAAAGTAATGACAAAAATAGGCCAATAAATGAAGTAAACAAAGTAAATGTGCATCAAACCAGTTACAAATCCGTTGCGTTGAATAACAGCAGAGCGGCGCGTAGGTAGCTCGGCAGAGGAGCGCAGTAATGCAGGGTAGGTATAAGCGGCATACGGCACACCTCGTTTGCTACCCCGGCACGCGTAGCGTAGTCTAACAGCACCGGCACCCTGGAATGTTCGGCCGATATTTTTTAACTATACGCTTATATATGTATTTTAAAGAACTATGTACTTAATCGGGAACAGATGATTATATAAGATTTATAATGATAAGCTAATGATATGAAAGGACAAAAGATAGGTAATTATGTTGTAATAAGACGTGGCAATTAAAAGGCTTTTATAGAAATAAAATTATGGAAGTGATTTTATAAGAAAGCTGCATAAAAGCAAAGTATGGGAGTGGCAATGACATACGCTTTTAAATTAAGAAAGCGAAATATTACCTATCGTAAAAAAATAATGCAATGCCATTTATGCAAATAAGCCGTTATTTTCGAAATTATAGTACAAAAACCGTTAGCTTTATGCACACGATGTAGGTATGTACAGGTAAAGTAACTGATCGTAAAGCAACGTGCGAAATACACACACACAAATCACGCCTCCATCCCTTGCGGGGTAGGCAGAGCGTTAACGGTCGCAAAGTTACGGTCGTTATCGCCACGTCTGACAAACACCTTCAGAGTCCCTCGTAACCTTCGAGTCCCTTAGTTGGTTCTTACAACACCCGCGGGAAGACTTGGGGTGATGCTATTCTATGCCGGCATCACACGGCAAATACAGCTGATTTTAGGAATATAATGCTTTAAAAATTGAAAGTGAGGTATGAAATATGTATTCTAAAGGTATGAAGTAGCAGTAGGTTTATGGAAAGTAAAGTGATTTTTTAGGTATTAACCGTGTAATGCAATGATGCCGAATTTCGAGCAAAGTAAGACTTTTGAACACAAATAAAAGGGGAATTCAGACTAGTAAAGGAAAGGAACACTGGTACTGCCCTTATTTCCAAGCCACGTCGAGCCTCCTGCACGGGTACAAAGTCCAAGCGGTCAAAATTTCTTTGTTCGGCGAACACGTTGTACCGGCGTAACTTCCTCTTGTGTTCTCGAAGCTTCTGTCCAAATATTGCTTGATACGACGTCCTGTCGTGGTCGCCACTTTCTTGTATGCGATTAAGGTACAAGAAAGGATGTGAAATGAGAAGATTTTTGGTTAAACTTCAAAATCGCAATTTATTTAAAGAAAATTGCGCGCGAGTTAGGTGTGAGAAGGTTTGGTGAAGTCTGACGTGGTGGCGGCGCGGCCGCCGGTTGGAGCGCCCTCCGCCCGCGCCCCGCGCGTGCCCCTGCTTGGTCGTAGACAGACATAAAAATATAGTTGCCAATGCCATGTCGGAAAAAATATTTGAGAGACTTTTTATGAAAATCATGTAACACTTTAGCGACAGCTTATTAGCCTTTGGCGGATCGCACACTTACCGTACGACACACACACACACACACACACATATATCACGCCTTTATCCCTTGCGGGGTAGGCAGAGCGTTAACGGCCGTAAGAATACGGTCGCTATCGCCACGTCTGACATTTTTGAGGATTGTTTTCTAAGGTTGTTCCAGAAAACATGTGTATCACTATAGTGACGGGTTGTCAGCCTGTCGCCTAAAAATTGTAATACACCAATACCCTCGAGTCCCTTAGTCGCCTCTTACGACACCCGCGGGAAGGATGTGGGGTGATGCTATTCTAAGCCGGCATCACACGGCAACGTACCGTACGACGGAGTGCTCAAATATTGCAACGGTCTGTCAGATCCATACTAGAAACGTTTCTCCCCATACTACGTGTGCGATCCGCCTTTATCCTACAATTGTGATAAACATGAAATCCTCGAGCCTCTTAGACGCCTTTTACGATACCCGCGGGAGAAAAGTCCGTGATACTATTCTAGGCCGGCCTTACAAGGAACCTAGCAATAAGTAGGTGCCTTATTGAGTAAGTTTTTTAAGAATAAATACTTAGATATTATGTTGTAAACAATGGGTTATTGTAGCACGGTGCAACATGTCTTTATGAAGTTTAGCCGGCTGACTTCCCTCCCTATATTTGTTTTATTGGGCGTTTATTCCTTTACAGCAGACTTTTGTACATTTTCACACGATGTTCGGTTATAAAACTGGAATATTGTGTTTCACATTGTTGCACTAGCAAGTTTAAGTAATTAGAAGTTTATGTACGAGTTTGTATTTTATGAAGTTGCGTGCAAGGGTGTAGCTAAAACTGTACTATATTTTTAACTAATGTAATAATGCATAATACCGTGTGCCTGCAGGTGTTGTAGAAGGCGACTAAGAAACTCTAGGGTTTCTTGTGTTACAATTTCTGGTGACAAGCTGACAACCTGTCAATGACACCTACACGATTTTTCAGAAACGACCCTCAAATAAGTATTTGTCAGACGTGGCGATTAGGGATCCCCAAATGCAGCGTCGGGTGCGGTTATTATATGGGGAATGACATTTCTTGTATGGATCTGACAGACCGCTGCGATATTTTAGCGGTCCGTTGTGCGTTAATTGTGCATAACTCGAAATAAGCAGTGCCTGTTATCTACTTGTCCTGTATCTGTTTTTGTGTACAATAATTTTAGTCATTTAAATGTATGAAACTTTTAGAACCTCTTTAGTAATTTCAACTCAATAGAAACTTGCAAACAGATAGACTAAGATCGCTTTTACAATATCAGTACTTAAAAGAGTAAGCACACTCATAGTTCAGATGAATGCTCTTGAAAAAGCCCGTTGAATGCACTTGCGATACACATGATTGCTTTTATAACAGAAACTTTTCTAATAAAATTGTCCATGAGCTCAATTTTACTAGCCTAACCAACTAATATTATAAATGCGAAAGTTTGTATGTTTGTTACTCCTTCATGATAAAACTACTGAAACGGTTTTTATGAAATTTAACACACAAATAACACAAAACTTGGGTTAACACATAGGACAGTCGTTTTCGCGGAAAAAAAATCCTGTGGGATGATAGAGGATTAAAACCGACTCCAGGCGGGGGAGACGCGGGCGCCCACTAGTGTGGTATAAGTATGACAGTGTATTTACTGTACTTTGAATTACTCCAGGATGATTTTAATTTTTAAAATAGTTTTAAAATACTAGAGGCCATCCCTTTGGATTCACTTGCTGATATTAGTTTTCCCGCCGTATTTTAGGGCTAAAGGCATTTTAAGGTTGATGTTTGTAAATATTTTTGCGTGTACATAGTCGTAAATGTCGTGATGAAACTCTCATTCAGATTAAATTTGAATATAGATGATTTTTGAATGTGAATTAACCAAGGATTCGGGCCAGGTTAGCCTTCGGGTTCCAGAGGTCAGATGACAGTCGCTCTGTGTAAAAACTTGGTTCCACGTCAACCAACAGAGAACAGTATAAGGTAAGGAGAATGATGATAGTTGTAAACTGTTAAATATTGCGTGCTCAAATAATATTTACTTGCCACTGATAAGGCAGCTTTTTAGCAATCAAATAATTTTTTAATTTCTGCTTTTCGTAAGTGACGAATAATTTAAGAAATAATCATCCATTTGCTGAATACATGAAAAAATCTGATGTGAAATTACAACTCAAGACATTACCATTACTTTACATACATACATAAATCACACCTTTATCCCATGCGGGGTAGGCAGAGCGTTAACGTTAATTTACCACGTCGAAAAAGCAAACAAACATACTATATCCTATTGGTTTATACCTTCTATAATACAGAGAACTAGAGTCGCAGAACAAGCGGACTCGAATGCGGGCAGTCGCAAACACTGCGGTTGAACTTATTTTCCGGCAATTTGTCCGCCCCGACCGGCACCGCATTAGGCAAATACGTCTCACTAATGCTGCCTGCCGGGGCTGGCTGTGGCTATGGCTACCTATATATGTGCCTGTCGATAGAACGAAATATGCAATGGCATAACCTGATGAATAATACAATACAACACATATACTTTATTTGTACAAAACACAAAGCAAAGAAAAGTACAATAAAAGAAAATTTGATACAATATAGGCGGCCTTATTGCTAAGTTAGCAATTTCTACCAGGCAACCTTCGAATAATAATTTGTGGACCCGTGATTCGAAAATATACCTCCATAATAATATTGTATTGCACACAAAGATAAAAACAACAGGAAATAACAATGAAAAGAGAAATACATTTAGTACAATAAGGCGGCCTTAATGCTAAAGTATGATTCTTTTCCATGCAACCCTTGGGTAAAATAGAAAGTGCGATGTAATAAGTGTGTAATTTGTTTGTGTTTAGTATGAGCAACTGGTTGACTTTTTCTGCTATTCAGAGTAATTTTTGGAAAATAACACCTAGCCCCCTTATGGCCCCTAAATCGCCCTACATACGAATTTTTATGAAAGTCGTTAGACCGAAATTTCATTCATACGGGGTGCAAGGGAGAGTGTAACGAAATTTTTGCAAGCGCGATCAGTCCATGAAACTGAACAACTTTTTTAATGCTTAATTTAACTTAAACACAGCTGACCTCATACATCGTCCCTTGTAAATATGTACAACAGCTTGCACTGCGCTTATCAATCCGCCTGCCAGGCGTGGTGAGTATGGAAAGTTCCTCCCCATGTCCGGCAGTTAATTGTTGTAGCTATAGTAGTACAATCATCATCATCATCATCATCATCATCATCATCATCATCATCATCATCATCATCATCATCATTATCATCATCATCATCATCATCATCAGTAGTATACACCTTTACCAGTCAACGCGATGTTATACGTAGTAAGAAGAATATGTTCCTTTAAATTGTTCTAATTCAAAATTTCAAAGTAGTATTAGTAGCAATATTAATAATTGTGAACAACAAATTATCTATTACTATTGTGACTTAGTATGGGGAATAACGTTTCTAGTATAGATGACAGACGTATGCGTTACGCTGTGTTATTTTAGCCCTGCGTTGTGCGTCAAGTGTGAGAACGGCCTACAACGAGAAACCAAAATATCAAAGTTTTGTTAGAAAGCCTACGTAGCACAATCGTAGCACAATACTACGACGTAGCACTATCGATCTAATGGCTGTGCATTAGCCAAATAGTAGATAATCCATAATTAATGAGTAAGTAAGTAGGTACACCAAAGTTCAAAATAAAAGATTTGTTCTCATTACAGCAAAAAGGTTTTTAATTAAAATATGCAATGAGGCATAATTTATTGCTAAAGCTACGACAAATCCGTTATTTACAAAGAAATATCACACAAACGCAGTATGTACTACGTTGCAGGCACTTTTTAATAATTGGTTTTGTACCAAGATTTGTATTTATCCTACTATTATTATAAATGCAAAAGTTTGCTCACGTAAAAACTGCTGAACCGATTTTTGTGAAGTTTGGCACACAGAGGATAACCTAGAATAACTTACCCCCTCCATTAAGAAACTCAAAATCTATTAATTCCTTTAAATACAATCTTAAAAAATATCTTTTGGAAAACCAAAAACAATTCTGAACTTGCAGTTGTACCCTGGTTTACATTATTATATATATTTTTACTAAGTAATTAAAATTTTGAATAAACATTATAAATTAAAATATTATATACAAAATTAAAGAAATTGATGCCTTTTTTTACTTAAGATTTAAAACATTCTGATCTCATTTAGGAATATAAGTAAAGTTTATAGTTTTTACTATTCGCTTGTTATCATATTATATTGTATATTACTGTTATAAGTATTCTTTTATATGTAGGTATAAATAAATAATATTACGTATTTATAATAAATATGTATTTAGTTAATGCTATGAGAGGTGTGTTCTTCTAGGTTAAAAAATTGTTTAAATTGTGAATTACGTATTGTTGCTGACTTGCTGTGAATCTGGTTCCGCGGAAGACCAGCGCTTTGAGAGTGCTGTATAAGTACTCTTAAAGCATTAGCTGAGCGGGTACCTTTTTGTTACCCTTTTGTTTATATGACTGGCATATTTGGTAACTGCTGTATTTGGTAACAAATAAACATTTTTTCTTTCTTTCTTTCTTCTTTCATAGTATAGTTTTTATCTTTAAATAAAGGCTCCTGTGGGATGCCATAGGGATTTTTTTAACCGATTTGTGATGGAAAAGAATAAATAAACACAAATGTGCAAATACGCTTTCACATAGTTTAAGTATGAATTAAAACAAATTTAAATTAGCACATTATTAGCCAATTGTAAAAAGTCTAGTTTTAAGACCACACTGCGACATACAGAAACGTAAATCCATTTGCATTTTATAATTATTCCGCTACTGTTATAATTCGGTTTTTCAAATAACAAACACTGTTATGAATTGTTTAAATGGTTAAGTTTGCAATAAATATTTATTCCCAATATCAATACATAGTATGTAAAAAAGTTGATTTTTGTGTTTCACTGTATGTCTGTCTTACATATACACTGCTAACACCTCCTTAGCCACGCAACGGATTTTGATAAAAAAATATAAATTTATATTTTGATAAGGATCTAAAAACAACTTTCCGTTTGAAACCAAACTTTACATAGTAATGAAATTATTCATTGCATCAATCACATATCGTTCAAAAGTATTATCATACAATTAACTCAATGCACATTTCAATGGTTTCTATCAAATGCTATCATCGACATTCCAAAACTTCACTGCTAGCAATACATTTCACAGCACCATGCCAATACATTTTCCAAAAACGAGGCAACAAACTACAAACTATATACCGAAACACTCAAAGAGCTCTTTAAGTTTACGCCGACTTTAAAATGCAGGCGTGGTTAATCTACGTAGCGTGTCACCCTCAAATAATCCATTACTGGAGTGAGTATACGTCGGGCGCAGGCAAATGGCTGCACAAACATGCGGCCCGGTTATTCTTGTACTTGTTCTTGAGCAGGATATGCTGCGGGAACTTTTCGGTGGTCTAGCTGGAGACGAATTTGTCATCAATTTGCAATAGTAATTAGAATAGTCTGTAAAATATAGGATGATCCTTAGACAAAGGAAAATGGACCTTATGTCATAGCATTTGCTCCAAGGTCACAAACGACACAGGTATCATCGACGACTATAGGTACTCTGAATTTTCAACTTGGCTTGATGAGTACTAACATTGTTTACCCGATAAAAAGTAGATTGAAAAGAAGATTGAAGACTATCAATCAAAAAACACTGGTCGTAAAATATGACCTAGTGCCACTAATTATGTTTACCGCTGGTGGTTTTTTACAAGCTTTGTTTATTAAAGATAGACCGATTTTAACAATGCTGACCATATTGTTCCAGACTTTATTTTTCCCTGTTTTTCTTTCTGATAGATACGGACGGGATACAATTTACTATAATAAGTCGACAATCTATGCTTGATTTTTAACAGTAGATACATTGAAAATATATCACAAAAATACGTCATGCACCAAATTTTTTCTTACATTGTAATAATTTCTTACATCCTTAAAAGATGCAAATTTTTTAAGGGCTGAATCGGTCCATGAACTTGAACAACTTTCCCCTAGATACAGATACAGGTCGACATATGAGATATTTTTTTAAATATTCCATACAAATTGTCTTGGTCAGTTGGTAATTTGGTAATTTTTATTCATATTTCGACCTATGGCAATGTTATTAAGTTTCATGGGCTCGTTCACCCCTTAAAATATATGCAGCAATTTTTTTTACACCTTATATTTACAATCTAAGCAATAGTTTGCCACATGACGTATTTTTATGACACATTTTCTCTGTTTAATCTAAATACAGTTAATAGTCAAGCACAGCTTGTCGACTTATTGAATTGTATCTCTTGAGACGAGTTAAGTTAGCTTTGCCCACCCCCGAAACTCGATGGAGGCGGCCCCTAAATTGGGAAAAGTGTAACAAGTAGAGAGATGCCTTTGCTCTGCAGTGGGAAATGTCTGGCTCAAAATAAATATTCGCTCATGGGTTACTTTGCAATTTTGTATCAAACTTATCCTCGCTCCTGTAGCCAGACTTTAGTTGCGTGCACATGTAGCGTTCTTGAACAGATTCCGCGGTGCATTTTACGCGACACTGGGAGCGAGTAAGTGGCTTCGCTCCTACCGAATCCCGCGCACATCTGCAATGCCAAAGAGGGCGCAGCTTGTATCGAACTAAGCTTATTACCGTGTGACGCGCACTTGGCAGTGTTTTAGACTATCTATAGACATGTGGAGTAGCTTGCCTTGCAGTTAGCATATATTATTACTTATAGGGATAGAATCAGCTGAGGTGCCCAGCGGCGGCTTTGTTTAGTATCATGCACACATACATATATCACATCTTTATCACTTGCGGGGTAGGCAGAGCGTTAAGGACCGCCAAAATACAGTCGTTTTCGCCACGTTTGACAAATATTGAGGGCCGGTTAAGATAATTTGTTTATAACTATAGTGGCAGGTTGCCAGCCTGTCGCCTAAAAGTTGTAATACACGTGAAATCCTCGGGCCCCTTAGTCGCCTCTTACGACAGTCATGGGGAAGAAATGGGGTGAAGCTTTTCGAAGCTGGCATCACACGGCATATGTATTAACTAGCTGGTGCCCGCGAACTTCGTTTCGCCATATATCATCCATCATATCAGCTATATAAAGGAAGCTCATTGATAAACATAGGACTCCTATAGACGCTAAGAACCATAAAATAATATATTATAAGCTTATATTAAATTGTTGGTAGATAGGTACCCAAAAACTTGGTTTCGCCGAGTATACAGTGTGTAAAAATATTAGCTGCAAATATTGAAATGGGTGAATCAGTCCATGAAACTGAACATCTTTCCCCAAGCAACATAGGTCGAAATATGGAAAACATTTTTGGACCTCCCATACAAATGTAGCAGCCGAGCAAGTCAACTGTATGGGAGGCCCAAATGTTTTTTTCATATTTCGACCTATGTATTCCTTGGGGAAAGTTGTTCAGATTCATGGGCTGATTCACCCCTTAAAATATTTGCAGCTAATTTTTTTACACTTTATATGTAATTTAAAAAACTGTTAAAAATCCTAAATTTACAATTTCCACATGCAAAAAAGAGTAAGAAAACGGTGGTTCTTTTATATATGTTTAGTATTTTTGAATCCTGTAGGTTGAATTTGCTGAATCAGGTTACAGATTAGTCACTCCCTGTTCCAAATCCTCGCTTTCCAGTTCATTTTAGCAGATTTTTTAATTACTTCCAAAGGTATCAATTCCGTGAAGTAGACTGATGCCACATTTCTTAACATTGTGATGGATGAATAAAGACCGAGTTCATGAGTGTGAATAAATAAAACATAAGCTTATTAAAAACCAAGTAATCCTACTACAAATCCTATCCTATCCTACTTCCTACTAATATATTAATACAAAAGATTTGTTTGTTTGTTACTTCTTCACGCAAAAATTGCTGAACTGATTTTCATGAAATTGGGCACAGATGATGCGTGATGCCGGCTTAGAATAGCATCACCCCACATCCTTCACGCGGGTGTCGTAAGAGGCGACTAAGGGACTCGAGGGTATTGGTATTACAATTTTTAGGCGACAGGCTGACAACCTGTCACTATAGTGATACGCATGTTTTCTTGAACAACCTTGGAAAACAATCCTCAAAAATGTCAGACGTGGCGATAGCAACCGTATTCTTACGGCCGTTAACGCTCTGCCTACCCCGCAAGGGATAAAGGCGTGATATATGTATGTATGTATGGGCACAGACATAAAAGGGGTAACTTGTACTAACACATAGGAAAGTTTTTATCGTAAAAAAGTTCCTGTGCGATGCCACGGGATGACCGATTTCCATACGGGCGGAGCCGCGGCTAGGGTTACATTTAATTAAGTACCTAAGGCTATTTAATTAAGACCGTATGCTGCCGGCAGAGTAGAATAACTCCTCTTTTCCCGTGGGGGGTCGCGTCGTAAGAATCAGCCGAGGGAGAAACCCGACCCAAGACCGGCCCTGGAGAAGGACAACAGAGTCTACATTCAAACCCGGAACGGGGTCTCTGTCAGGCGCGTGTGACAGAGGTCTATCCTGCAGCCAACATAGCTCCGCATGTATCGACTCGTCGTTCCTGTGGAGTCAGCCAAGGAGACCGAGAGAGTGGCCTTGTTTTGGGCAATCCGGCGTTTTCCATATCGATTTATACCTATAGCCACGAAAAGTCTTATCTGAGACTGATTGGATCGTCTGGCACAGACGTATGAGGCTTTGAGACCGATGATAATGACTCATAAAACTGAACAACTTCCGTAAGGAAAATTTTACAGAACATATGGAAAAAGAATATCTTCCATAGAAAATGTACCAGTCGATCGAGTCAATTTGTATGAGTAGTCCAATTTTTATTCATATTTCGAATTAATGTTTCAGAAAAAAGTTTGCGCACCTTGAAAATAATGTTGGTATTGTCGGCTAAACATATAATAACAGTATTTAACAGACCAACATTGGCTATTAACGTAGATAATTATAAAGAATAGCTGTAACAAAATTAGCAAGAAAAATTAAAAACAAAAAATTGTGGAACTTCGCTGGTCGACTTACATCATAAGCAGATCCACTTCCGCTGAGCCATTTTAACCATGGTTGGAGCGGCAAAAATAAGGATATCCCTTCACACAAACTTTTGCTTTGAAGCTATTGCAATTTTCCCGCGGTAAATAGTAGATTACACACCAAGAAAACGATCCATAAATAAAGATTGTATCGTCTGGTAGGCACTTATACGTCTTGTACCACGGAACTTTTGTTTTCGAGTGTAAAAAATATTGAATTATTCAAAGTTAAAATTATTCCAATATTAAAGAGGTATTTTTGTAGTCGTAGACATATTCGTAGATTTTACTTTTCTTGTCGTAATATTGTGTAATAATTCGACAAACTCATTTATTGAGGTTATAAAAGATTAGATTAAAAATTTAAATACGGCCTCATGTTATTTTTCTTTCTGCGCGCTTATTCAAAGTGACACAATTCGTGCTGGCCAGTTCGAAATTTGAAATCAATCTCGGGTCCAATAACCCCATACACATCTTTTTACTACGCCGCACTATGAAATTTACGTGATTTACAAACTTATTTTATGTGTAGCAGCTTCTATATTATGAGGGAGCTAGGCGAGAGTAGTAGTAAAAGTCAGGTGTTTAAGACATGACTGTATTGTTCAGTGTCCAAATAATGAATGCTTACACTAAATACGTATTAATAAAATGTTAATTCTATATTGCTAACTCAAGCAATACGCATCGTATGTCGCAGTAAAACTGTGAATTACGACATCGTACATCTACACTACATCTCCCCCGAAAAGTACCCTTCACCCCCTAGGGTAACAGAAAAAAAATGTGATGCATATTACTTGATTTTACTTAAATAACATAAAGAACATTTTTTTTATATATTCTATAGGTAAACTTAAGAAAAGAAAACTTATAAATTTCATTTTACAAATAACTTAGTATTATTTTTATGAGTTACATACTGTTTCCCATCTCTTAAAATCTTCACATTAGGTGAGATATCTTGGATGACCCTATAAGGTCCTAAATAAATATTGTCTAACTTATTACCTACTTGATTTTTTAACAATATTAAATCATCTTTCTTATACTCAACTCTATTTACATGTTTATCGTAATTAACCTTTCTCAAAGTTTTTCCTTGAACTAAATTATTTCTGGCATCTAATTGTGCTCGTTGCAATCTATACTTAAGCTGTAAAGGATACGCATCTAGATTGTACAACGGTTCTACCATATCTACATTTTGTAAATTATTCGGTAAATTACACAATTTTCCGAACACTAGTTCGTAGGGAGTGTATTGTGTCTCAGTATGAACGGTGGTATTGTAAGAGAAACACCAAAATGGTAGCCAACTGCTCCAGTCAGTCGTATTGTTATCACATTGTATCCTAAGAAACGCTCCTAAACTCTTATGCGTATTTTCTAACGCACCTATAGTCTCATGGTGATACGCAGTAGAGTGAAGTTTAGTGATATTCAATAATTCGCACATTTCTGTCATAACTGATGACATGAACTCAGTGCCTTGGTCAGTTAGTATTTCTTTCGGAATACCATACCTTAAAATAAAATTATTTACAAATATGTTAGCAACAGACACTGTGTCCTTCTTTTCGAGCGGATACGCTTCTACATACTTTGTCAAATGGCATTGCAAAGTTAAAATATACTTATAATTATAATTATCTACATCTAAGGGTCCCATTATATCTAAACTTAACCTCTCAAAAGCTGTGCTAGGAGTGGTTGTAATAACCATTGGCTCCTTTGTATGTTTATTAGAGTGCTTTTGTATTTGACAACTCTTACATTTTCTTACATATTCCGTGACGTCATTAGTAATACCTGGCCAGTAGTAGTATTTTTTTATATTATTCAACATCCTATTTACCCCCGCGTGGCCACTGGTGGGCAATAGATGGAAATCATTTAAAATTACAGTTTTTGTATCTCTATCAGTGACGGTAACTACGTCTTTCAATACAAGTAATTTGGGAAAGTTACTTAACTTGTTAATTTCCTTCAATAAAATATTTATAAAATCTCTGTCGGATTTTTTATTTATGATTACGAGCTCGTTCAATTTCTTTTCTTTGCATAAATCTTGTAATTCTCTCGCTAACACACTTACGGTCGATAACGATCGAGATATTACATAAATGGCCAACTTATCGGGCACATACATACGTACAGACACCATTTTTACTATAAAAGTGCTGTGACTTCTTTACTTGTGATATAATTCTCTTATTAGGACTTAATATCAATTCTACGCTGTCAGTTGGTTGTTTGAGAATTTCCACCACTGTAGGCTGATCAGACCTAGAAGTTGAGGAAACCTCACAACTCTCGTTAGTAGTCATTTTTTCATTATTAAGTTTACGACCTTGTGCTCTAGTTATGGCCGATACAACATGCTGATGCATTTCTTTTAGTTCATCTGAATTAATCGGTAAACGGCTCAATGCGTCTGCAGCTGCATTGAGACGTCCCGGTACGTAACTGATATCAAAATCGTACTCTTTCTAAATAAAGTGTTCAACGAGTTCAACCAACCCTTGAACATGAGTCAGCACAACACAACCGACGCGATCCACTGACGCGAGACCCAAATTCTACAGAATGCAAGATTTGGATAACTTGCAATTTACACGGACGGAATACTAAAATAATATTGTTAATGTGTGTGTAAATACAATTAATATAAATACTCGGCTAAATTGTAAATAAATGTCTTTCATCAGAATGCAGTCGAGTTTAAATTATCTCCTGCTAGACCAGATGCACCTTTAGCATCCCCTCACTGTGGCCAAGACACCCTTAGCCTTAAACAGTCGTATGAGTCTGTACGATTGGCAGTGAGCAGACCTATCCTGTGCACATTGCACGACGTGCACAACCCCATATCCTTCCCACTTTCCTCCTGTTACTGTAGGACGTATTGTAACAGGTGTCCCGCACTTATCTATATGTTTATATATTGTCACCATATCATCCGGTGTAGGGTGGTAGGTGTTAGGTAGGGTTGTTTGTAGGTTACAGATTGCCCTTACTAAATGAATGTATAGTTGGCTAGCTATTACACCCCAACATAACTACACAGTGACACTAATGTTTTCCTGGTTAATTACTTCATAATTGCAACATATACACTACACTACTTTCCAGTTACACTATAATAGCTAGTTGAATCTACATAATGGTCCTTCGAGCATTGTTTTTGAACTAGTACCGGGACTAGTATCGCGGCCCTCCCTGTCCCTACTAGGGTTCTCATGACAAAAACTGACAGACGTTTCAAGGTGTAGCTAGCTGGTGTACCCCAAAAAAAGCATCAGTATGGTTGCATTGAGAAACAGACTAGTGCTGCAGTGCTTCCTGTAGAAATCTCTCGCCGGTAGCGAATCGGTTGCTGGCCTTCCAGAAGCGGAAATCACCAGTTAATTGAGAAGTCGTATTACCGAGCCGAGGGTGTGGGTTGTACTAACAGCACAGACGATAGGTTAGCTAGTAGGAGTAGGATCAGAAAGTAGGGACGCTCAAGACAAGAAGACGGATAATCAAGAAGAAAGAAGACACAATGGACATTCCAGCGATTAACGAACTCATCAAGAGCCAGGAAGGTTATTACAACGAAATACAAAGGATATGGGGCAACATCAATAAGGATAGCTCAACAAGAAAGACCAAGACGTACATCGACGAGAGAAAAGCAATTTTAGACAGACTGTATCAAGAGGCACTGGAAAATCATAATCAACTACAAGATCAAGAAGTATTATCGACTCACAAATATATGACACAAAACTATTTCAAAAAATAGAAAGTACCTATGAGGCAGCCATAAACTATCTAGAGAAATGTAAAGACAAGGTGGAGAAACTTAGAGACATCGCCGACATTAAAAACAACGACAACGAAGACAATTCCCCTCAACTGTTTATACAAAAATACCGACTCAAACAGTTTGAGAAGAAGACAACGAAAGCACTTCTCGCCATTGCTGAAAATAAGTCAGTGTGGCAGTTACAAGCGCTAATGAAACACATAGAAAAACAGTTCCAAGACATCGAAGAAAATCACGTACAACTTCTGATAGAGCAAAGTACACTCGACGACGAATATTTTATAAACGACTGCTTTGAAGACGCTCAAGAGCAATATGACAGGATAATAGAAAAACTACAAGAAAGTATTAGCGACAAAGATGGACGAAACAGGACTCATTCGACAAATTTACCCAGAATTTCCATACCCATATTTACGGAAGGCTACGAGTCATGGAATTCTTTCTACGATTTATTTAAAAGAATTATTGACGACGACTGTACTATTTCCACAACAGAAAAAATGCAATACCTAAAGACGCATGTGCGCGGTGACGCAGAAAAGTTGATTAAGCATTTGAACGTTAATGAATTGAACTATAAAGCGGCGCTAAAATTATTGGAAAACCGATACAAGGACGAGAGATTGATAGCACAGACATTTATCGACAAATTATTAGATTTACCAAAAATTCATTATCCAAATGCAAAAAGGTTACGTGATATGCATTATTGCATTAATGAAAGTTTAGAAGCACTAAAAAGCCAGAATATTAACATTTCTACCTGGGATCCAATTCTATTACGAATAATAAGCAGAAAATGGGACCAAGACACAAATATGAAATATGAAGATCAACTTGAAGAGCCCAATAAATTACAAAAGTTTGGGGACATGATGAAGTTTTTAGAAAAACGTTTTAAGAGCTTAGAATCAAGCAAACCTATAAGCCCGTATAATCAAAATTATGTACCATCAACATCAAAAAGTCAAGAAAAACCTACACATTGGCAATACAAAAAAGGGCAATGTTGGTATTGTCAAAAAGATCATAACATTCATCACTGCCAACCCTTCAAGGAACTTCATGTAAACGACCGTATAAAGAAAGTGCAAGAAAAGCAAATGTGTTATTTATGTCTGATGCATGACTCGAAAAAAGATTGCGTCAGCCAGAAGTATAACAAATGCGAAATATGTAATAAAGCACATTCCACACTGTTACATCGACCTTTAAATAATTATTTATCAGCAAAAATGCATGAACAAAGTATTGCTAATAAAAATATGTATAAACCACAACAAAAACCAAGAATGTTCAATCAACAACCAAAAGAAATTGCTGCACAACAATTTAATATCAACACATCAACAAAAGTGCACGAGAAAAATAAAACGGTACTTCTAGCTACAGCCTTAGTACAAACGACCTCATTAGACGGAACACCACAATTATTACGTGTCTTATGCGACCAGGGGTCCGAAGCATCTTTGTGCACTGAGGAAGTTGCTCAGATCTTAGGGTACCCGCGACTCAAAATAAATGCAGAAATAAAAGGTATTGCAGACGAAAAACCGAAGACATCTAGACATATGATTGAAATCACATTAAAGCCAAGATTTCCAAGTACATATCGAGGGGTTCCGGGCTATTTGTATTAACCGCCATTTTTGAAACTTTACACCAGAGCAGTTTAAAGTTTAAAGTTTCAGAAAAAAAATCATAACTATAACAAATCGCATTATTTTATCACAACAAAGAAAATTTCTGTTCCTGTTACTCATTATCTATAATTTGATTAATATTTTTTTCTGATATTTCTCTTTTTAACGAAAATATATGGCGCTTAATACAAAGTGACCCAAAATTTTCATTTTTTTGTTCCAGGCTAAATGACTTAACCGCCTGAGATAATGGGTTTTTGTTCCAGGCTAAATGATTTTACCGCCTGAGGTTATGGTTTTTTGTTCCAGGCTAAATGACTCAACCGCCTAGATTTATTAATACATGTTCCAAGCTAGTACCTAGAATTGAAAATACTAGCTCTAAGTACTTGCTTTTACCAAAAAGTTATTCATATTTTAATCCTAAGCGAATAAATTTAAATACCACATCTTAAACTGCTAAATATGGCTAAAAATATGACTACATTTGTTTATTCGACTTATTGTATTAAGCGACATTTGACATGAATTTTACTAAGAGGCTAACTGTTTTAAGCGACATTTCTATATATTTATAAGGTCAGGCTAAATGGTTGAACGTATGCACCCTGTAAATTATTGTTCCAGGCAAAAAGGTTTAAACGACTGTGTGGTCATTTGGTAGTGAGCTTAAGTACACAAGCCTTAAATTTGTCAATATTTTGTGCCGGTTCATACATTGCACTTCGAAATAGGCCCAAAAAATACGGTTGTATTAAGCGACATTTTTTTGCTCCGATCATCACCAAACCGAGCTCAAACGACGCAGAAAAATTCGCTGATTCCAAATATGTATAAAAGTCTATATCGCAAAAATTGTCGGTTAATACAAATAGCCCGGAACCCGTCGATATAAATTATCAACATCGCTTATTGTACTACCAAAGCTGACTGGTACACAACCAAAACAAAACTTAAGACAAATAAACAACCAACAAATGGAGAATAAAATAATTGCTGATCCAACATATTATAAACAAGGACCGGTAGACATAATTTTGGGCGCAGAAGAATATAGTAAATTATTATTACCAGGAGTTGTAAAATTAGAAGATGGCATCATTGCCCAAAATACAGAGCTTGGATGGATACTATCGGGATTTTGTCCTACAGAAAACTACAGCAGCGGGATGGAAATAATTACTCTAACCACCCGCATAGAAGAGACTCAGCAACTAACAAAATTTTGGGAACTTGAAGAAGTAACAGAAGAGTACCAATTAAAAGAAGAAGATCAAATATGTGAAAAATATTATACAAAAACGACAAAACGCAATTCCGACGGAACCTATGTAGTACGACTACCATTTAAAGACTCTTCCTTAGAATATGGGAATACAAGACACAAAGCTGCCGCCAGACTCATTCAATTAGAAAAAAAGTTAGAAAAAAACCCGAAACTACGAGAAAAATACAATGACTTTATGAAAGAATACCTAGACATGGGACATATGAAAAAAGTAAACAAAACAAATCATTATGAAGGAAAATATTATATACCGCACCAACCGGTAATACGAGACGATGCGCTAACGACAAAAGTACGATGTGTATTCGACGCAAGCCAAAAGTCGAGTACAAACATAAGCCTTAACGACAATATGCTCAAAGGCCCTCGTTTGCAGCAAGAGTTAGCTACTATATTACTACGATGGCGTAAACATAAGTTTGCATTTATGGCAGACATAGAAAAAATGTATCGCTTTATTAAAATTCATGACAGCGACCTCCCATATCAAAGAATACTATGGAGATGGGACCCAAGACAAGAAATACAAGAGTACGAATTAACGACCGTTACGTATGGTACTACATCAGCACCATATTTAGCCATCAGAACATTACAACAACTAGCAAAAGACGAAGAAAGAAAATACCCAGAGGCCAGCAAAGTGACTCTACAAGATTTTTATGTAGACGATATCCTGTCAGGAGGACAAGACCTTGAAAATACAAAAAAACTTCAAAAACAATTAATAGACATGATGCGTGCTGGAGGGTTTAATCTGAGAAAATGGTCGACAAACAGCGCCGAGTTATTACAAAACATTCCCGAAGACAATGTAGAAAATAAAATGATAAAATTACCTTTAGATGAGGACAGAAAGTCACTTGGAGTAATCTGGTCACCAGACGAAGACAATTTCCGATTCAAAGTAACTGTGACTACAAGCGAAAAACCAACAAAACGATTTATCTTATCCGAAATAGCAAAGTTATTCGACCCCCTTGGGTGGCTTCAACCTGTTATAATAACAATTAAATTACTTATACAAGAAATATGGACAATTGGGATAGATTGGAATGACACTATACCAGACGAAATAAATAAAAAATGGGTTGACATTCAAAATCAATTAAAAAGCATAGAAGAAATTAGAATTCCAAGATGGATTAATTATTCCGGAACCGGAACAACGATCGAATTACATGGATTCTGTGATGCATCAGAAAAAGCTTACGGCGCAGTTGGGTATTGCCGTATGAAGTTGAATGACACTTATTATATAACGCTGTTGCAAGCACGAACCAAAGTCGCCCCAAAAAAGCATAAAACGAGTTTACCTCGGCTCGAGTTATGTGCAGCTGTGTTACTAATAAGAATGATAAAAAAAATGCAAAAAGCACTCGACTGCGAAAACACAAAAATATATTGCTGGACAGACTCAATGATCACGCTTGGGTGGATTAGAGGTGAAGCCAGCAGATGGCAAACTTTTGTTGCTAACAGAGTATCAGAAATACAACAAACTCTACCAAAGATAATTTGGAATCACGTCAAAACTGCAGATAACCCAGCTGACATTATATCGAGAGGCATAGAACCCAGTAAATTGCAATCTTGCGAGTTGTGGTGGCACGGGCCAAAATGGCTTCAAAAAGACAATATAACAATGAAAAAAGCTATACCGGACCCAAGGGAAGAAATAAAACACTGTCATCAAATATCGGTTGAAATACAAAACAAAAATGAAGTTTGGGAAAGATTTTCCAATTTCACAAAATTAGTAAGAGTGATTTCATATTGTTTGCGATTTATACGGCGTCAGCGAAAAGCGGAGCCACTGACTTGTGCAGAAATAAACAGCATAACAAAACATATTATCAAACAAATACAAACAGACGCATTTGCCCAAGAATACCGAGTTTTACAAAAAGGACAAATTTTAAAGAAAGGAAGTAAAATATCAACGTTAGACCCCTTTATAGACGAAGATGGACTGATAAGAGTCGGCGGTAGACTTGAAAATTCGCAGCTACCGTATGACCAAAAACATCCTATATTATTGCCGTATGGCCACCATATAACAACATTAATTGTACGAGACGCACATCTGAAGACGTTACATGGTGGAAATCGACTTACATTGGCATACATACAACAAAAATACTGGATATTAGGTGGAAAACGAAAAATAAAGGGACACATTAAAAAATGTATAAAGTGCATAAGATATAAAGCAGAAACAGCCAAACAAAAAATGGGAAATCTACCTAAACCACGGGTGACGCAATCTTACCCATTTAGTCATACAGGGTATGATTTTGCAGGACCAATCCAGGTGCGGACAATGAAAGGAAGAGGTCACAAATCCTATAAAGGATATATAGCAGTATTTATTTGTCTCGCCACGAAAGCGATACATTTAGAATTGGTGGGAGATTTATCAACAGAATCATTCATCGCTGCGCTTCGAAGATTCATGGCTAGAAGAGGACACGTCTCTCATATGTACAGCGACAACGCCACAAATTTTGTAGGAGCAGCCAATTTCTTATATAAAGAAATGTTGGAAATCACACAATCTCCACAATTCCAAAACACCTTAACAAATATTGGCACACAATGGCATTTCATTCCACCATCAGCGCCTCACTTCGGCGGAATTTGGGAGGCTGGAGTCAAATCAATGAAACACCATTTGAGACGAGTCATAGGGGAAAGTACCTTAACCTATGAAGAATTGACAACATTTTTACATCAAATTGAGGCATGTCTAAACTCAAGACCGTTATGTATTCAAACAGAAAATATAAACGACAACATAGTATTGACCCCAAGCCACTTTCTTATTGGTCGTGAAGCAGTCGGCGTTCCAGACCCAATATCAAATGTTAATACAGACCTCTTAAACAGATGGAAACTAATACAAAAAATGAAGAAAGATTTCTGGAGTAGTTGGACTAAAGAATATCTACACCAGTTACAACAACGATATAAATGGAAGGCGAATGAACAAAACGTAAAAGTAGGTACAATTGTACTAATCAAAGACGAGAACATAAGTCCAAGCAAATGGCCCATGGCAAGAATTAAAACCCTCCACACAGGAAGTGATGGCGCCACTAGAGTGGTGACCCTTGAGAAATCGCAAGGAACAGAGCAAAAGCGACCGATACACACATTGATTCCATTGCCAACAAATGAAAATATTGAGACAGATGAAAACAGACCAATACCGCCTATTGATATAAATATAGCAACACTTGAAAAACGCCAGACGAAGGGTTGCAAGAACAAAAAGATAGGAAAATTTCAATACTTATTCATTTTCTTAATAACTATGTTGCAACTTTTCAGCAACACTACAGCAAACTACAGCATCAGAAATTTGGAACCGGGACTTTATATAGAACAAATGGGAAATATATCACTAGATCGAGGAACGTTTAGAATAGAGATAGATTACGAAAAGAGCATACTTGACCAAAAGTTAAATTCAACAAAAGAAGTTACAAAACAGTTACAGCTTCTTTGTGAATACGCGACAACAGTTGACAGCCAGACTCATTGCACCCAGTATTATCATCATCTGCAGGAAGAAGTAGGCAAATTCGAGAAAACTCATGAATACCTGACGGAAATAAAATATGCTAGAAAGAAGAGAGGACTTTTGGGACAATTTATGACTTCTATATTTGGCGTAAACGATGAAGTATATAAAGACATTAATTCATTACAACAATATCAGCAAAAACTCATAGACGCAGCAAATCATCAGACTAAGTTCATGATTTCTACCATATCAGCAGTAAACGAAACAGAGGCAAGAATAGCAAAAAAATTAGAAAGATTCCGGATAAAATTTAACCAAGCAATGACATACATAACTAACAACAGATGGGTCAAAACGATCAACAGTAACCATGTTCAAATTCAAGTAATGCAAGCATATCAATTAGCGCATAACTACGTTACTGAAATTCAAGATTACTACGTTGGACTAATGGAAATATATTTAACAAAAGCGACAGTATACAGTGTATTAACACCAAAACACGCAGCGGATCTAATAAGAGACGCTAACAATAAACTGCCGTCAAATCTAAATATTATACAGACTCAGCTAATTGACACCAAATTGTCAGAAAACAAAACGCATATTCGAGTATTATCATATTTCCCGATTGCAGAAAAAGCTCGATATACGTTGCTGCATGTCACCCCTATACCAGTGAAACAACAAGGCGGATTATTCCAAAGTTTAGAGATTCCGCAGTCATATGTTGGAATAGACTATAACAATGAACGCTATATTGAGTTGAGACATGAAGAATTTAAAAACTGCCTACATAGACACAACAACTTTATTTGTTTTCCTGTGGCGGTGAAAAACATGCAATTCAATAAAAATTGCATCGTTGAAATGATAACTAAAAATGAAAATATGACAGGTTGCCCAGCTAGAACCTACAATATTATAAATAGAATCGTATGGAAACAAGTTCAGATGTCAAACACTTGGATTTATATGACTAAGAAAAAAGAAACTGTGTCCATTGTATGTGACGGAGATAGAGAAGAAGTTACCATCCACGACGTTGGAATAATCCAAATATCGGAAAACTGTATATTAAAAACAACATCAACGACATTAGTTGCAAAAAGGGTTATATCCGTTAATGTCTTAGCGTCATACAGCAAAACTACTCAATTTAAGTTAAATAACACTAGATTAGACTTAGGTATAAATGACATTTCTAAAGAAAAAGTATTAGACAGTTCTAGTGATATCTTCCCTTGACAGTACTGTATGGAGTAGCATTACTACCCACACATACATAGTTAGCTTCACTACACTAACAACATTTTTGATACTTGCTTTTTTAACATATTGTTTCGGTCCCCAGATTCTGGAAAGAATACGCGCAATAAGGACGACTAAGCGGGCACCGGCAGCACCAGAAAGCAGGTCGACAACCGAAGAACGCTCAGCTGCCAACAGACTACCTCCACCACTGGATCAACCTATCTATGCGCAGCCAGCACCTACCAAGCCACGTCGGGTACACTCGCCGGCGCTACAACTCTACGAAATGAAGACTTTCGCGCCTGATTCATCTTTCTCGGAGGCGCCAGTATGTTCAACGAGTTCAACCAACCCTTGAACATGAGTCAGCACAACACAACCGACGCGATCCACTGACGCGAGACCCAAATTCTACAGAATGCAAGATTTGGATAACTTGCAATTTACACGGACGGAATACTAAAATAATATTGTTAATGTGTGTGTAAATACAATTAATATAAATACTCGGCTAAATTGTAAATAAATGTCTTTCATCAGAATGCAGTCGAGTTTAAATTATCTCCTGCTAGACCAGATGCACCTTTAGCATCCCCTCACTGTGGCCAAGACACCCTTAGCCTTAAACAGTCGTATGAGTCTGTACGATTGGCAGTGAGCAGACCTATCCTGTGCACATTGCACGACGTGCACAACCCCATATCCTTCCCACTTTCCTCCTGTTACTGTAGGCCGTATTGTAACAGGTGTCCCGCACTTATCTATATGTTTATATATTGTCACCATATCATCCGGTGTAGGGTGGTAGGTGTTAGGTAGGGTTGTTTGTAGGTTACAGATTGCCCTTACTAAATGAATGTATAGTTGGCTAGCTATTACACCCCAACATAACTACACAGTGACACTAATGTTTTCCTGGTTAATTACTTCATAATTGCAACATATACACTACACTACTTTCCAGTTACACTATAATAGCTAGTTGACTCTACATAAAGCCTGAATTTTGTTAAACGGCTTGATGGATCGGTCATATTAAATAAATAAATCAAAGGCTTATGGTCTGTTTTAATTTGAAACTTCTTTCCATATAAATACGGTCTAAAGTGACGAACCGCCCAAACAATAGCTAGTAACTCAAGTTCGATGACTGGGTATCGAGTTTCAGCTGGTCTCAAACTACGGCTAGCGTACGCTACGACTTTGCCATTACTATTTGACAATATACACCCCAAACCTACTCGAGATGCATCTGTCTGTAAAATAAACCTATTACTATCAGAAAAATCTGGATAATCTAAAATGGTAGGGCTAAGTAGTATTTGCTTAAGTTTTTGGAAAGCCTGTTCACAATCACTAGTCCAATTAAAAGATACATTTTTCTTGCATAATGAATTTAGTGGATGTGCAATAAGTGCGAAATTAGGTATGAATCGCCTGTAGTAATTAGCAAATGCGACAAAACGTTTTACGTCATCAATTGATTTCGGAACCGGATAATTTTGTAATACATCAACTTTTGCCGGATCGGGAAAAATACCGTCTGAAGTAATTTTGTGGCCTAAATAAATAATTTCTTTGCGTAAAAATTCGCACTTCATCGGATTTAATTTTAAATTAACTTGCCGTAATCTTTCCAAAACCTTAATCAAATTTTTATTATGAGTTTCTAGGTTGTTACCTACTACAATACAATCGTCTAAATAGATAAGACATGCTTGATAATTCAAACCTGTCATAGCTATAGTCATTAATCGTGTGAATGCACTGGGAGAGGTCTTTAATCCCATTGGACATCTCTTCATCTGATATTGTTTATCAGTGGTAAATGCTGTATATTTCCTAGACTGGTTTTCTAAAGACAACTGATAATAACCCTGTGATAAGTCTAATTTGGAGAAATACACATTATTTGCCAAAGAATCTAAAATCTCTGTGATGTTAGGCAGAGGAAATTTGTCGTCCTGTATAACGTTATTTAAATGACGATAATCTACGACTAAACGCCATTTTTTCTCTCCGTGCTTATCTGCCTTTTTGGGAACCAACAGAACTGGACTTGACCATTCTGAAGTAGTTTCCTCAATTATGTCATTTTTAATCATTTCATCTATTTGCCTTTGTACTTCACCCTTAAGCGCCTTTGGTAACCTATAAGGCTTGCTGTACACTGGTGAAACATTATCTTTTAATTTAATAGAATGTTCGTACAAGTTGGAGGTCGACAAAGTGTCTCCTGGTAAATGGAAAACGTCGGCATATTTAGCACATACGTTTTCAACAGCAACCTGTTCCTCTTTGTTTAAATAAGAAGGCAAATCAGGTAAATTAAAAAGTTGTTTGACTCTATCTGTAGTTATTTTCTTATCATCAAACTGATATGCAACATAGTGATTTAAACTATGAATTTCTAAATCAGAAACATCAATCTTAACCGATTCATTTGTCGTATTGAGCATGCGAATCGGGATAAGTCCATTATTTCGTTCCCGTAGCTCCCGCTGTGTATACGCCCTTACAAACTTCAGTTGCTAAGACAACACATTCACTACCTCGCGCTGGCACGTGTCGTATTACCTCACACCGTGGAGGCACTACAATAGATTTTTGATCAAAATAAACTGTTACGGAATTTTCCTGGTTTTTTAAACTCAAGAACCAATGTTCGTAACTCAACACGGCCTTATACTTTATGAAAAAATTTTCGCCGAGAATCCCATCTGCGGCGCAATCTAAATCTTTGAAAACAAAGAACTTTTGTTTGAAAATAACCCCCTCTATATTTATGTCTAGGTAAATATATCCTATTGATTCTATTTTCCCACTTATTCCTTTAACTACTATGCTATTTTCCTTAATTAAATTCCGTAAATCTATGTTATGCGCTAAACGTTCATATTTAATTGCACATAAGCTTGCTCCGCTATCTACTAAAAACTTATATTCCTCATTATTGTGTAAATAAGTTTTTATCGTAAATAAATTATTTTTATTATAAGTAAAAATAAAATGCTTGGTATTTTTATATTTAGGTACGAAAAAACTGATTTCGTAAACTTATTTCCGGCGTGTCTGCTTCTGGCGCGATATGCTGAACACGCGGACTGCTCACGCGGCCTCTGGATTGCTGACACGGTGACGATTGCGAAGTGCCATTTTTACCTCTGTAATTGGAATTTACAAAGGAAGTTCGATGCCCTCTGTTTCCGCGTGGAAAATATGTGTTACCTTTGTGGTAATTATAATTATTACCTTGGTGGCCCGAAAAATTTGAACGGCTATCGAAACTTCGTTTGTAAGTCCCACGATATGAACCGCGACTACTGCTGTTGTATGCGGTCGGACTGCGCTTGTATGTAGTCGGACTGCAGTTGTATGTGGTAGGCCTAATTTGCATTACTTGTTCTGGCTGTTGTGACGACATGGTGTTCTCGTCTATAGCCGACCTTATAGCTTCGGGAAGCGACGAAAATTGCCGCGAGGCTATGATAGTACTAAGCCTAGAGTCTGAGAGCCCATCTGCAAACCTCTTAATTGCAGATTTTTCGTTGAGCGGACGCAGTATATCAAATTTATTGCTGTCCTCGTCAGACTGAGCTAGGGTTAAATTAACAAATACCTCTTCCAACTCTGTCCCAAAAGCTTCTATTGATCTACGACCCTGCTTTGCCCTAAAAAGCTGAGTTTGCAAAGCTTCAGTTGATTTTTTAGGTAACAAAAATTTCCTAATATCCTGTACCAAATCTTTAACAGTTGTGTAACTGGATTTTAATCTCAATTTTGCACTAGATGATAGTCGTGTTTTTAGCACAAAATCTATCAACTGGGTCTGAAGCCATCTCTATAGGTGTATCTAGACTTTTGGGTTTGATTAATTCAAACTCGGGAGTTGTCTGAGCCTCTGAGTCTACTAGTGATAACAACAACTTTATTTTATTAAAAATATCCGTAATCTCCTTAATTAATTGCTTGTAATATTCATATTTTTCGGAGCTTGGAGTTTTCTCTTCAATTTCCTTATTTAACTGAGTCACAATACCTCCTAAAGTAGAGTAATACTTAGTAGCTTCATCTAGTTTCTGATAAGCTATCTCTTTTTTACGTCTCTCGGGACCAATTTTACATAAATAGTCTTTTAAATATTCTAAATTACCATGTAGCTCTATTAATCGCTCAGACATACTAAAATACCTACATTATCTACGTACTCTAATAACTCTTCCTACATAAATAAAACTATTTCGACTTACATTATAACTCCATATTTCGCTATACCGCACGTAAGTAGGTCACGCACGACGCGCGGTGACGTAGACGTCGCAGGCGGCCCGTGGCTGCACGCTGCTGGCACGACGACGCATGGCACGTTGGCTGACTGAGGCTGGTGAGTGGGCCGGGCTATACCCTGGACTCCGTGGGCCGGGAATACCCTGGACACCGCTGCTACATGGGCCGGGCTATACCCTGGACACCGTGGGCCAGGAAAACCCTGGACACCGCTCGTACGCTTCTTTCTTCTTTCTTCAAGTCTTCTATAACGTTTAAATCTTCTTTCTTCATAAGGATCTTCTATAATTGTCTTCTTGCTCTTCTTAAGATAAGGTTAAACTTCATTCTTGATGTCTTCTGTAACGGTAAATCTTCTTTCTTGATATCTTCTTTAGTGGTAAATCTTCTGTCTTGCTGTCTTCTATAATGTTTAATCTTCTTTCTTCCTGTCTTCTATAACGGTAAATCTTCTTTCTTGATAATCTTCTATAATTGTTTCTTCATTTTTCTTTCTTCATATTCAAATTGGCTTCAATAGTTAAAACTTCATAAACTGCACCTTCAAAATTAGTTTTCTTCACCTTCAGCATGACTTGCGATCACGAAGAACGGTTTCTCTGGTGTTGGTCGCCATTCTATATTATGAGGGAGCTAGGCGAGAGTAGTAGTAAAAGTCAGGTGTTTAAGACATGACTGTATTGTTCAGTGTCCAAATAATGAATGCTTACACTAAATACGTATTAATAAAATGTTAATTCTATATTGCTAACTCAAGCAATACGCATCGTATGTCGCAGTAAAACTGTGAATTACGACATCGTACATCTACACTACACAGCCAACCCCCCTTTTAGGGGTATGTTTTTTTTTAGCCTATAACCTGGTCGGTAATTAACTTGACATTTTGGTACAAATTGCATCAAAATCCGTTCGGTCGTTTTCGCGTGATGCTTCCGCATATCCACAAACAAACATACAAACATCTAAACATCTAAACATCTAAACATCCAAACAGACAAAAATTTTAAAAATTGCAGAAACGTGTTTTGTTATCAATATTAAGTATCACGAAACAATTTTTTTTTGGATATCTTGTATGTACAGACTTTCGGTCCTCTTGAGCTTTATTATATGTATATAGATAGATATCATAGGCCCGTATTTGTAAACCGCACTCAACCCTGAGATCGATCTTGAGTGCGACTTTGAGATGCTGTTAGTATTGACTGACATTTGTCAAAATCGCTCTTGAGATCGATCTCAGAGTTAAATGCGATTTATAAATACGGACCTTAGTATAGGATATGCTCGCTGTGACATACCTTGATGTGTACCTTGATGTGTAAGTTTTCAGTACCTATTTAATGTGATAGCAAGGAACTTTTCACCATTTCCTGATTTGTGTTTAAACTGAAGAGATCTGAAGAATTATTATCAGCATTTGTCTGTCTGATAATATTTTATTATAAAAAGTTTACAATTGTTCAATAGAATATCTAGTAATATTATTATTACAAAAACCTAACATCCTGTTTTAGTACTCAACAATTTTTTTGATACTTTGTAAAAAAAATCTATCATTTCGTTACTATAGGACGGTACCTATAGTTAGTTTCTTTGATATAGGTACAAAATAAGAATTTACTTTCAATTGAAATGAAAGTAAATGAAATTAGTCGATACATTAAGGTACCTAAATGTTTCTTCGCAGAGAGCACGGGAGGTAATTGGATGGAAAGTATTAATTAGTTCTAGAAACTTCTCTGTAACGGAAATTAAAAATTAAAGTTCAACAGAAAAATGTAAGATAAGTATAACAGACTGAAGAACTAATTTTAGCAAGCATTTTTGTTATAAAATACACTGGAATTAATTATTTGAAATACATACATACACATATGACGCCTTTATCCCTTGCGTGGTAGGCAGAGCGTTAACAGCCGTAAGAATACGGTCGCTATCGCTACGTCTGACATTTTTGTAGATTGTTTTCCAAGGTTGTTTCGGAAAACATGTGTATCACTATAGTGACAGGTTGTCAGCGTGTGGCCTAAAAATTTTAATACACCAATACTCTCAAGTCCCTTAGTCGCCTCTTACGACAACCACGGGAAGGATGTGGGGTGATGCTATTCTAAGCCGGCATCACACGGCATAATACAACACGGACAGTTTTAGAAAGTAGGCACTATAACCTTTGACATCAAAGATTTTTCGTGCCAGTTATCAGACTTATCCTGTACTACGATATTGGTACTATTTATTTACGTAAGTTGTTGTGTTATAACATTATTTATTTACGTATGTTGCGGTGTTTTTACGTTGCCAAACGAAATAAGAATGTCTTACTTAGTTATTTGCAAAACTTTTAAAGGTAAATGAGATATTTTCATCATAAAAGCACGATCTATGATCTAAACGTGAACTTAAATGCATTATTTGATCGTAGAAAACATGTTTACCAGCTCGGACATATTACTGTATTATCCCACAAAATGCAAATGGGTATTTTACTACTTTCCTTCGTAATCACGATGACGAGGGAGAAATGCTATTATGCCGCGGATTTGTTTATTTCCAAGGCGGACCCCTTTTATTGTATCGTAATGACTACACGATTTCCTAAAATGGATTCAAAGAGCGCGAAATTTTGAAGAAAGAGAATATGCAGGTAGGTAAATCTATGTCTTAAAAATATACTAAATGCTTGTGGTCATACTGTATAACATAGATGCCGTGGATGACCTTATCTAGGCGACGAGAGGTCCAAATGGACTTTTGAATCCTATGATATATATCTTTTTGAAATCACTGACATATTTTTTGCAGTGATAAAAATAATTATTCCCACCTTTCACCAACGCACATTTAACGCACGACGCAGCGCTAAAACATCGCAGCGGTCTATCAGATCCATACTAGACATGTCAATCCGCATACTAAAACCGCTCAACCGCTGTTGACGCTGCGCTAGCGTTTCTAGTATGGGTCTGACAGACTACTGCGATGTTTTAGCAGCGCAGCGTCGTGCGTTAAGTGTGCGATCCGTCTTAGTAGACGTAGGATGGTAGGACAACTTTTGGTAAGCAAGCGCAGAAAATGATTTGCCAATTATCAATGAATTAGAATAGAAACATATCTACACGAATAAAAATTGAGTGGTACCGTTCTAGTTAATCTGGCACCACTTACTGCAACATATTTTTTTAAATTTGAAGTTTATCGCGATTCTAAATTAGAAGTCATAGAAAATAAAAAATGGCAGCCGACCAACGTAGAGCGATAAAAAATTGCATTAGGTGGTACTACTCCCACCACGGTTAATTTGTTGGTCCCTCGCTCGGCGTCGCGTAATTTCTGCTTGATTTTATGCTCTCCTAGTACACGGCTAGATCATATTTCTTGTGGAAACCTTTGCAATATACTGAAAATATACGAGGTTTGCTTCTACCTACACTGGTATTGTGTAGGTCGAGGAACAGCGTAGTAAAGTAAATATTTTCTTTACTGCAACCCGATTTCATGCTTCTTTTGCATTAAGTCTTATTAAATCATTATTATTCCTACCTACTCACCAGTATTTCCGCATAAATTATGTGTAATTAATATTACAGAGTTTTTGAAAAAAACTGAAAAGAAAATTAAATTTTATTAGGTGTAGAGATTTATGCTGCTTATATAACTCACGTTGAGTTACGTATGTATTTGGTATTTTTAGTAGCCCTATGCAAAATCATTACAAATTGATCCCCTCAAACTCCTTCTTAGAGTTTTTTTTTAATACGGATCGGAAGGTATTCTTGATTTCGTGAATAAATGCTTATTACTATAAGACCGAAAGAGTTTGTTTGCTCATCGCAGCAAGAATACGACCGAAGCATGTCTTGATCATTATTCCTTGTGAAACTGTCTCTGAAATACATTCTGTTTTGACTTGAGTCATAGCGAGAAGAAACTGGTATTTTATACGGGCGTGTATGTATAACTATGTTTTCTTGTCTTTTTTCATATCACGTATCTCTTGTCTTTTTTCTATTGATCTATTACATTATCATTTAACATTTTAATGTTCAACGCGACTTTTGGCAAATTTTACTGTGCGTGCCTACCTGCCTGTCAAGATATGTGAGTATGGCAAGCACTTTCTAGGGTTGAACGGTAATGTCTACCTACTGATAAAAAACGATATAAATGTAGACCAAAAGAAAATTTTTGGAAATACCACAGAACTGACCACTATAAAATATACCCTATACTCCGGCCAAGATTCGTCTGACGAGTAAAGCCGCTTGCACACTGCCATAGTCGTACTAGCTCTTCTTAGTCCCCGTAAGGCTCTTACGGCCGTCTGTACGCGACTTTAGGACCTCACGTCTTAAATTTCTATTCACCTGCATAATCGGATTTCCGACCATTTTGCTCGCTGCATAAAAGTCTTGGAAATTTGTGAGCAATTTTTTGCAGTGTATGCTATAGTGCTTATTTCGTATTATTAGGATTATATTTATAAAACAGCGTATTTTTTGATGGATAAAAGTTTGGCGTACCTATAATGTAAATTTTCAATTAAACAACAAAGTATAAAGTGCACTGCTTGACATAAACATGATAGGCGAATAAACAGAATATCATAGGCCCAGTGCATGGAACAGTTGCACATAGCCCTTAGAATGTTCTTCTGTCTCAAGCTGCGCTTTTCAGTGTATGGCTGCCACTCCAGAACCATACTAACCCATCAATTGTTGCTGATCGCTGCCCCTGCTATTTCAGTTTATTGAGTTAAGCTTTTCACAGAAATACATACAATCTGAATGAAAAACGCTCCCATCAAATCCTGGCCGCAGCGGCGGTCTCACCTAACGTATTTATGAAAATGAGTATATTTCCATTCTAGACTGTCTAGTCTACATCGGTGAAATATGCTAGTAGTTTTCAAAGCGTGCTGTGGTCGTGACCGGACTGCACGGCTCTGGCTGGTCTAGTGACGATATCCATATTTCACTGATATCGGTATATCGCTCGCACGTACGACGGGCCGGTGTGCACTTACTTACTGTCTGAAATAAAAGAGACTGAGCATATGCTGTAAAAACAATTTGGTTAAAAAAAGGAGTATTAAAAAGCTGAGATTTGTTTTAAGAATAGGTACTACGACGGACCGCTAAAATATCGCAGCGGTCTGTCAGATCCATACTAGTAATGTTAATAGTAATGTCAACAAAATGTCGTTTTAGTATGGATCTGACTGGTAGCTGCGATATTTTAGCGCTCCGTCGTGCGACAAGTGTGCGATACGCCTGATGAATATAAAAACTCTATAAATGCCTGGAGACAAAATACTGAGTCTAAGAAATACCTCTCATACACAATTAGAAAATACCTCCACATAGCTGACTTAAACGTATGAGACTTTCTAAGAAATAATACTCGTTATAAAACTGAAGAAAAGATTTTAAAAGAGAAAAATTTATACTTTGTCGCATGCAATTTTGATGAAACTGAGATAGAGGTAGAGGCATCCAAGAGAAGACATCCATGTTTGTACCGCATATACGCAGATAAAATTCTTATAGAACCACAAAATACTGCTTCACACAGATAAGAAACCATTTCTAGCAAATGTACTTTTTGAAGAAGTCTCTCTTCAATTTACAAGTTCGACGGACCTTCTAACTTATTTTGGAGTCTGAGGAATGCAATGTAATTAATATGACTAATTAAATTAGAGATTATTATAATTGGAAGCTTTTGTGAAGTCGTAAGAAACTTTTTATACGCAGTGCCATCTTTCTCATAGTCTTATTAAAATTCAGCGATGTAACGTTTTTAGAATTATAATTTTGTATGCAATTGAACTGTCCGCTTAACATGTTTAGTAGGGTGTAACTAAACATTGTTTAGTTGGAATACAAATACAAAAAAAATACACAAATTACGTTCGAGTCAGGGTAAAAGAAAAAAAAATGTTTGCCTGTCGAGTTATTCCTATACAACTTTATAGATTGAATTACATAGGTACCATTTACTACAATCAAGTCAAATATTGTTTTTGGTCGTCACTCTTTGGGCCACCATATATAAATTGTATACCTATTTTCCGTGCCTATATTTCTTTTCAAAACAACTCTCGTTCTATCTAGAGGATGTAAACCGATAACATAAATTGAATGCCCACTTCCCTTTGCCTAGCGTAAGCCCTATTTACCTACAGCCTACAAGCTGGAGGGAACCCATACAATCCATACAACGGTCTGTTGCATGCTATTACGTTAACTAACACGCAAGTTGTGGGCATTATGCATGTGTGTCTAGTATCTTGATATCTATGAGGATTGAGGATTTAGGAATTCAATCGCTCGCAATTCTGCAGCGGCAAGATAGCAATATTGTGTACGGGTTTAGAGCTTCGTTAGGCTTATGTTGCACAAGTATTGCAGAATTTACAGTATCGCCCATCGATGAGCCATATTTGACAGCCATCAGATTTGAGGGATGATTTTTCTTTCATGATACCCTAGTAGCGATTCTGACAAACGAACTCAATTCTGTTGCTTTAAATATGGGGTGTCTGTCAACAAGCATCATTGAAAAAATAAAAAATATCCTAGCTACCTTATATTTATCTTCTATCGTGATCGATTCGGTAAAATAATAATAACCTTGATAATGTCAAATTGTGAGGATCATTTAGGAAATATAATTTGAGGCGATTCGTCTTGACGTTTTTATAGTCGAATCGGTTTAATATATTCCTAAACTATTAACTCTTTTGTGATAAGACAAGTTGTCCCGAACATGGGTCCTGCTAGTATGTGACAAGGAAGCACTAAGCCACTGCTGTAATGGGGTGTTCTATTTACGAGCTGCCCCTCACCTTAACACCCCACTTACCGTTAACACGGGCCACAGCACTCGTCAACATGTTTACTATACTTACATGAGGTTTAAACATGTTAGTATACACAAGTCTGCCGAGGTTTTAAGGAAGCGGTAAATCATCTTTTCCTTCGGTAAATCGTCATACAAGCCACCAAGAACAACGGCTAAGATGCTATAGCATCACCCTAATTCCACCTGAGGGTGACGTTAAAATCGCTTGATGATTGATTGATTGATTGACACCTAGGCAATGGGCAGCAGCAATCCCTATGGATCAAAAATTTTGCACTACGCTCGCCAATCTGTCTGCCAAGCGTGATAAGTATGACAATACCTCTAACAGGGGGAGGCCCTTCTCCAGCAGTAGATTGTTGTGGCATAGTTTCTTTAAAAGCAGATGAGCCTTTGTTGCCTAGTGGATAACGGCGTAGCTTGTACCTACCATATAATACTAAGTATAGTGACAGGTTCGAATTAACCTTGCGCTGTAAAGTTGTATATTCTCAAAAATACTAAAAGAGCACTGCATACATTATATAGGTTATCAATCAGTTATCAGTTATTTATTTGCATTGCCACATGGTTACATAAGGTCTTAATCTATCGCAGAGTTCAGCATGTAGCACCCCGTAGAGGCACCGCAAATAGTTTTGGTAGCAACAATCTTATAATTAATTATAATAAACTTAAATGTCTACCACTATAAAAAATTAGATAAAATACTCTTCATTCATACATAACATAAAATAAATTATTCTTATTAATACCAAAACTAATATTAATCACAAGCAAGTACTTAAATTATCTCCTGGATTTCGGTCGCTGTCTACTTTAGCTACTGTTGAGATGGAAGTGCGAGTCATAATTGGCTCCCAACTTGTTAAAGCTACCTGCGAAAGCTTCAGAACTTGCAAAATTAGTTAAAACAAGTCTTTATAGTCTATAAGGGCTTTATGAGTAAAATCCAATTTTTATTTTAAAAGGCAACGAAGCGTGATATTGATTCCATCAGTCAAAAGGGAGTTGAGCGGAATTAGAGCCATAAAAAACAACTCGTGAATACAATACTTGGTATTCTTTATAGAATCTGTTGATTTGTGTTTAGGTACGAAAGTGTTTTTAAAAACCATCCTAAAAACGTGATAATGTTGAAATCGGCTAGTATTCTTAAAATGCCAAAAATTAAAGGTCTTGATTTTATTATTTTGATTTTTTATTCGAATAATTAGCTATTTGGTACGCGAGTAGTTCTACTTATATAAAATCTGAGCTATATGTACGTAGTGCAGTAATTCTTAAACAGCTGCAACATAATTTTATTTTTTGGTTTCTATTTCATAATTCAGTTTCAAATATGATATATTGAAACTGAATTATTCAGGTCTAAATATTCACAAACGATTATAATATTGGCCCAGCACTTTTTCGTACTGTTACACCCACAAGATTTCTTCATAAGTGATTTAAAGTTCGATAACCCTAGTTTGAAACCGCGTTGAGAGCAACGCCGGAAAGTTGATCCGAAAAGGCTGACTATAATCCACGAGCTTCCAGGGATCTCCGCGCGTCAACAACTTATTATTAATAAGACTCGGTTCATTATACCGCCTGCCTTGTCCCCTACTATGATTTATGGATCATTTAACTTTTATGGTAGTGCTAAGTGGTCCGCCGCCTTTCAGGGAAACTCATCTCGGATAATGTAAGCTGAAAAGTTAAACAAATTGTCTTCTAGCTTGCACCCTCGTAAAACCTCTTTCGGTCCTCCGGTGCCAGAGTATCGTTAAATTAAAATAAAAACGGAAGGATATACCTACAACTTAGGTATCAGTTTTGGGACAAAGTTTCAGGGCGTGTCTTAAGCATCATTTCTCATTGGTATGCTAGTTATTTGAGGTTAGGTAACATAGCCAAAACCTAACTAAGATAGTGTAGAGTAAAATGTGTTTGTGTCATGTGCGTTTTAAAGAGAGTGAATCGTTAGAAGATCATACTTTCTAAAACCTTTGATGACGAGAACTGTAATTCTTAATTGCAAATTCCTTTCCTACAAAGAAACTACTTACTTAAAAACTCAATATCTGAAAGAGCGATTTCTGAAAACGTGCACGGAAATCTGCAACAACTGATCTAACCACTCGTATCACTATTTCTACTACCCTGTTGTTTTTTACGTGTGTGGAAATGTATTAGGGTATGTGTGAATGAAGTGTAGTAAAACGTGTGTTACAAGCAAATACCCCAAAAAAGAAGTGTGTGTGCGTGCTAAACACACGCACCTATCACTACCGGCACGCACTTGCAGACGGCGATGAATGCGAAGATTCAAATATGGACCTGCTGAACTCAAATCTATTCCCCTGAATCGGCGGACCGAGGGGCGCAAGGATTCAACCATTAAACCGTGAATGCAGTAAATAAAAACTGTAGGATATAAAAGTTTGTGACAAAGTTACAGAGCGTGCCGTTTAAGTGGATTCGATACTGACATCCCGCCGTGCATTCAAATTCAGTCTGTATAGGAAAATTCAATAGACAGTTGGATAGACGTGTTTATTCTGTATGCAGTCAACTAAAGTGTTGTTTGAAAGTAATATGTTCTGATATTAGATTTATGTACAAATACACAACTGAGGCTGAATTTGTGTACTTGTGTATTTATCAATTTTTCTTGTATAGACAGTAATCTATTTAATTACCTAATTAATAAATCAGCACAATTTTGATGTAGGTCCAATTTCTTAATTAGTCTTTTATTATATTGTAATCGATTTCTAAGGTAGTTCCCATATTCACAGAGCATGTTATATAACCATGTCAGAAGCCTGCTTGTAATTGTAGAAGGCGGTGGAAAAATTCTGACACTAGGGTTCATTGGGTCGTTGGACGACACAGAGTTCCACACAAAAATAGAGAGAGTGCATCTATAACACATACACCAGTCAGATGCCAGAAAAGATTAAATACCTAATACTAAAAACAGAACAACGCAGAAATTTGCGTTGGCATGTGTCTGTGTTACACTTATTATGGTAGATGCAATATATGTATCTCGTTTGCACGAGCATCCGTTAAGTGTGAATTCGCCTTACTATTTATTCAATTAATAAACTTTTGTTACTTTAAGAGATGGACCCAGTAAATATTATTTTTTATCACTCCTAAATCTGAATTGTAGTCGCAAAATGTTGGACTTTTCCATGTGCAAAAAATAAGAATGTTATAAGAGGACTCACGAGGTCATTTAAGGAGGACGTTGGGTCCCTCGGGAGTTTTATGATGCGAATACCAGGACGGCAGCCTTGTTAAGAGCAGTAACGACAACCTTCTACGAAGCCCCTTAAAGATGGCTAGGTCAAAGCTTTGTGATTCGGGAAACCCATTTACTCGTAATATTTAAGAGAGAAATGAGGAACTTTTCATGTTATAAGAACGAGAATTCACGATTTCGTAACGTGAACAGCCTGGAATAGCCATCTGAATGTTTTTATATGCTTACTGCTGTTTTGAAGGATTGCTGTAAACAAACCGAATCGCTCCATCATTGCCGGCTTGTACTCGTAGTTGTAAAAGGCGTTTTTTTTTATTTTGACCCTCGATATTTTTTGTCAGATGTCCTGTTATTGTAGATTTATGTGCTGGTAAGTTACGATGAGATGTGACAACTCGCGCGTAATATTTTGTCGTATTCAAACAATCTGAAATTACTGAATTTGCTAGTGTGTTGAGATTGTGAGGCCCACTTCTTTCAAAAATAACGCTACGCTTACGTATGTGCCTGTTAGATGCATACTAGAATCGTCACTCCCCGTTAAAAAACCGCTCTCGACGCAGGACCAACCCACGACGCTGCGCTGGCGCTGCATTAGCTCTGGGTCGTGCGTCGAGAGCGGTTTTAGTATGGGGATCTGACAGGCGCATACGTTAGCGCAGTTATTTTTGCGCTGAAGTGTGATAGGGGCCTATATGAGGCATACCTACATGTGGGAAATGAAATCCACCCAACATATTTTGTAGATAATTGCGGTTTATTATTTGCCCCTTACATCGAAGCAGTAGTCGGAGGTGATTAAGAGGCAGCATCGGTTGCTCCCACGTTGACGATCTCGAATCGTAACCCACTGCGTTGTTTCCCTTAATGGGGTAAAATTACCTCACTTTAAGCAGTTAAAGAGTCATTTCTCCTTTTTCCTTATTCGCTTGAAACAGGAATTAGTATAGAAGGATATTTCTGTAAGCAAGTTAAGCTGTATCTATTGTATGATATACCATTTATAGAAAGATTTTTTTTACTTGTCGTATCGCAGCTGTCTATTGAAAAAAGATCACAATAAATAAATATTGATTATAACAGGTTGCAACTTGACGCAGGAGTGTAATTGGGCTGGAGCCAGGGCCGCAGGCAGGAACACAAAATACAAGATAACAGCGGCCCTGTAGTGGCGCGGAAGTTTCCCAAATTTCAACTTTGTTTTATAAAGTCATTATTCATTCTTTTGTTGGTGCGACCCGACTGCAAAATTTTATGACACCAAAAGAAATTGCTGTAACAAATTAAAACGCTTTGTAATATGATGGCGACCTGTGACATAAAGTTTTGTATAATATTATATTAGTTAAAGATAATTTTTGTGAACTCGTCAGTAATATGTTTCTTTTGAACATATTTATATCTTTTCTAAAATTGACTTTTCAATCTTATATTTTGCCTAGTATACGAAGAATATAGCCTGCCTCAAAACGAAAGTTCTAAATGAAATATAAAATATTAATTCTATGTAGATAATTTACGCAAATTACTAGTGTAAACATAATTTGAATGTAGTATACTTGTGCTATCAAAGTACCTATACAGCCTAACATCATACGCACATATTGCCGTGTGTATTTGACAACCGAACGTAATATTGTGACAGCCTCAAATTCGTTTGACACGAGTTAAGAATAACCTAATTAATAAATGATTGAACATTACCAATATCGAAAGATTATACGACCTGAAAATGTCTAAAATGCCAATTGCATCAAAATCCGTCGTGTAGTTTTAAAGATCAAAACAGACGTACATAATATATGTACATAGATACAGACATAGGGACAGGCGCGGAAAGCGACTTTATATTCTATGTAATGCACTCATTGGAGTCTGGAATCATTTTACTAACCCTTAAAATCTGAAAAGGCTTGTCAATTGTAAGTATTAATTACATCGATTCGGTTACGAAGGTTCCGGGTTCGATTCTCGGTGGGTCACTCACAAAGTTGATATTTATCACTTTGTGAATTTGTTCCCAGTCTAGTTAGGACTTTGCGGGCTGAACCACCCGATTGTCCGTAAGAAAGATGGTTCCGTGTTTCGGATGGCACGTTAAACCGTAGGTCCCGGTTGCCGTCTATGATTACTTAGGCGGCGGTCGTGACACAACCATGTCAGAGGCCTGCTACTTGTAGAAGGCGGTTTAAAAAATTCTGACACTAGGGTTCATCGGGTCATTGGACGACTCAGTGTCCTACACGAAAAGAAAAAAAGAAGATTACATCAGTGACGATATTTGAACATCTGTTCACTTATTTACAATTTGAACAAAAACACTGTAAGCGACGCAACAGTCCGTGAACAAAATACAGGGTGTGTGTAGACAACACGTTCGCATTCGGAACTCCCGGGTCATTTCCGCGGCGTCATTGTGTAGAAACGAGGCCGCGGATACGACACAAGCGGTCGCGGATATTGTAAAACGGTTAAACGTTATACGCGTCATATAAGACGTGGCTGTAGCGTACCATAAGGTGTGTTACACAGATTGTCCGAATAGATAGTCATGATAATCAATACAATTAAATAAAGTCGTTTTTAGGTTTATTTATCAGTCCTGGGCCCCGCTAACACATTCTAAACCGTGGAATGCTAATTGGTTTTGGACTTACAGCGGCAGTTTATAATATTTATAATACATGACGAGAAAGCCTCCTATTCTTACGAAAAATACTAGCAGCGGGAGCAACGACTTTAGGGACTACTAGATATGAAAAATTGGGAGTAGCCAGCATTCACCCTCGTACGAGCATAGTTTGGCATCAGAAAACAACAAGTTGACGTATAAGTTTTTCCAAGGGTTTTTTTAAAATTGTTAAATATATTTTATAGCACAATCGCTGTCTACGCTGGCTGAGAAGAAAAACAAAAACAAACGTATAGACAAGGCAATGTAGCCTGACCTTTATCCGGCACTCGTTCCGAAATTAAAAGTGAACTTTACAGCGGGCACAGAACGGGTTTGACTTAAAACAATGTCGCGTCGCATCTCATTTACTACTCTCGACGTTCACAGTCCAGGCGGGAACAGAGTGTTCACTGCTCACAGTGTTGTTTGGAGAGTAAAGAAGGATGCGTTGTAGAACTGGATTTAGGCCTCTATCACACTTCAGCGCAAAAATAACGCTGCGCTAATGTATGCGCCTGTCAGATCCATACTTGAGACGTCATTACCCATAAAAAACTACTCTCGACGCACGACTCAGCGCTAACGCAGCGCTACCACGGCTTCGTGCGTGGGACAAGCGTCGAGAGCAGTTTTTGTTAGGGTAGTGAGCAGTTTCAAGTATAGATCTGACAGGTGCATACGTTAGCGCAAGGTTTTTTTGCACTGGAGTGTAGAAAAGAAATGAAACTGAACCACTTTCCCCAAGGAATATAAGTCGTAGGTTTTTTGAGGTTATCAAACTCGTGAATCGGACACACACAGGGGCATATTGACAGCCACCTAATCAGTCAACATACAAATAATGACAACCAGTGACAGCTACAAAGAAAATATAAAGTCTAATATTATTCAAATCGCATCGCCAGATTATGAAATATTGAATAAATAATTTTATTCTCCCGGCGCCGGTAATATTTTTAACGTGTCAACTTAGTAAGTTAACAATCCATACTTTTTACGAATCTGGCATTTTGCGAATTTGCAAATTGGACATTTTGCTACTGAAGACTTTTAATATTCATGCGGTATACATTCGTAAAACAGTGCTAATAAGACATCTCCACTCAAATTTGAATGCATTTCTGTGCACGGCAATGTGCAGTGCACTGTTTGCGCTGAACTTTACTGCATACAAATATTTACAGTAGATACTGTAACTTTTCCAACATTAATTTTGTGTTCGTTAGTTACGTTATGAGAGCTTTTGCTCAAGTCCTAATAGGATTATTGCACGGGTGTTTGCACGACCGATGTGGCGCAGTGGTAGTGCGACTGCCTTTGACGCAGAAGGTTCCGGGTTCGATTCTCGGTGGGTCACCCACAAAGTTGATATTTATCACTTTGTGAGTTTGTTCCCAGTCTGGTTAGGACATTGCGGGCTGAACCACCCGATTGTCCGTAAGTAAGATGGTTCCGTGTTTCGGATGGCACGTTAAGCCGTAGGTCCCGGTTGCTGTCTATGATCACTTAGACGGCGGTCGTTACACAACCACGTCAGAAGCCTGCTACTTGTAGTAGGCGGTTGAACAATTCTGACACTAGGGTTCATCGGGTCGTTGGACGACTCGGTGTCCCACACGAAAAGAAGAAGAAGACGGGTGTTTCGGCTGGAGGGTTACATAAATATGATTGCATTTACTATCCATGTATACAGGATGTTAACAGAAGTAAGGCATCACAAAGCGGGGACTTCTCTCCAGGTGCGAAAATGTTACAGACAACTTTTCCGTATGATGAAGTGGTTTCTAAAATCATATTGAACTAATGAATAGAAAGGTTGAAATTACGTACTTATATACTTATTGTATCTTAACCCATGTTTTTATACTTTCATTTAGGTACCGATTTACTTCTTCAGCTACAACGGCCTATGACTTGACACGGGCCTTCCCAAAATGGGGGGTGTTGCCATACTCCCCACATTTGTCAGGTGGTTTGGTAAGCGCAGTGCAAGCTGATGCTGATTCACACGGAACGCTGGTGCCCATTCCCTGGACCTATCCCTTAGTCACCTTTTGCAACATGGGTAGAGAGGGGGCGATGCTATTTTTGCAGGCATCGATATTGTTTTTAAATTATTTACAACTTTTATCCTGATGGAAAATCATTTCTACGTTAGAAATAATTTGAATATCAATTCCTCATTCACAATAGCACCTGAATTCAAACAGTTCTCGAAGCTTCCACAGAGCAGCGTCGCTTTTAATATGTCCTACACAATCCGTTCCCATTTCCGTCTGTACTACATATTCACGGCATCAAAAGGTCACTCGATTCGCATGCAGTCGTATTAGCTGCTCAAATTGAAGCGTCAACAATCAGTTCCCGTCAGAGCGGGGCAACGAAGCGTAAGGCGCAGTGCAACTCTCCGCTTTGACTCCGGCTTCAAAGGGGCAGAAATATTACCCTTCTTACTGGACAGAGACCGTCATAGGACTTCATTTTAAAGATATGCGTTCAGTACCTTTTGAAACTAGGTACTGTGTTTGGCTTTATCCTGAGAAAATATCGATTCATGTTGGATTCCAAGAAGTAGGTAAATCAATCTCAGGTCTGAAAGATCGCTGAACAAAAGAAGCGTGTGTTTAAAAAGTGCAGCAAAAAAACACCAAAACAATGATAGCCGTCTGCAGGAGTATCAGCGCCGTTGACTTGATTAAGAATTGAAGTGGTGGACAGATCATCGTCAACCCAAAAGGATCGCTTTACCGAGGAAACTTATAGATATACATACATACATATATCGCGCCTTTACTTACTATAGCCAAACTTATAGACAGCCTACTACTTATCTGGATCAGGCCCTGCGCCCCCATACGTCATGATGGAAGTTCGCACAAAACGCGCAGCCGAGCGCCGTGACGTCCAGATTAAGATAACGCCTTGCTCTTTGAACAGAATGTTTCTTTCACTACTTCATATGCAAACTGGTAGAAAAGAAGACGAAGCGCGAACAGATGATTGAAGCCTCTAAAACTCTAGCAGTATTTTTTTTTTACATATTATTTACGTGTGTTTGATTAAATACGTCACGTCTGGAACGAACTTTTTTATCATTTTCGGGTTAGAAACTTACATGGCTTTAAAACGCTCTCAACTATTGTTAAGGTAACTGTGGTGGGATTTTATGTCTCTGATTTTTTTTAAAAAGGGCGATCAGTCAAATGAAACATGTTCAGAGAAGTCTACTAAATATCTTTGGGTATTATTTATGTAATTTTTCTTGCACCTGAATTTTCACATTTATAATTTTAGTCTTCATGTTGGTTTCGAACATTCCGTCTAACTGTAATCCTCTTTCTATGCCCATTTCCAGCTTGATGTGCAGCTCAAAGAAGCTGTCACGTTTACTTTTGAAATGTATCACAGTTTCGCTCAGCTACTGTTTTGTGAAAAGGTGCTGTTTCGGTTCAAATTAACAGGCAACGCTTGTCATGCCCGAGCAGAAACGCTGCGCTTGTCATAATGAAACACTCGCGAGATGTACGCTTTGCATATAAACAAGCACATTCTTGGCATTTTGTATTTATGCTTTAATCTATCTAATACCTTTAAACGAGCAATAATTGCATATGTAATATATTTTCGGGATCTCGGAAACGGCTCCAACGATTATTTTTTGGTGTTCCCATACAAATTGACTTGATTGGTTGGTAATTTTGTATGGGAGGCCCAAATTTTTTTATTATTTTTCGACCTAAGTTTCTGGGGGAAAGCCGTTTAGTTTCATGGACTGATTCACCCCTCAAAGTATTAGTAGCAATATTTTTACTACCTGTATTTACATTAAATTTCAGGATCAAGATCAACTAAATTAACGTTCCTGCCTTCCCTAAACTAGATAATAGGCCTGTATGTGTTGGTGTGTTTATACTGATTGCAATCTATCTACAGACGCATCAGCGCCGACTTGATTAGGAATAGAATTGGTCATAGTTTATGCTTTTAAACACTTCTCATTCTTTGGTTTATAAGAATTTATTTGTTTATAAGAGTTACAGAATTCAAAGATTGATGAAATGAAATTTAAAGGTGGCTGCTGTACCTTAATTGCTTCCACTATCAAACAGTGTGATGAATGAACTGAGGACAGCTCTATGACAAGATGATCCCTTTCTTCTAAGGGCTGGAAAGTGCGATTAAGCTAAACCACAGATAAGGGACATTATAGCTGCCTCTGTATTCTACTTCTATTAGTCTTTATCACCAGTACCTACAGGCTATTTCGAACTAGAAATTAATGAATATTGAAAAACCGGTTTGTTAGTTATCTACATTCTTTCTTTTCACCACCGCGTGTCCAATGACCCGATGAACTCTGGTCTCAGACGGTTTCAACCGTTTTTTTTTTTACTAAAGTCCCATAATCGATGACTACCAAAAAAAATACTGTCGGAGCGGTAATCTACGGTCCAAGTCCCGGCTGCAGACAATGTATATCTATCTCACTTTGATCTGAAAATTGTATTTGTGTCAATCCACTTATATTTGTCACAATTAAAAAAACCAATTCATTCGTTTTGTATTGTATTTATAAATATTTTGCACAGAGCTACCAAGTTGCAAGATCATAAAATTGTGATCACGATTTAGACACCTATCAAGGTATATTATATTTATTCTTTGTGTGCAATGAAGATAATTATTATACTATTTCTAAAATATAACTGCCAGTAGCTATAGTTTGTATTCTTTCATAGTTTATTTTATAAGCAAGGTTGGTATTTTTAAGACGTTGTAAATTAAAAACTTTCCAACCCAAATCCAAGGAGCCGTCAGGTGGACAACAACGGTCTCCCCTTTTTATTGCACAAGATTACCAACACAGCTTAATTTATTCTCGAAATTTGTCTCATCGTGAAAAATTTGCCTTCGCAATTGCTAACAAAAGAATGAGTAATGGGCCCGTAGCGCAAAGTTACCAAAGTACAAACTTAAGGCTTTCAAGGGCGTAAAATATTATCTCGGAGTTTCCTCCCTTCCGCCTTTTTGAGGATTTAGGGAGTTAATTTTTGTGTTACATACACTTTTTGGTTTATTTAAATTAGAACTTTGTTAGGTAAAATGCTGTTGATTAAAGATAAAGAAGAAAAGTTTGGGAGGTTGTATGGTTATAAAGATGTACGATGGATGAACGTTAAAATGATTGAACTAAATTTAAAAGTGTTCGCGACTAATGAGAACCTACAAAGTTTTTAGTTGTTGGTAAAAATAATTATTTTCGTTGGATTAAAAACGAGAAAATTTCACATTCGAAAACGGGTCGTTTCGCTAGTAAAACCTAGAACGGATTAGAGATTTTGTAATGTAAAGTCTTTTTTCCTTGTCACATTTCTTCAATATTATATTATGATTTTAATATATTTATACTAAATTAGATATTGTAACACTACGAACCTCTCTCGTATCCGAACGCGTCTTGTTTCGTTGGATGACGTCACGGGATACTGAAGTTCCTTTGAACGCCTCCTTTGCAAGCGCCATGTTGCGTGCGCGTCGGCTCTGCCGCCGCGCCGACCATTCCCGAACAACCGTTCGTTCTTCCAGTCGGGACGCCACCACCGTACGGGATACACGCGCTTGCTCCTCCCAGATTTTGCCGCGTTCCTTATCCTTTGCACATTCTTTTGTATTCTTTGTGTTTACTGTGTGTTTCCGTAGTTTTAATATACCACAGTGTTACATAAAACTCTCGTTTCATTTACGGCTGTCCACTCTATCACAAGTGGCGCCCCACGTTGGGCGCCACTTGTGATAGAGTGGACAGCCGTAAATGAAACGAGAGTCTTATGTAACACTGTGGTATATTAAAATTACGGAAACACACAGTAAACACAACAAATACAAAAGAATGTGCAAAGGGTAAGAAAACGCGGCAGAATCTGGGAGGAGCAAGCGCGTGTATCCCGTACGGTGGTGGCGTCCCGACTGAAAGAACGAACGGGTGTTCGGGAATGGTCGGCGCGGCGGCAGAGCCGACGCGCACGCAACATGGCGCTTGCAAAGGAGGCGTTCAAAGGAACTTCAGTATCCCGTGACGTCATCCAACGAAACAAGACGCGTTCGGATACGAGAGAGGTTCGTAGTGTTACAATATCCAATATATTTTTCAAAACCCCCTTCATTTATCCTACAAGACAGAACAATTCATAACTAGAATTCTTTTTTTCCTGAACCGGATAGTGGCTTGACTTCCATTTGATATCATAGTCTCCCAAAAGCTTCCGTATTTGTATCAACTATGAAACAAAAGCGTCCGAATTCTGTTAAATTTAGAGTAAGGGGGTGGACCAGGGTTCCAGCTTCAGGATAAGCCTGTGTCAATTACGTATTGAGTAGGGTCTCTTGCGACAAATTGAATGGCCTAAGACGTTCAGCCCCACGCTTGCCAATTTTTACCACTAAGGGTTGGGTCCAGATTATGTTCCACCACACATTTTTATATAGCCAACGTTGTCTATTTGAGGCTATCAGGAAAATTGTTTAGCGTATGTTCGTGAAAAGAATTCGCTTTGAACTGAATAGATTTTTGTAGCTGCTTTTTGTATTTTTTTGTTTAGTAAAAAAATTAAGGCAAGGGCCTTCCCATAAAAACATGTAATTTTTGGCGATTTGATCAGTATTGGTTCGGAGGCTATATCTCATGAACGGTACTAGGCGAGTAGCTATAGTTTGTGGAAGGTGGAAAGGGGCAGACTTAATTATAATAAATGGAGTAGCTTGGCCGCATGATAAGTCTTTTTGTTTCCATTTCAGAGAGTTCTATAAAATTTAAAGCTGTTCTGTGCTTAAATAGTTTTAGTCATGCAATCATTCTCAGAAACCCTTCACGTAATAATAATATTCTTTATTGCACACAAAGACAACAATAACATAACAAACATAGATAAATTTTGATGGACCAATGGTCCAGGCAACCTTTAGGCGAAAAAGAAATTAGTAGTCAATACATAACTTATTTTAATTTTTTTCTGTCGTTGAAATGAATTACTAAGACAGAAAGAGAGACAATAGTAGCTATAGTTAATATTTTATGACAATAGCACCCTTTCAGTTCACTATCAATACGCAAAACCATTACGTCAGATCCGGGAATCATTAATAATTGTAAAATGTCAAAGATGTCATAAATTACCCGAAAACAAACTCATTGGGTGTAGTGTGGGTTTATCTGCGGTTTCCACTTGAGCGCAGAGTGGTAGTCGCAGAGACGAGGGATGTGTTGTGTTGTGACCGTGCTTATATGGGTGTGACTGCAGATAAGTCACACAGCAGCGGGGGAAGCCGGGCGGCATGGCTTGTATAACAAAACATCGAGTAAAGTGATAACTGGTCTAAATATCACCGTTCGAATAAGCCAATTTTGGCAGCTGTAAAACAAATAGTAGAACTTTGATAGAAGCACAGAGCATTAATGACGTTTGCATCGCTCGTTCATTATATCTCTTGCTGTTGTGGATAGAAGATAAATTAAGAAGCAGATATAGTGTTCGAAAAAAGTAACATTATAACTTTAAATAAAAAAAATACTTACTTCATAGAAAAGATTTTGACAGCTACCAAATATGGCTAATTTGAGCGGCAATAATGTAGTAAAGTGAAACAAATTAAGACTAGACTAGAGCTCCTACGCTGTAGTATAGTAGTAATATGTAGAGGCTTCTAGTAATGGCAGATAACATGTAAAACGTACATAGAAAATAAATAAAGATTGGAAATATGAAATGAATAGAATGCGGCCCGGTTTTCATGAAAAGCCACGTTGGGTTGCGGGTGCGGGGTGTTCAATCAGATTCTCACACAGAACTTATAAAGCGGAATCCGATTTTTATAGTTAATGTATATTTTTATTTAGGTTGGAGCTCAGCCGCGTAAAGTTCCGTAGCGGAACTTCTTTAGATTACTATGACAAGGAAATAATATGACAACTTGTGTAAAAAATGTTTGACTCATCCAAACGACCTAAGTATTAGATAATCTGCTACGATAGGATTAGTGGCTCTACGCCGTAGCAGTTCGTAGCAATTGGCTACAGCTACTATAGGTACGGTTTTGAGAGATTTGTTTTGGATAGTTACGACTTTTCCTTTCCGTGTGGGAGAGCGAGACGACCCGATGAACCCTGGTGTCAGAATTTTTCAACTGCTTTTTGCAGCCAATCAATACAAATGAACAGAATTGTATTTAGTTTAATCGATCATATGCCCTATGTACTAGAACAAAATGCCAAATTCAGGCGCCTGTACGACCTAACAAACTTCAAATTACGCCACTTCAATGGTTTCGATTGGTCCGCATTCAAATCCGTTAATTACCCAGTAGCAACTTCGAGCATTGAACAAATATGGCGACATATTGAACATATTATTTGATACACTGCGCTGAATACAGCGGTGGAATTTCTACACAAACAGAGGTAAAGCAGTGTTGTACAACATAATACAAATTTGCATACGGCGACACCTAGGCTCTTTCCTGGTCGTGGTCAAGTTCAATTGCTTTTGCAATATATTAGTTTGAGGTTCTCTATTCAACTAGGTACATAATTAAAATAGCTGTTTTGGTACAATATAGGGTGTAAAAAAATTGTTGCAATTATTTTAAAAGGGTGAACCAGTTCATGAAACTGAACAACTTTCCCCAAGGAACATAAGTAGAAAAAAAATTTTGGGCTCCCATACAGTTGACTCGCCCGGCTGCTACTTTTTGTATGGCAGGTCCAAATTCTCGTAATTCGACCTGTTCCCTGGGGAAAGTTGTTCAGATTCATGGGCTGGTTCACCCCTTAAAATATTTGCAGGTAATATTTTTACACCTTATATTAGTTCTGTTCCACAGGATATGGCTCTCGTGATATGATTCAAATGATGCCACTGACTAACAACATTTTTTTTACATAACTGTAAAATGTAGAATGTGGATTACAATAAATATTTCTCGAAAGTAGGCACTGATCTTATTATAATGAAGCTCGTTTTTAACAAACACCTGTACACTGTCGGCACGTTCTCCGTCCGTTCTCAAAACAAAGGCTAATTCGCAGATTAAACTACTTAAAACCTTTTTACTTTAAGATTAACCTGATTACTGGGGCTTACGACGCGGTGGAATTTACACAAATTTTCTAAGATTCTAGAGATTTCCATGGCTACTAAGCTTCAGTATTAAGTATGATTATACTCACAAAATAAAGTCTATAATTGTGGATTAAGTTAGTTATACTTATACCGCTAATCATCAAGTACCCATTTGAAAAATTTTAGCAAGTCTATTTTAAATCATTGGCGAGGAACACACTTGACGCACGATGGAGCGCAAAAATATCGCAGCGGTCTGTCAGATCCATACTAAAAATGCAATCCTCATACTAAAACCGCTCAACCGCTGTTGACGCAGCGCTATCGCAGTCTCGTCCGTCGAGTGCGGTTTTAGTATGGGGAGTGACGTTTCTAGTATGGATCTAACAGACCGCTGCGATATTTTTGCGCTCTGTCGTGCGTCAAGTGTGTTCTCCGCCTAAGTTCTTTCAGAAATGTGTTCTCAGCGGGTGTTTGATTGGAGGTTATTGTCAACTGTAGCGATAGATGCCTTCGGACCAATGACTTAAAGAGAGTGACTGGTTAGTAAAAGCGGGAGATAGTTTTGCGGCGTACCCTGGGGATCTACGCCCTGCAGGGCTGATGTGAAAGAAAAAGGAGCTAAGTGAGTTTCGTAATTTTGAATTTCGGTTCTTTCATACCCATACACCATTCAATCGTCAGCTTTCAATAAGTTTAGATACCATTCGCGGACCCAATTTATGCAAAGTGGACAAACAGGAAAAACTCGACCTAAAACATCTATTAGACTCAAGAGTCTCATTGGAACCGCTTCATAATCTGATCAATAGAATAATCCAATTACAAGAAATACAACAATGTTGACGAAGAAGCCGATAAGCGGAGGCTCCATTATTTTTGAAATGGGGAAAGGTCTCTAAGTCGGGGGATCCTTGCCGCCTGGTGGCACTGAGACAACGGAGGCGGGCGTGCCAGCGATCGCGGGGTTGTAAGTACTATCAAATACGCCACAGATCATGTTAAAATATACACTAAACTACAGTCAGGCCACTATGATGTCATATTTGACGGCTATTCAATTCAAGTTAATTCGAGAGTATAGCTTTGGTAGCTGTTAAATATGTCTCATACAAATGTCGTAGGTGTAAGAAATAATGAGTACGTTTTTAAAACTAAGCAGTAAATTTTGACGAAGCACTCTTATTAAATAAGAGAATTTATATACCCAGTATATTATACTTATTATGCTTGATCAAGGGGAAAATTAAGAGGCGGGAGAGGTTAGTTGTAAAATATCCTGACTTCTTACTTAAACCCGAACAAAAAACTGTCAGAGCGATGTGGTATGGCAGGGTTTAGACGCAACGCATGATTTTACGCTGTTTTTTCGTTTTTTTTTATAATAGGTGTTTTGGTAATCTTATAGATAACCGTACCATCGTCACATCAAATTGATCCTGTTGCAGGTTGTCATTTGTAAAATACAATCCACATATCAGAATACTGAAAAACTGCGTTTCATGAGTTACCTCTCCCGCTTTCGCATAGACTACGAATGTGCCCAAATGCAGAAAAATAATGTAGTAGAAGTGCCTTTGAAATTATCCAAAAGACCTTTGACTCTATCCTTTTTTATTAATGTTATACTGATTGTGCTAACGACACGCCACGCGCCAGTAAGAACAAATAAAAAATTAGGTAATTTTTGTGTAGTGGTGTAAAAAGCCATTAATAAAAGAAAACTAAAACTATTTATTACTATCTCTTTCGGTTCCATCATAATAATTCTAATATGGTAGGTAGTGATTGAAATAAATACTAGCACAATACGAGTATGCCAATAATAAAACATGAAAGAAACTGACAAGCTCCTAAAGAAATGCCTAACAACTTTGCGAATGACAAGCAACCAAGCGTTCCACATTAATATAAGTAAGCCAAATGAGCATTTTTCCAGTAGAACAGGTTCCTTCGTAATACCCTCTAAGATATTTATTTTAGTGAATATCTCCAAGAAGAAATATCGAATAATTGAGATTCGTAGATTTACAATTTTCTCATTAACTTCGAGGTTTTATAATAATGACTTTTTTTAGTGAAGCAAAAAGCCTTTTGGAATAGTTTGGTGTAACAGATTGAAATTTCACAACTTAATTAAACAATATTAGAAATGGACTGTAGTCATATCAATATCAAGAAATGTTCTTATGACAATTACAAGACTAAATATTACACAAAATATTCCCGTAAATTCATGCCTTTCTTTTTTGTTTTTCTTCGCAGCGTACTACGTTCGACAAAATGTTTCAAGTGTATATCAGGATTTTTCAAATGTTTATCTATTATGGACATCTTAACAGTCCTCCCCACTCAAGTTTTTTTAGTGGTTTGATTAGCAACATAACAAAACTGTCAAAAAGCGTGTCAAACACGCCCATGGAAAGTTGGAGGTTCGGTATACTAATATGTTTTTGAAAAAAAAAAAATACCTGTGGACATTTCACATCAATATATATTACCAACCACCAATATTTGGCCTTTCCCCCAAAACTCTGTCGCATGAAATTTTAGTTTATCGTCATCGGAAGTGGGAAGATTAACTCTGGCACGAATCCCTCATAAACGATTTAGGCCATCGATAAGAGAGCCCGTACTAAATTTGCTTCTAAATGTTTGTTTTAAAAAACATTTTATTTTTATTTCTGGGGTCAGTGAGATTGTGTTATTATACAGACTGTGAGTGCGAAAGCGTAAGTGTAAAACGTAGCCTCCGGTGATATAAATCAAGCGAATAAAGTTTTGTTGTGTGAAATACAAAAAAACTAATAAAATACACACTGTTTTTGGAGAAAATGCGTAAAATTGGACTAGCTAGAATCTAGCTATGGAACAGTGTATATTTCACCTTGATGTTTAGCCATGGTTAGTACTGAAAACTTTCTATTATGGGACATATTCTGAAAGAGGAGAAAAAAAACCTCTTATACACAATTCACGATCAGCTGACTGACGTTGTGTGGGAATTCAAAATGTTTTTCGTGATTTCCATCATTCGTCTCGTGATGAAATACCATGTCTTTTACAACGTATACAACTAAATTTTTTACGTCCAAAACACGATGCATAGTACCTAGTCAGAAAATTAAGGTAAAATATTACCAATAAAAACTTATGTGTTTTTATAAAATACATAAAAATATTACCTTGGAAAACTCCTTCGCCAAAATCATAATAATTTCTGAACGCTAAATTAAATTTTCAATTTCGTATTGATTTTTCGCTCCAAAATATTAATCGTTTGGATTGCAAGAAACTTTGGCCGTTGTTCAAACGCAATATCCGGAAAAGCGTAACTTGGGCCAAGATTAGCTACATCTGATTTTAATAAGAACAAATTGTTTAGGAAACTCTCGGTGAATTCAGAATTCTAATAAATTAACCAACTTAAAAATAACCAAATGCGCATAAGTCTAAAACGTACGTAGGTATATTATTTATTAGACAAAAAATCTTTTCTTACTCTGACAGATAACGAGAATTTTACGTCGAGTTAAAAGACATGACATGACTTAGATATTACCTGTTCTTTTCTAAACCAATTTGACGGAAGGTGACAGTGCTATTTTTAATTTCTTATTCTTGTTTTTTTTATTATGAGCCTGAGGTGCCCCATATTTTTATTTAGTTATGATAATTTTTATCTCGAATCGGGACCAATATCTGTTTTTGCACCGTCGTAAGCGTAGCGCCTTTGCTACGAATTCTACGAGTTCACAATTATAGCAAAAAAAGGCGATCAAAAAGTAAGAAAACTTTTTGTTTTTTTACATCATCGCAAGTTGAGCATCGTTTAAATGGGGATAATTTTTCCGATACTGCTGAGCTGCATTTTTCGCATTCGATTGCAATTGCAGCGCGGCTTGGGACTCCAGAAACTGACAAATCGGCCGATACTCAATTAGCGACACGGGGAGCTTAACTACCGCTGTGGTCTAGCGGCTTCAGCCGTGGCCTTTCATTTGGAGTTCATGAAGTCAATTCAAGTATTCAAAAGTAGAATTTGTGAAAAACATTTTAAAACTTTGGCGGCAGAAGATAAATTATAAAATATTATTCGATACTTCTACCCAGTCACCATTTATAAGTACCTAAATAGTGTAACCTCGAAAATACTAGAAAGAAATGTGAAATTTCTATCAGAAACACAGCATCTCTAGAACTGTTTAAATAAAAAAATGTCTCCGGTTTGTTACTAACGCTGATTTGTGACGCTACGGATTTGATTTTTAAATAAAACATTTTTCAGTCTTTTTGTTGTCCCTGAAATCATGCAAATTAACAATTAAAAAAAAACAGTCTAGACTATGTTATTTTATTTTCTAAGGTCTATTCCGCCGACGTCCTGGGACGCTGTTCACTTCACCTGGCACAGGCCGCTAGAACCCGCTAGTTGTGCGACGGCCGCCTGCCGGCAGTCACTAGCGAGTAGCGGCGCGCACACCACGCGGGCCGCGTCTAGCGTCCGCGCCGCGAGTTACAAGTTACACTTCACTTCGGACTGTTGCTCTGTAACTTTGATTGCGAACTGTGAATGTTGTGGGATTGTTGGGAGGTGAGGAATGTTTTAGATTGTTTGTGAAGTCGATAAGATGCGAATAAGTATTTGTTTTTATAGTTCCAAGAAATGCATTTATTGTATTGAACTTAAGTTACTTAAAAACTTATATAGCACCTAATATACCTCTAATCGTAATATTTAAATAGCGATGATAAAGTTTAATGCAATACGATACAATACAAATCCATTTATTTCAACAAAATTAATAAATTTTATTACAATCAAGTCAAATAAGTCAATCAATTATAGTGAAAAACGATTATCATTTATTTTTATTTTTACCTACTATAATTTTGGACCAAAACTGGTAAATTTTTACTAAGGAGTTTTCCTTCAAACCTGAAATATAATTTGAAATATTCAAATTAATTAGGATGTTAAAGTTTTGTGTAGGTATTTGATGAAAAAGAAACTTGTAAAACCTGTAGATATCCACATAATTTAGATTTAATTCTATTTGAAGAAATTGTTTAAAGAAATCAAAATGACAAGTAATATTCCATAATGTTGGTCACATAAGTGTCACTCAGTGGTTGTATTGGGATAAGAACAGTATAAAGACGGGTTATCACCATACGGTACAATTTTAATACAACTCGTAATTCTCACTTAAGAGATTCATAGCTACTTAAGAGCTAAAGTTTGATGTCAGATGAAAATGATAAAACACTTATTACACTAAAATAATTTTGTTATAACTTGTCGAGACATTTTGGAGTTATAAAAAGAACTCTATTCAAAATAAATTTGAAAAGATAAGTTTTCATTTTAGGCTTTAGTATCTTATCTTTTTGTTTTATTTAGAACATAAATATAAAAGCAATTAACCAGCTATATATTCTATTTGTTTTGTATAAAATTTTATTAGTGCTCTTATTATGATTGGCTTAGTTAAAATTTTAATATAATTGCGGTTTTTTCTGACACCGATGTATTTTAGTAATCTTGACAGTATTATCTTGTGGGTGTTAATGAACTAAGCAATATAACTTTCGTACAGTTTGCCGATATAGAACATCGAATACTGCTATCGCAATAGATTTAGTACCTATTAGGCAATGAGCTTTTTAATCACTCTCACCATCCTTACTTAAGGTTTTTCCTTATTTTCTTCTCCATGTCACGACGACGCAATGACGAAATTTGTGTTTCTTTTAAATATTTTAGTTAAAATAAGAAACGAAATGGAAAAAGACCTGTTTATGCATTTGTACCTCTATTGCGTATCTAACTCATTAGACATATTATATTATTGTTTGTCAATCAACAATAACTTGAATTTTTGGCAACTGAATCAAGCTGATGCCTTTTTAATTTCGATATTTTTTATTATATTTTCATCACTTTTTTCTGTTGGTTTTTCTTAAGCCAAGAAATCCTGAAACCTTGGTATTGTAGTGTACATAACGATATACATTATTTACCTAAATCATCCCATAAAATTACATAATGAGAAGTGTTTACTTTTTTAGCTAAAACCACATGCTAGTAAATAATAGTTACCTTAAAGGATGCTATTTAAACCGTAGATAATGTATTTTAAATTGACCTGATCGATGACAGGCTAATGTGGACTATTCCTAGTTATTTATGGTGTCAGTAACGACTAACGATTTCCAGTCAATGCTGTTATTATTTACTATTGACTTTTGATTCTTTTTAAATTTAATGAAAAGTTATATTTAAAACACTATATCGTTCCAAATTAACTAGTTCTATGCATGTAGGTCAGTTAAAGCTCATTATTCTAACGTCCGCCAATTTTTGAAAATGTGCCGGGTCAGTCAGGACCTAACCTCAACTCAACAAAAAGAACATAGTCCAAACTTATTCTTTAAAGATTGTGTGATTAAAGGAATTACTACTCAAAGAACTGTCACATTTATTTTCAAGTCTATCAAAACGTTTAAAATAAAAATAAACTGTTTTTATGAATGTGTTTCAGTCAAGTTTGAGCCGAGATTCAATCGGGTCACTTAGTACCAAGTGGCTTTTTACATCGTGACAACTTATTTAACAAGTTCCTATAACATACCGAAAATATTTCCAATCATATTTGATTGAAAGATTTACTAAGAAACAAATATTTCGTGCCTGTCTGGAATTCATATTAAAACGCTCCAGTTTCAGTAAAATCTGTTTCATTTCGCAGTTGCATAACTCGTAACTGAATTTTGATTAAAGCCGCGTATCGTAGGAATCTTATTGCCGCTGTACTCGCATACAATTGTTTATCTCGAGCATACAACAGATTTCCAGACGCTATGCAGTCTAGTTTAGTTCAAGTGAATCTGAAAGCATCCAATTTCCGCTTCTAACAAAACAAATGTACAAAGTAACGTACTGTCTGACCTAAAAAGGAAAACAAGTTTTTGTAACAAGAAATGAAGCAGATTAACACCAAAACATGACAGTTCGGAAAATGGCCTCAAAGCAGTGTCGTGCGTGTCAACCGTTTTGTTTATGCAGTTAAATTTTTATTTTTGCTTTTATACCCTCTTATTTATTAGGTTAATTACTTTTAATCAGATTTCCTTTCATTTCATAAACTTGGTTTAGCACACTTTGTTACTTTCTTTGTAATCCGCTTTTTATTTAATTGAAAAAATAAATAACCTGGTGTCCAAAACTGTAAAGCATAATAAATTGTGTTTAATATTTGCATATTTTTTCTGTACTCGTTGCTTATGTCATTGTGGTTCTTAGACCAATAAAATCTTCTTTTCCTGTGGGCACCAAGTCGATCAATACAACCATGGTGTCTGAATTTTTCAAACAAATTATTTAGGCGGTTCCTGAGTCTAACGCACGACGCGTATTTTTAGCGCAACCGTAACGCATATTGTAATTGTAATTGTAATTGTAATTGTTTATTAGACTTCTTTTATGGCTAAGTACATTGGTTAAGATTTTAGGCAGAGAGACTCGTTTGACTTATTTAGTATTATGACAGTAGCAACCCAAATAGACCGAGGCCCGTGCTAGGATTAGCTACTTCTGCACGATTGATCTAAAAAATCCGGCACGTAAAGGTATAAGATCAAAATATAATAAGAGATAACTAAAACTAAGCATGCAGTTTATGGTATATAATAGTAAAATACAAAGTAATTGATTAAGACGTATATATAATATATGTATAAACACCATGCAATTAAAAGTACACAAAATAAATAAATATCACGAATTCATAAAAAATATATAAACATTAACTAAATTACTGTAAAAGTTGTAAAAATATTTAAAAATTGTTAGTTTACTCTAGATATATTGACTTTGCTCCATAGTATATCAAACGTGCTGCAGTCCAAACCGAAGAAATAAGTTTTTAGTCTTTTTTTAAGTTGGTTTCTGATTTTGGGGGTGTCAATCAGAGAACAAATTTCTCTGGGAAGGTGATTATATAACCTAGTTGCTATTATACTGCAGTGGTTACTGCTAAAACTGGAGGATCTGAATGGAATGACATATTTCCGTAACGTAGTTTCTCTGGTACAACGGGTGTTCGTACTCAGGGGGAAAAGGTTTAGATGCCGAGACATGTAAATCATAGTCTGCCATAAAAATGCCTTACGAGGTGTTAGAACCTTGCATAACTCAAACAATTGATCAGACGGAAACCTGCATGGTTTTCGCATCATGATCTTTAGATTTGATTTTTGAGCAATTTCTAATTTTTTTATGATACTAGAACCACACAAACCCCACGCCAAAATACCATACAGAAGCAATGACTGAGTAAGAGCGTAGTACAAGGTGAACATTAAATGTTTAGTTATTATATTTCTCAGCTCGCAATACATATATCCTATATTACGAACCCTTGTAGCCAACTTATTTATGTGTTTACCCCATTGCAGATGCTCATCCACTATGATTCCGAGATATGTGACGCTGGTAACCTGATCAAGTTCAGCACAAGCACAGAGTTGTGTTGTGCAGCAATGAATTTTGATAATGGGTTTAGTGTGTGGTAATCCTGCCTGAGTAGGAGCGAAGCACATAAACACAGTCTTGTCCTTATTAAGCGTCAGCAAGTTAGAGTCGTACCATTTTTTAGCGCAGGCTAGCCCAACAACTGCTTTTTCGGTCACCCTTTCCCAAGAAGAATCGGTAAATAACATAACTGTATCATCAGCGAAACAAATAGCATGACAATCCGGTTGCATTGAGCAGAAGTCATTTAAGTATATAGTAAATAATAAAGGCCCCAGGACACTGCCCTGCGGGACACCAAATTCAATACTGCCAGAATTATCATTACTATTTACTTCTCCGACACGAGTTACGTGACACCGCCCTTGAAGGTACGATTTGAACCAGTCAAATGCATTGCACTTAATACCCAGCAGTGATAACTTCTTCAATAAAATTTTGTGGGATATAGTATCGAATGCTTTAGCTAGATCGATAAATACAGCAATTGACTTCTTCTTATGCTCGTGGTTCAAGGTCACGACTCTAGTCAATTCCGTTATAGCATCGCTGGTACTCAGCCCACTTCTAAATCCATACTGGTGTTTATAAAGAAACTTTTCGGCAAAATTATTAAGTCGACTTTTGACAACTTTTTCAATTATTTTAGATGTTGTTGGAAGAAGAGATATAGGTCGGTAATTGGAAACACAATTTTTCTTTCCCTTTTTAAAGATAGGTATTATGGTTGCAGTTTTCAACAGAGACGGGAAGACCCCGCTTTTAAAACTTAAGTTAATGATAAAGGCCAGGGGGCACGAAATATGGTGTTTAATTACTTTAAATACTTTCGATGTGATTCCGTCGTTGCCACAAGAATTGGTATTCTTTAATTTTGTAATTAGAGAACCCACTTCCCTAGCCGTAGTTGGGCGTAGAAAGAATGACCTGTCAGCGTCCCTCAGTTCAACATTATTACATAGGTGATCCTCAGTTACATTTAAATAAGTTAAATGACATTTTGCGAGATCAGAACCAACAGATTGAAAATATTGGTTGAAAGCATTTGCTATATTTGTGGGGTTCTCAGATAATTTAAGAGTTTTTCCATTGTATATAATTTCCTCTATGGATTTGTTTTTACATTTTCTATTGGTTATCTCATCCATAACATTCCAAATTTTTTTAGGGTTTCCTGCACATTCTTCTATTTTTAGTTTATAGTATTTTTCTTTAGCTTTTTTAATGCGTAAATTACAGAATCTGCGATAACTTATATAATTGCCTTTTAGTTGTGCATCATCAGGATATTTTTTACATAGTTTAAATAATTTATTGCGCTTTTGAATGAATTCGACTAGCTTTCCTGTTATCCATGGTTTAAGTTTAATTTTTCTATGTGGTATTGTTTTAATGGTTGTGTTATTTCGTACATGCTTATTAATTAAATCATGAAAATTATTAAGGGCTGTGTCAACATGTGTCTGATTGTATATTTCTGTCCAGGATTCCTTACTAATATCGTCTTTCAATTGTTCAAAAATAATGCATGGTACTTCACGATGTATCGTATTACGTACAGGTCTCTGCGTTCGCTCAATACTACATATAGTCAAGTAGTGATCCGTAATATCAGTGGTAAGAACTGCTTGAGTAGTATCTCTGCTACCTGCCCGAATCATGCAATGGTCAATACAGGATTTAATGTGCGTTATTTTGTCAATCCCGACTTTGAGGTTGTAGTAGGTAAATAATGCAAGGTATTCATCGGCTTGGGGATGACCATTCTCGAGTATATTTATATTAATGTCACCCATTAAGATGATGTTGTTATTGCGCCCAATGTTTTTCAAAGCATTATCAAGTGAATCTAAGAATATATCTATTTTATAGCATGACGGGGACCTATACATAGCAAGCAATATTAAATCATCCGAAAATGTTATTTTTAGGCAGTTTGCACCCAAGACAACCAACTCTGTGCAGTTAAAGCTTATGCCCTGTTTAATAAACACCGTGACACCGTCATTTTGAATTGGATTTATTTCCGTAAAGACAGATGTAAACCCTGGAATATACTGATTAGGTTTACGAGACTTAATTCGACATTCGGTCAGAATAAGCACATCAAAATTAATATTAAGTTTGTGAAGACTAACCATAAGTGAATCAAAGTTTTTATGTATACTACTGATATTGATACTAATTATGATTAAGGAAGTATCTTTATTTTCAAATTTTCGCCGACATAATTCAAAATCATCTGTAGAAAGGCAATTATCCTGATGATGCAAGTCATCTAAATCGCTTAAAAATTGTTTAATCGAGTCCATTGAAAAAAAAATAAGTTGTAATATGTCATCGTGAAATAGAAGTTGATTACGCTAATAGTTACGGAGTAGTGGAATTTTTTTGAGTATATGTAGAAGATTTTTAATTCAAATAGAGCCATATGAAATAAATACTTATAGGTTTTTAATATTATTGGGTAGCTTAGTAGAGTAAATATGAATAGTAAATAATTACAGTAAAGGGTTATATTATTAAAATATAAAATGCATGCAATTTTTTGTATAGACGATAATAGTCATTTGAGGCAAGCCAAATCGTTTTCGCATTTAATAATCAGGGGGTCCGATTGACGATCTTTTTTTAGATAGACATTTTTGTTGTAGCACCAGCAGCTGAAATAGTTAAGTTTGATTTTTGCTGCTTTTGTTTTCCACAATAAGTTTTTGAGCTTTGGGCTTAGATGTTCGGATATATACAAAGGCTGCGATTTTAAACCAAGGGCGAGATGATCAGTTTTCAAACGAGTTTCTTTACCTTTACAATTTTTGTTGTATTCTCTTGCCGCTCGTAGAAGATCGTTCTTGGGAAAGATGTTCTTGAAAATTACAACAATAGACCGTGTCTGATCAGGAGTCGTTTTCTTCCCTGAGCGAAAGAGTGTATAGATGTCTTGATCTTCGATTTTCAGATGAAAGAACGAAAACAGCCTCCCAAGAATGCTGCGCAAATCCTCCCCCTCTGTCTCAGGCAGCCCTCTGATTTCCACGTTACACGATCTTGACCTGTCTTCTATCCCCTCCAGTTTAGCCTCTAGAAGTGATAGCTGGTTCTTGAGTGCAGAATTTTCTTGTTGAAGTTTTTCTTGTTGTTGGTTTATGTTCTTTATCTCTTGTTCGAATTTACTGACTGCGGTGCTTATCTGGTCATACTGTTTTTCTACAACTTTTATGGACTCCTCAATGCGAGCGACATTCAATTGGATTGGTTTAATGTGATCGCCGAATGACTTCTCCATTTCTGCAACCAAATCCTTTTTAACTACGAGAAGGCGTTTATCTATATACGATTTAAGGTCGTTCATGAGGGTCTCCATATCTTTTCTATCAAGAGTTTCTTCTTTCTTATACGAGGAGCCAGCAGCCTGTATAGGAGTCCCGGTGCTCTCCTCGTGAACTTCGGAGTTTCTTTCACGACGTTTTTCTTTGGGTTTGCATTGCGGGCATTTCCATGAACTTTTGTAAGTTTTCGATTCCCTTTTAAAATTTTCTGGTGTTATTTCTAAACACTGGTAGTGATAGCCCTGTTTACACTCTGAACAGAGCTTTTGTTCATTTGGATTTACCACTTGAGTGCATGCCCCGCAACCCGCTATATTATCTGTAGGCATAGTGGTAGATTATGGTAGAATCTGCCCGCCCGGTAGTCCGCACTTGCGTATGTACCTCCTTGGGCGATACCCGCAATTTATCGTTCAGCTATCGTTTTGTATCGTGGTGGACGCCTGCCTCCAACTCACCGCGCTGTAGGTACGTGCCTGTTATGTGTAGGTAGGTGTCGTAGCTGTCCCGTCTCAGTGGTAGTCGTATCGTAGCGCCTCGCGCGCACTCGGGTAGTTCCGCCGGCAGCTAAGTACACAGGAGCCGGTAAGTGTGCGCCGACTAAGTGTCGATGTTGCGTAGGTCAGGGTCAATTTAGTGGTCAAATTGTAATATCGAATATTTTTGCTAATAACTCACTAATCCTTAGTCCAAACTGCAAACGGATTTCACTGTTGTCCAGAATATAAACTGCACTGTCTGCTTATGTAAATTTTAATTCTTAACGTCCAAATTAAATCACTTTTTAGAATAAATATTTGCGGAGCTACAAGTAACTACGTTTGCTCCTAAACACGGCCGGTCGAGAGATGAGCATGTATATTTATAATTTGTTACACTTAATATGGTAGATGTAATACAATATACCTACCTCTTTTGCACTAGCGTCCGTCAAGTGTGGGATTCGCTACTAAAGCTAGTTTAAAAAAATAAGCACGCGATCTTTAAACATTTTTATCTCTTCACTGATGACCTCACAAAATGTCATGACATCCGCGTTTATGGAAAAATATGAATGTGTTGCTCGGAACTAGTGTTGCCAGATTACGCGAAACAATAATATTTCTCGAACTTTGTATACATGTTTTTCAAAGCTTTTTATGTTTACTGAAAAAAAAAAAACTATTTTCTACATAAATGAAAGTAAATTTACTCGCAGGTGCACCGATGAAGCGATTAACCATAAGAAGTGTTTTAAAGAATTTTGTTCAAACAGTCTTCTAGCCTAGACAGTCTAATTGTTGCAGACAAAGAAGGACAAGAAAGGGATGTTTCACCGCCAAAACAGATAGAACTGTCTGTCACACACAACTATTAAAACTGGGTTCTTACTGCGACACAATTTTGATTGAATTGTCAAGTAACACCGGGCGCCTGGTTTTCAGCTTTTTCATACAAACGTATTCCCTTTTTTACGAAAAAAATAAAATAAATAAGGAGATGCCCGTAGAAATAAATCATCGGGCCGCTGGACGACTCGGTTTCCCACACGAAAAGAAGAAGAAGAAATATATAATAACAGAAATACATTTATTGTACTAAATAACAGGGATAAGTTTGGATGAATACCAAAAAGAAAGGCTCATAATAAGTTCTTTACGAGTTACCGCAAAAGTGTAAAACAGGCTGTTGCGAGATGGTCTGGCAGTACTGTTGGAAACGCTGTAACGAGCGGCGTACTTACTACACCTACTCATTTCATTATCTCGACGCGGCATATCACGTGTCAGGAGGTGTCGCAAATTGCCGGGTTGCTGTTCGTATTTGCGACATGTAATTTTCGAAGAGAAAAGCGGATAATAATAGACGATTATTTGTTTAAATAAAAGACAGTTTTGTTTAAAGGATAATTGAGTTATAATGCGGTGTGCAATAAAAAACAAAACAAACAAATACGTCATATATAATGAAATTTAGTAGTTTTATTGATATAGGTACGTTTTAAAATTATATTGCAAGCAATAAACGAAGCAGTCTCAGCCAACCAAAGTATTAAAATATTGTGCTTTGATTTAAAAACATATATATTTTTAGGATCATATTTCTTTTTTCTTAACTTGTATTTTGTATAAAGTGAAACCACCAGTAAAAATAATCACAATATACCGAAATGAAAGGTAAAATTTGAACTTACTATATAACCAAATGTGCAGTTAACCAAAATAAGTGCTGCCACTCGAGCACTCTCCCACCCCATACGTCAGTTATTTTCACGCGCCACGGCTACATCCCTTGCATTATACCGCCGTCACGTTAGTCTTAAGAGCACGACAGAGCTGTCTCTATACAAGAGCGAACCCCACACTTGACAGACGCTGGTGCAAAATAGATAAATACCATACATACACACACCAACGCAAATATCTGTGCTGTTCCTGCGGCAACGTCAGTTCAGATGTGGGGAATTTGAAATTTCCTTGCATCTGACAGATGCATGCGTTTCGGATGCGCTAAAAATGCGCAGCGTCGCGCGATGTGGTAATCACCTAAGAGCAGCGACAGAGCTACTGTGTCTATACTAGCACTGAACTATATTAGCACCCACGCCAGCCTTTGATGAAAGATTTCCTTCTTGAAAGCTTTTGTTAAATTTTTCCACGAGAATCCACCTTTTAAAATAAATAGAGAGTGCTACGGCGGCGAATTTTCAAGGAAATTTCTAGACGTTTCGCTCTACGTGCTCGCTTTTTTTTGTATAAATTGTTGAACTTGATTTTTCTTTGTGCTCACGGTAACATAAGTGTCCATATTGAATGTTAGAATATGTTCTCGAAAAAGTTTCTTTCTGAATTTGGTATTTACGTAGAAAGTAGGTAATAGGTATGTTTTTCTTGAACTGATTCATAAACATGATAGTTAGGGTGTAAAATCTTCATACCAATCAAGAGTCGCCGTAATAAGTAGCTACTTTTTATTACGTATTTATTCTGTATTTCAATTCAGCAACTTAACCATATTATTTGACCTATAAAATGCTGTGTCCGAGAATAAGATTTTCATAAATTTTAATCTGTGCAAAGCCAAAAACGAACGCCGTGTAAAGCGCTGGACCCAACGTATAGTTTCAGACACGTTTTAATACTATTATGAATTCCCTAAGCAAATTCACAAAGACCTGTCTAAATATAGCATGTACTGGCGTAAAATGAGGGACTATGTACTTTGTTGCAGGTGGTCGTTTTGTCCTCGAGCAAGGCCGGCAAAAGAGTCCTGAATAATTCATCGGCATATTTAACCGAAGTACCGGAGCCCGTCCGGCGACCGCGCGGCAGTCGTGCGTGCGAGAACGTATCATGTACCAAGGATTACTAAGATCGCTTCCCTGTAATGGACATACAATACAACCATTATTTTGAAAAGGACATTAGGCAGCTAATCGATCAGATACGAATATAGGACATCGTTACCATATCATCTATCTACGAGCTTTTACCCTCGAAGCAATATAGTTAATCTTTTCCTATAAGGTAATTCAGCGTAGGTAATGTAAGATAATTGAGCAGTGTAGAATTAATTAACTTGCGACAATGTCAGTCACTTTTTTGTTACGATTTCAATTGTGCTATTATCGATATTGGAATCGTGTCGGATTCATCGTTTAATCGAAATCGCAACGCACAAAAGACACGGAACTGTGTGAATGGAACAAAAGGAATTTCTTTGTAACTAAAGCGTAGCGTCCGATAGTTCGGAATGATGCAAGTTGTAAGTGTCGTTTAAAAATGGAACATACTAATGCGAGTGCAACATACGCAATGGAGTTGGGTTGGGTTTGGGTAAAGTTAGATTGGTAAGCGATGGGGAAGACGTTCGGTAGTGTGCACGCCAGGACGCTGCGCCACGTCGTGATGGCGCTCGTGTCGGCAGCGCTGGTGGCCGGCAGCGGCGAGTGGACGGAAGATGCTGAGGATTTAGGTATGTACCCGTTTTTTATACTTATAAGATAAGATATTTCGTTATTGAACAGACTTAATTACAAATAGGTACACTGATATAAAGTAATATATTAAAAATATAATTATGTTATATTTTTGATCATATCCATGTTTATAAATTCAGAAGCAATTCAGGAACCCCTGACTAGCGTATTAATTTCTTTGTATGATTAAATCAAAACTTACTATGATTTTATACAAAAGTAAAAAATATAAAAATCCTTATTTCACTAAATCGTGTATTAGTACAGATGAAGCTACGTTTGTCATATTTTGTGACGTTTTATTAAATGTGCCTAAAATAAATTAATCCAAGGCTTTGTCATGGTGGTATCGAAAACGCAGCTAAGAGTTAAATCTAGGAAACGGACATCAGCATTTCCTGTGAATGCGACACCTTACACTGCGCTTGGCAATGCACCTGCCAAGCGTGTTATGGAATCTATCCCCCAAAAGCAGGAGGCGTCTGTCCAGTAACGAACAATTCTGGCTGTTGTAATGATTTTGTTGAATGTGATACACATGTTTTCTGAAACAACCTTGGAAAACAATCCTCAAAAATTTCAGACGTGGCGATAGCGACCGTATTCTTACGGTTGTTAACGCTCTGCCTACCCCGCAAGTGATAAAGGCGTGATATATGTATGTATGTATGTTGTTGAATATTTGAAATATTTTTCTGACATCTGAGGGAGGAATATTTTAAAAGTGTTTGGAATTATCGCCTCTGTCGATGGATTGTTTTAACGACCAGTTCTTACTAAAGGAACTTGATGCAAGTAGCTGGGAAGTTTGGAAAGCTTTGCAACTTTGATGGATGCTCAGTCTTATGGTATCGAGTGGTACTCAAAGTTTAAGATGAGCTCCCAGGCACCAGGTAATCGCGGTTAAACTCGTTGAGTTTGTTAGTTTGCCTTTTGAATCGTGATCTTAAGCAGGGTTTAACTTATACTAGGGACGTGCCTATGACCAATTTTACTCTCTACTCTAAAATATTATATCGAAATATTTATTTATTAGCTATTTTACTTCAAAGGGAATAAACATCATCATCTGCCTGCCTTTATTCTGATTCGTTTGAATTTGGTACAACATTTATTTTTCTTCCATTCATCTTCCTTTAATCTTTAATACAAACTCAACCACATGCCTACATATTCACACTATTTTCAACTGTATCTCCTATTGTCTGTCTATTATTTTGGAACCTTATTTAAATACTGTAATAACGATGTGACTATAAAATTTACATAGGGATCACAAATACCAACGGTAGCTGGTTATCCTTAGAATTACGATAACCAATAGAAAACATATGTCTAAAAAATGTATATAAAAAATATTTATGTGCTTCGGAAGGCACGTAAAGCCGTTGATCCCGGTCTATATCTTCAATAATTTAGACTGACTGTTACACCCTGTCAGAGGTGTACTAGTAGCCGTAGGCGATTGAAAAACTTTGATTCCAGGTTGATAGAGTTGCCACTACTTGGTGTCCCACATGATAGAACCAGTATAAACTGATCCCTTGAATGACTTAGGCGAGCTGTTATTGTACCTATCTACGTACGTATCCTCATACCTGGTACCCCCAGATCTGCTTCCAAAGCTGGCTGAGCGCCAGACAATTTCTTTGTCTTGTCAAGCCGCCTCAAGTGTCATCGGCTCGGATATTTCCATTATTGGGGGAACTTATAGAATTCTCCGATTCCGACTCTCGAAAACGGCTCTTTTAGCGGAATAAAGAAGTCTGGTTTTTGAGATGGATTTAATTTTTTTCAATTATGTTTAGGCCGGCTATGGTGGCACCAATTAAGTTCAAGAGGTCAAAACCAACTTGCGTAAGTATACATAGTTCATGCATGGAATTTCGGATCGTAGACGATTTTAATCATTTTTCAGTGATATAAAAAAATATGAGACACGTACAATAAATAATTTACAATAAAACGATTAATTTTATTATAACAGAAATAAATTATCATGAATTACAATAATTTGCAAATTAATCGTTGTAACAGCGTCAAAGTTACAAATTACTAGAAAATCTTTTACCATTTAAAAGTTAGCCAATTAATAATTCACAAAGACAAAAATGGTAATTACTTAGGGATTTTTTAATAAAACATGCCTTATTAAAGTCTTCACCATTCAAAAGGCTTTTTCTTTTTCGTTTCGGATATTTTGTCTACAAATGACCTTAATCATCATTTATGTTTGATATTGAAATTTAAGTCAGAACTTGTGAAATCACACGACTCTAATTAAAAAAAAATGTCATATGATGAGAAGAGCTAAAAATGCATAGGTATTCACTTCACATTAGGAAACTTTCGGCAGCTGTACCTACTTAAAATAAAAATTGGTGTTTGTAGAAAATTGCAAGCAATAAAAAAGCAGAAATAGCGCCATACAGGTGTCCGTTATGTGCCCTAATGGATTCCCGCTCTCTCCATAGTTACGTGCTGTAATGTCCGAGACACTACACGCTAACGTGAAAGTATTGGAGAAGAACTCTCAGAAAGTATTCAAAAGAAACAAGCTTTTCATAACAAACTTAAAAATACTTTTAGAACTGAAATGAAGTTGGATTTTGCTTTACTGTTCAACGTGAATATACCTTGAAGTGCTTAAAAAAACGAGGTTGTAAGACATAAATCAAATTTTCTAAAAAACTTGTGCTTATGAATTGTGTCTTCAATCCAAATTATCATTATCACATAGGTAATGTGCTTGATTTCATTATCTTAATATTTTAAAGTTCGTAAAAAGGATTTAGTATACATTTTGCAGAGCAAATAAAATACAACATCAATAACCAATCAAAATCAAACCAAAACCAACCTCGTGTTGTATGCAGCAACACTGACCTAGGTTAAAATGCGGGAAAATTGTCAGATTAATTTTTATTATAGGGTTCTGTTCTGTGTCTAATATTTTTAGAACCGACTCCACCTACATGTAAACCGCGTTTCAAATCCAAAGTTCATCGAATGTAGTTGTGTGTTTCGACACTTAATGATGAAATAAGGGTTTTTACTTTACCACGGAACCCTTCGAGTTGTGGGATATAAGCTGGCAGATTTTGGAGGTTGGAACATTGCCAAATAGTTACTCTGTCCCGTCAGGAGTACTTTTGAACGGAAAGTGACTGTTGTCACTCAACTAAGGGAAACAATGCACTTGATTGTACTACCACGCTGACGATTACTTTAAATTTTGTACCTTAAAACATATGTAGTCTCACTAGTGGTGTTTGTAGTAAGGATGTCTAGAATATTTAGAACAAAAAACGTATATTTCGCTGTAGACAGGACAAACTAGTGCCTTGGTAAATTTTATAAATGGCAACGATGATATTCTTAAACCTTATAATCATAAATGGCAATTGTAAAATATATGGGTACATTGAAGTGAACAACTGGTTCTAGAAGAAATAAATAAGAAACTGATAATATTAACGCACCTATCTGTGTCAATAAACGAGTTTTTAGACACTGCAGGCGGGCAAAGACTGCGAGGTCTGCTAGTCGTTTGCAGGCAGATCTCAGGGCTGGCAGGTCGCCAAACAATTACTCTGTCTTAAGTCGTCAAGAGAACAGCGTTTCCATCGAATTGAGAGCTCGTTATTATGACTTATGCAAGTACGTTACAGGTAATTTGATTACATGTGTGTCAATTTATATTGACTATTCGTAAAAAGAATATTATACGATTCCATTTCGAGGAGAAAAGTTAGCTCCGTTAGTTAGCGTCACATTATTTTTTAATTTGAGGTATCATCCAGTAAAACATATATATACAACTTTTTTAACATGTGTTTATTTTACAAACAGTTAAATTGTATGTAAAAGATAGTAACCGTTTGATGAATATAAAAGTGAAAAATACTTGCCAATTAACGGTTATTCGACACTTCATCGAAAGTTTATCTATCCACAGATGGATTTTATAATGGTGCGTACGTCATTATTTCAATTGCTTTAGAAAATGCACAAGAATTCTTGGATCTAAGCCAGGAGATACGACCAGGCAGCAACCCGCAGTCTTTTGTCTATCTCCGTTCATAAGTAGGATTCATCTTTAGAAGGAACCTAACCAGTTTTGACGTGACGACCTAGAGTGTATTTCTGGGGCATAGAGGTCAAAACTTGGGGTTTAGAATTTTAAAATTTATTGTAAGCTAATCAGAATGCGGTTTAATTATAATATTTTTAACACTGTGGGTAGTATCAGTTACGCAAAACTATGTGGGTAGACGGAACCATGACAAGTGTTATTGGTGAAGATACAATAGCATTATTTCACAGACAATGATCGAGTGTAGCTTAGATGGAAGAGACATCTCTAGTACTAATAATAAAAGTCACAAGTTCCTGTGGTAGTAAATTTGACAAGTGCTCTAAAAAGAGTGGATATTCTCAATCTATTCATGTCATGAGGAAGGCTGGTGACGAGGCAGAGTAATCGGTTGGCGGCATGCCCGCAGCCACAATATGTCCGCTAAGCTCTCTGCAGGTTTTTACCTGCCAGCGCGGGAAATATCATGACGTATACACTACGGACTTTTTGACGCATCTCCCTGAGTTGAGATTGTTCTAAAAAAACACTAGCAAAAACACTGAGAATTTTGAATTAATCTATCACAGTTATACATGTGATAGATTTTTTTGTCTAAGCTGCCGTGTTTTAAAGCAACAGGAACTAATCAATACACACACAAATCACGCCTTTATCCCTTGCGGTTTAGGCAGAGCGTTAATGACCGTGATATTACGGTCGTGATCGCCACATCTGACAAATGTTTGAAGGTCGTTTCAGATATCTAAATAATACGTTTGAAATTGGGATCCAGAACTGTTATTTATTCTGTGCCTGAAGTATCATTTTCCATTCATTTTAGATAATAAATCTAGATAGCAATTATTTTGATCCAGACTCACTTCTAGTAGTTTTGCGGGTTATTTATCTAATATAGTTTTTTAAATAAATAAATATCGATAAATATTTCCGTTTCATAACATATCCATATAAAACTCGCAAATTGTGAATCAGAGAAGGTGATTGAATCACTTCATAGATAGGTAAGTAGGTACTTGATACATACGAGGTTTGTTATGAAGTTCCGCGAATCTCAATATCATGTGAGATAAAAATGGATAAATGGGATAACCTTGTCACTCACTCCTTCCCTATTGACGAGTCAATATTCTTCGTAATATAATAATGTTATCCGCAATATTCGGTATTGTATAAAATGCTATTGTATCGTGGGCGTATTACTTCGTAACCTCGAACGACTACGGCGTAGCAGACTTCATTGTAAAGTTTAAATATATAGTAGGTATATGATTACCCAATCAGAGGATCAACTTGTATAGATTTATACATACAAACACACATATCACGCCTTTATACCTTGAGGGGCAGGCAGAGCTATAACGCCCGTAAAAATAGTATTGGTTTATCATACAGATATTAAGATTAACCTCTGTAAATTGATCCCTTAAATTGCTGGATTGTAGGCGGATCGCACACTTAACGCACGATGAAGCGCTAAAACATCGCAGCGACCTGTCAGATCCGTACTAGAAATATCAATCTCCGTTCTAAAATCTGTCAACCGTTGTCGACGCAGCGCTATCGCAGTATCGTCCGTCGAGTGCGGTTTTAGTACGGGGAGTGACTAGTATGGATCTGACAGACCGCTGCGATATTTTAGCGTATTAAGTGTGCCGCGTGATCGACCGTAAGTATACAGGGTGTAAAAAAATTAGCAGCAAATACTTTAAGAGGTGAACCAGCCCATGAAACTGAACAACTTTCTCCAATGAACATAGGCCGCAACATAAAAAAAAAAATTTGGCCCTCCCATACAAATAGACTTGGTCGGCTGGTACATTTTTGTATGGGAGGTCCAAAAATTTTCTTCATATTTCACACCTTAAATTAAAGTCAATAATTATCATTACATAAGGTTGGCAGAAAAGTAGCAGTCCGATAGCAGCAGTGTTCACCCGGTGTGAATTAATCACATATTTGGTCCGCGCCACAGTAATTACGTAGAGTTCCAATGCAAGCGCCCGTTTTTACCATATTGTATGTATGTACTACCCGAGGCTCGGAAATGTCGGATAATTATGAAAATTTGCAATAAATTTTCGGTTGCAACGTGTTTCAATGTTTATTTTCCCTCTCGCGGTTTTACCGATTTAACTGTTCGCGTGCGAATTATTTGTAAGGTCCAAAATACTCACTAAGCTTTAAAAAATACATAGCTACATACATATATCACGCCTTTATCCCTTGCGGGTTAGGCAGAGCGTTTACGGCCGTAAAAATACGGTCGCTATCGCCATGTCTGACAAATATAGAGGGCCGTTTGAAATAATTCGTGTATCACTATAGTGACAGGTTGTCGCCTAAAAGTCATATCATAATACACTTAAAACCCTCAAGTCCCTCAGTCGCCTCTTACGACACCCACGGAAACGGGGTGATGCTATTCTTTAAAAATATCTTTTGAAAACTTAATTAGTGCTGTGTTTGAGCCGGCTTAGAATAGCATCACCCCACTTCTTTTCTGCGGGTGTCGTTGGAGGCGACTAAGTCTCAAGGGTTTCATATGCTTTACAATTTAAGCGATAGGTTGACAACCCTGTCTGACAAATTTGAAAGATCCTTTAATATTTGTCAGATATGGCGATTTTCTGTATTTTTACGGCCGTTAATGTTCTGCCTACCCCATATAGAAAAAACGCATCATATATATTTTTATCTTCAAAATATGTTGCGATAATATAGCGAAACGGCAGGTTTGGACTGAAATCTCCCAGCGTAGGAATAGCAGCCGTACTTTTATGGCCGTTAATACTCTGATTACTCCGCAAGGAATAAGAGCGTGACGTATGTATGTGTCATCTCATTTTTTAAATAATATTATTGTCACGGAATTGTTTCCAAGTATTTTTTTTAAATTTTAGCGAATAACAAATTTATATTATAGTATGAAAATACGCAGTCTCCGGAGGAATATCTGACAGTCAAGGTGTTAAGAGTACGCTGTGCGGCTAGCTTTGAGTGCCTGCAGAATAATTTTGCTGATTATTTGGAGCGAACATTTTTTTTGTTAAAACTTCGTAACATTTTAATTTGATGTAAATTAAAGCTAGTTTTTTTTACTCATATTGCAATAGAGAGTAACTAGTGGCCAACGTGTATTTTTCTGTTGCTGCTGTATGGAGACTATATTAGTACATTGAGAACTATATTTCTAGTATGGATTTGACAGACCGCTGCGATATTTTAGCGCTTCGTCGTGCATTAAGTGTTGCGATCTGCCGAAGAGTAAAAAGCTTTCTTTCTTTCTTTTCATGTGCGACACCGACTGTTCCAACGACCTGACGAATCCGGAATAGTGTCTAGTGTCAGAATTTTTCAACCGCCTTCTACAAGTAGCATGTCATGGTTGTGTGACGATCGCCGATTTCTTACTGATTGATTACTTAGAGAAAAAAACCCGCAACCTTTAAAACAAGTTTATGCTATCCTCGAACAAGGTTGAGTGTGTACAAAATTTATCAATGGTTTTATAAAGATGGGATAATAACTGATACTTTGGGAGTCTGTGACATTAAAAACTTCTCATCCTTACATGTGGCATTTAAGACAAGTTAGAATGAAAGGTGACAAAAGTATGTACTAAGTTGCCACCATTCCTGAGTTTTTATCAGCGGTTTTGCAAATTTAACTGGGTTATACCTCACCGCCCCTAAAGTTTAACATTATGAATAATTAATCCGATTCCAGACTCTCGGTCTAGGTCGTAGAATACGTTACGTCTGAACTTTGTCTAGTGTTCGACTGAATCAGCGCTTCTCAATCTTTTAGAAAAAAAAAATAACCCTTTCCACTTTAAAAAATCAACATCATTTTTCAATAAGGGCGGGTAGATGTTCAAATGGAATAAAACAAGCTGTGTAAGGTATAAACAAGATTTTTTATTTATTTGAGAGACCCATGGCCAAATTAAGTGTGCAATACAACTTCTGAGGTAGGTTTTATGGTTTATGGTTTTCTGGAGGTGGATTTAAATGATGTCACATTGCACACTTAGTTTGGCTTACAAGGGCCTTTCCAATAAATAAAAAATCTTATTAATACATCACACATAGCTTGTTTTATTTTATTTCAACATCTACCTGCTCCTATTGAAAAACCCTTATATCAATAGGGCTTAAGATTGAAACAATAATTGATTTTATATTATTATTAATATTAAGGCAATAATAATAATTATTATTTATATATTATGGGACGAACTACCCAATGAAACTGGGAGTTACAATTATCTAACCGCCTGGTAATATAAATAAGACAACGTTGTAGGGCACGTCACGCAGGTTTACTATTCTTCTATTTGCGTGTCGTGTCGAATTAAAAGTCGGATCAATAATTAGTAAGTGGCTAATTAAGTAATACTTTTTTATATTTGATTTCGAAAATTGGTTCATGAGAATGTAAGCAGAATTTTTGTCATGTACTATATTCATCCACTCACTAAATCATGGTATTGGAAGCCACGGTAGCGAAAATCTGAATTTCTAGCGGTTATTTATTTAAGTTGCTTAACTGAGTAATAATTATTATGAATTTGGCAAATAAAAAAATTAATTACTTTGCTTGATATCTATATATATAGGGTGTTAGGGACCTCCCTTCGAATACTGATCGGCTGCATTCAGCCCATGAATTTGAACAATCTTTTAGAAAACGTATTTTTTTTTGTTTCCCACAGTAAATGCAGTCAGTTGATCGCGTTTTATATGGAAGGTCAAAATTTTTTTCTCGTTTCCTGACATATTATATGTTCCTTGGGGAAATATGATCAGTTTCATGGTCCACATGCACGCTATCAGTATTTGAAAGGTTGTCCCTTTCCTTGTTTAAAAGCATTCAAAGTTTTCCTACGAATTTCTACAGCCTATGATACAAAAGCATTGAAGTTTGAGAAACCATGCACCGGGTAATTTGTTACAACATATTACAATTGTGAAACTGGCTCTCATTTTCTCTGTAATACAATTTTCTGTAGGATTCATAATAAGAATTCTTAAAGCTGTGCTTTTATGCAAGAGAGGTGAACTTTGGCTGACATTGTCTGTATTTCGTGACATTATTAATATGAATGTAGCATTTGATTAGCAGTCTTACATGTAACGAGTATTTGAATAAAAGCCAAGTCAAACAGTCACATTATACGGTTCGCTGCTTTTTCTTTTAAAAGGACACAAAGTGTTGTGTGCACAATGTCTTCACGTTTGTGTAAAGTTCAGAATGTGCAAGTCATGTCCATTGACCATGGCCCAAAAAACGTTCATTTTTCGAGCTACTTTTCACAAAAAAAATAAACACTATTGTGTACTCTTACCAATAGGATTGTAAGTTTGACTTTTTGTTGGGTGTTTGTAAATTGCAAGTCATTAGTTCATTTCTTTTCCGACTGAGGCACTATGTGTATTACAACAGGCTGACAACCTGTCACTCAATGATACATGAATCATCTTAATGAACCCTCAATATTTAATTTAGTCAAACGTTGCGATAGTGACCGTTAACGCTCTGCCTATCCCGCAAGAGATAAAGGCGTGATGATGTAGTGAAATTTTTTAAATCACTCTTTGCTCCTAAGTACAGAACCATACAGTCAGCAGCAGTAGTTCGAGAATCATGGTTGGTCGAGCAAAAAGTCAGATCAAAAGAAAGTTTGTAGACATAAAGCCTTCGTTTCCACATTGTTGGTTGGAAACACGTGTACGTACGTGTGGGTGGCGAGAAGATGTAAGACCGTGGAGTAAAGCGACGTGTGAAAAACGTGCGGTGATGTCAAAGATCACTGCGTTTGTCACGTGTCACCAGCGCGGACCTATTCTGGTAAAACGGAGTGGATGGAAATTGGAATATACGAAATAATACACAGATTTGTTTTACTACAATACAATACAATTATGTTTTTATAAACAAGAAACACACATCTACTAATTAACAATTAGAAAACTAATTTAATAGATACTAATTTAGTAAAAATAGCACTTAATTATGTTTCTTTTTAGATCTTGGTATTTATTTTGGACTTTACTAAAACGTCTTTTTTAACGATGTCAATTGATGGTTAATGCTACAAAACAGAAGATAATTTAATTTAAAAACATTGTACAGTTCAGTTTGATATATAAGACGTTATAGAATTAGGAAACCAAACTCACGGAGCTATGCTCATAATGAAACTACCTTACCTTAACGTCCACAACAGTCCACTACTGGATATATAAGGTGTAAAAATATTAGCTGCAAATATTTTAAGAGGTGAATCAGCCCATGAAACTGAATAATTTTCCCCAAGGAACATCGGGCGAAATAAAAATAAAAAATTTTGGCCCCTATACAAATTGACTTGGTCGGCCGGTACATTTTGTATGGGAGGTCCAAAATTTTTTCATATTTCTACCTATGTTCCTTGGGAAAATTGTTCAGTTTCATGGGCGGGTCACCCCTTAAAATATTTGTAGTTAATATTATTACACCCTGCAGAGGCCTCACCTCACCCGCTGGTGGTATTGCCTTGGCAGGCGGATTCACGAGCAACTGCGCTGGCAAGATGTTTTTTTCACAAGAAACGCTGCGCCCACTTCCTGGACAATTATCCCTTAGTCACTTTTACACCCACGCGAAAGTTTTAAACAGTTTATTGTAATGTGAACGTTCCAGTTCCAGAATAGGCGCGTGGAACTGAAATCGTTTCGCTCCGTGAAGCGAGAGGTCAGTGGTTTCGGTCCGGACCGGCGCCCTGCTTCAATTATAAGTCAACGTACATTTCGATCGTTTCTGTACCACATTTACACTGTGAAAGTTTTCTAGCGTAGTAACCTGTGGTTTAGTCATTACCTTTCGTATGGGATGCAAATACATTTTCTTTAAGTTCGCATGAGTGTCCGTCCCATACTAGGTTTATTTATATCTGTGACTGAACTATATCAGGTATCGTACATCTATCTATCTATCTTTATATTAGGTATAGATCTAAAATTGTTTCGTTTCGTAAGAGGTCAGATTTTTCGGTCCAGACCGGCGCCCTACTTCAATTATAAATCAATGTACTTTTTCGATCGTTTCTGTACTAAATTTACACTGACAAAGTTTTGTATTATAGTGACACAATACGTGTGTTTTTGTTCAATTGTAGCCTTTCGGAAGTTTACAAAAAATATCCGACCGAGATGCAACGTAGGTACAAAAAATATCCGACCAAATTGCAACGTAGGTACCTATTATAGCTAATAGCTACATAGCTATTATAGCAAGTAACAGCCTGCCTGTGACAACCTTAAGTTGAATCGAATTCATGTAATATTACAGTGATTTTATATGAGAACTAGTGGGCGCCCGCGGCTCCACCCGCGTGGAAGTCGTTTTTAATCCCGTAGCATTCCATAGGATTTTTTTTCAGGATAAAGCTATTCTATGTGTTAATCCTAGTTACCTTCTACCTGAGTGCCAAATTACATGAAAATCGGTTCAGTAGTTTTAGCGTGAAGGAGTAACAAACAAACATACAAACTTTCGCATTATAATATTAATAGGATTCGTACCGTCCATTCACTCAACCATCTTTCAACGAGAGGCGGTATACCGCTAAATACCGGGAACTTTCGAACTAAGCCGATGTATAACTCCAATTGTTTCGCTAGTTTTATCGTAATCTTTAAATAGTTGTTAAGTTTTTTTATATTTTAAATGCAGATCAAGAAAATACAAAGATATTCTTTTTCGTTTTCATAAAGTCGGGTTACGAGCGTAAACCTGCTCCAAATAGAATGAACACTGGTGTATTTAATTTTCCGACCGTACCATATTTATTTCAGTCCGGCTAATTAATGTTACATAAACAAGCTACTGACAGAGCAATTAAACAGTGGATTTGGGGCATGGTCGCCTCATTTTAAGGTAATATATAGTATTTTGCCGTTCATGTGGATTAAGTCCTGACCAAAAACTTTTACGAAATGAATTACAGTTTGGCAAAAAAGAGTAGAGAAAAAATGAGGGCGCACTTTATTCGCGATCTGTCAAATCTGACAGATAACGCGTAAGTATGGCAACAATTTTTCATACGAAATTTTTAGTTCCATTTTATTCCGTTCCAAACACTTTTTTGCCAGACTGTACTTTAGTACCTATTGATATGTCATAGTTTCTTGAAGGATATATTAAACACATCGCGTAGAATAAGTTTCATGATGACAATCATTTCTGTAAATCGATGGGACAAAACACTTGAAGTGAACTTCGACTGCCATTATGTTCAAAACAATAAAAGTGAAAATAATCGAGTTCTACTTAAATTATGGTTGACCACTGGTTCTCATGGTTCAATGCCGTGTGATTCCGGCTTAGAATAGCATCACCCCAATTTCTTTTCCGCGGGTGTCGTAAGAGGCGACTGAGGGTCTCGAGGGTTTTAAGTGTATTGCAATTTTAGGTGACAGGCTGACAACCTGTCACTATAGTGATACACGACTTATCTGCAACGACCCTCAAATATTGTCAGACGTGGCGACAACGACCGTAATTTTGCGATCGTTATCGCTCTGCCTACCCCGTAAGGGATAAAGGCGTGATATGTGTGTGTGTGTCACTGGTTTTCACGATTGAATCTGAATCCGGATGCCCGACGCATGTTTAAAGCAGACACCTCTGCGTTATTTGACAGACAGATCCGGTACGCAAATGTCTGCGTTTGAATTGCGTCGGGCAACGAATTAGGAGATGACGTTTTAGAATGCATCTGACAAATGGAAGCGTTATATAGGGTGACCGGTAAATTGATGCATTCCTTTCAAGGGATGTACCAGCTCATGAAACTGAACAACTTTCCCCATGGAACATAGGTCGAATTATGAAAAAAAATTTTGGTCCTCCCATACAAATTGACTTAGTCGGTCGGTAATTTTGTATGGGTGGGCCAAATATTTTTTTCATTTTTCTACCTATGTTCTATGGGGAAAGTTGTTCAGTTTCAGGAGCTGGTTCATCCCTTGAAAGGAATGCATCAATTTACCGGTCACCCTGTAGATGCGCTAAGGTAGCGTTAAGTGTGAAAACCATCTTAAACAAAACAATGTTATTCACTTTAACCTCGGCTAAAAGCTTGTCAAATATAATTACTCAATCTGCTGATTAATAATCATTTTATAAAAGTGGCTATTATTGTACATCCTGCCTTTCCCCTAAACTCTGGCTCCATTATTATTTTAGCAAACACCCAGTAGATAAAATTATAATGAATATAGCAATTTACCTACACGCTCGTTCATTTTCGCAATTCACCGTGACCTATATAAAACGTTTGGATTCACTTATATGATCTTATACTATCATGTACACTGATTCTGTGGTAAAAAAATAAGGGATTTTATCCCGGAAATAGACAGCACCGTTCCCTGGGAATGCATAATTTTGAAACATCTCATTTATTTATTTCTTATTTACCATTCATAAGAGATTTTACAGGACAAAACATAAATAAAATGGACACAACAGGCACTGCTTTTCTCTAAAAAAGAAATTTCTTACAGCAGACATAGAGGAGAGAAATGGCATTTGGCGAAAGGCGGATGAGACGTGCACAATAACTATGAATTCAAGATGATATATATTTACAGATAATAACAGGCAATACATGCATCTTACACTGCATTTGGCGATCCGCCTGCCTTTCGCGGCGAATATGATAATTAACGGTGTTATGGCTTTTATGGCGAGGAACACACTTGACGCAAGACGGAGCGCAAAAATATCGCAGCGGTCTGTCAGATCCTTGCTAGAAACGTCACTCCCCATACTAAAACCGCACTCGACGGACGACACTGCGATAGCGCTGCGTCAACAGCGGTTGAGCGGTTTTAGTATGGGATTGACATTTCTAGTATGGATACGACTACGATCCACGGCACCGTATTTCTAATTATATTTTCTATCACTCGCTATTAATCGATAATGTAAACTTTCCTCTTGCATTATTCTATTTATACATCTTCATATACTATTGAACTTATTTTCTTTTATTTTCTAAATTGTTTTTATGAGAAATACTCTTTTATTGTTAACTAGCTGGTGCCTGCGAACTTCGTCTCGCCAACGGAGGTTTAAGCGCCAACAGAAGATAAAAAAACCTATTATAATTGTCATTTCCGAATGTTTTTAAAGTGTAGCCGTGCTTTTGGTGTTGCATGCCAGTTGGGTAGGAAGACAGATTCCAGAGCTTTAAAATAATCACTTCTCATAGATTAGCCACAAAAGATTATGGGAGTGAGGCAATCCACGTTTCTGCCACTCTATCGCAAACATGTAGCAGCAGACTGTCCCGAATATCTTCTCTTTTGTGAGAAGATTAAATAAGCGCTTTTGATTTAAATGAAAGACTGGAGAAATTAAGTCATGTCTGAAGCCTGACCCGTCAGAAGATATTTTCTATTTCAGTCCATTTTGGGTTAGTGGTCATGGTTATAAAGAGATCTGCGCCGCCATATTTTCTGACGTAGCTGAACACATCCTGGGTTCGCTCAGCTATGTACTTGGGACCAGCAGTAAACGTAGAAGGAAGAATTATCATTCGATCCAAGTTTACTGGATCTGAATCTTGCTCTAAGGCGTCTCTTAAATTAATTTAATTTTCCGCTTGCAATTGCCTTTGCTTAGTGCGTATGAATACCAATCGTTTAGTTTCTATTTTGGCATAAACGTCTTAAAGACCTGATTAAAAAGGCCCCGAAACAGGTGTAAATAAGGCTGTTATTCGGATGAGTTATAATTAAATGGGAGTTTTAGCCAGTACTGAACTGTTACCGCCTTCACCGCGTGGAGGTACTCCCACTTTATGTTATTATTATTATGGTTCTTTAAACAGGTAACCGTCACAAACCGAAAGGCACAAAAGCTTAGCATTCTCGTAAACAGCTTTAATTTTCATCGATTTAGCTTCAAAACGGACGGAGTTTCATAAAAACTTACCCCCCCCTTTTACATCCCCGTTAAGGCAGAATTTCCAAAAATCCTTATTGCGTCGTTTTTAATTTCTAACCATATAGCCTAACATAAATTTTAAACGAATTAGCTTCAAAACTGACGGAGTTTCATACAAACTTACCCCTTACGTTATGATGTTACAGTTTAATTTAATGACATCATTGATCAGACGGTGGATTCGATTCAAATTAATCAAGATTTAGACGTAAATTGCAGCTAATTAGCAGGTATCCTGCGATCAATCATAGAATCACTGAACAGTGCTTTACAATTGAAATTTAACCTTTCATTTGGCAACTTCGCGGGATTAGTGCTGACTACTGTAGCATTATGTTTCAGAAGCTAATGTTTCACTCACCGTACGAAAGTGTTGATGGTGAATTATTATTCACACCATTATCATTATCATTTATTTTTCTAAAACAGTTACACAAATTGCCAAAAAACTGACTTCAAACGTGATAAATAAGCTACATGTTTGGCGAATTTTTATAGCACTAGAATGTTCAGTCACGTTCTATCACCTAAGCAAAATAAAATTTGATAGAGCAATACAGAACTCCGAACCCATGAAATGCCGACCGCCATGGAAACCGGCAGTCAATCCCAGCGAGTGTATAATTTGTGCCGCATGCCCGTGGAACGATCCCGCCAATGGATAATTATGGACAACGGTCCATTTCCCTGGCCGCGAGTGTACTGCCAGGTCGCGTTGTTTACAAGCAAAACACGGCATTACGCCCGAACGAATTGACGGGGTTAAGTCGTGTGTTTTTTGAGGATTTTTGTTGTATTTGTTTTTGAAGACTGTGATGCAATTTGCTCATTTTCAACAAAATTTAGAAAAATTAAAGTTAGACACTTTGTTCTGTAGTGTAAAGGTCAGATCATGCGCGCAAAATACTTTGCTACGGCATTGTCATTTTATGCCTGTTACCATACGTTTTTATGGCAAATTCACTCATTCTGAAATACTGAAACTGTATATACCACAAATTTTGAACTCTTCTATACTATACTTTGGGTTATTTGCTAAATTGATATCTCATACCGAAGCCATAATTTGTATGAGAAAATAATGATGTTTCCTGCTGAAGAATTTAATAAGAATTGAGCAAGAAATCTTTGTATCAAGTACTTACTCAGTAATTGATTGGTTTGCCACCAAATACTTAGATTTTATAAAAACAATGTGTCCCGGATCCAAGCCCCGTCCAAAGCTAACATTTTTCCAGTTCTTATTTTTATTGGTGGCAATGATTTTCCGCAATACTGGGTACGGACAATGGACATGGACAATTATGGGAAACGCACCATTTCTGCGGTCGCGAGTGGCGGTGGCGCGGCGGCGCGCGTTGTTTACAGGCACAACACGGCATTACCTCCATTCAAATTGACTGCGCCGTTCTGTTTTTACTCGTGAAAGCAAAAATAGCGAGCGGATTATAGAAAATCAGGTACCAATATATCTAGTCATTCATACGGTATGGTTTATTTAAGGTATCACACTGATGATCGTATTGCTTATAAAGTTAAATTTTCTGCAAGTATGAGGTACCTATATATTATTCTTATTCGTTCAATAGAGTCCAACTTTATATTTATGCATTTTATTTCACCTTTTCGTTTACCTATATACTTTTTAACTTTTTGATACTTGACTAACTTACAAATCGCTTTAGCGCCACTTATGACTTTGTAGTAGAACTATACAGTCACACAGCCGATAAAATTACATGTGTGTTTTGTTACTGTGCCCATACTGGTTTGTGTTAGGTAGTTTTGGATTCTATCGCTGCTCTTTAATTTATGTGACCAAGTAATATATATTGTGGTTAGGAATAATTTATTAAAATTTTAAACTGACTGAGTTCGCAAAGCTTATTTCGATTGCCATCAAGGCCTTTCTCACACTTAACGCACAACGGAGCGCTAAATAACGCATCCGTAACACAGCTGTCTGTCAGATCCATACTAGAAACCTCAATCCCTATACCAAAACCGGTGTTGACGCAACGCTAGCGCAGCGTCGTGCGTAAGTCCTGCGTCAACAGCGGTTTTAGTATGGGGATTGACCTTTTTTAGTATGGATTTCACAGACCGCTGTGTTACCGATGCGTTATTATAGCGCTGGTTTGTGCGAAAAAGGCCTTATTTGTATGATTACTCTACTGATTACTGTATAAAAACATTTTGCCAATGTTTACATACCGCTTGAAAACATCAATTGCGTCGGTCAACGCAGAATTTAAATTTAAAATACTCAATTAAATTACGGCATTTACCAATTAATTATTCATTATGTACACTGGCAGTCATAAAAACAGACCTACGTACTGTAAGGCTACATATCGTTTGAAGTAGTTCACGTTTCTTAATAATAGTAGTTTCCGAAAATATAACTGAGTTAGTTTTATAAATATCTACAATCAACACCATGAAAATAAAAATTACACTTGTCTTGCAAGGACCATCGTGTTATATTTAGAAAACAAAACTATGCCAAAACATAGTGTTATAAGATGTACATAATAAAAATATTTGTCAGTAATAAGATAGGTGTGTTCAGATATTACTAATATGCTCTAATTTACATTTATCAAAATGTATAAGGACGTCCTTTTTATGAGGAAAAAATTACACTAAAATTTGAAATAGCACGAATAGTGCAAAAGTCAAAGCTTTATCAAATAAAAAGCAATTAGGCAACAAAATCTGAAGTCGTGGATGCTCTTCCTTGCTCATTAAGACCTCCTTCAGAGTCTAATTAAGCACTATTTCAAGAACTCATCGGGAGATTTTGTCGCCAGTCCTCGCTATGGGTCAAATTATGCAGTACCGATAGGGTTGACTCCAAAGTTTATGGTAGATACATACATATATCACGCCTTTATCCCTTGAGGGGTAGGCAGAGCGGTAACGGCCGTAAGAATACGGTCGCTATCGCCACGTCTGTCATTTTTGAGGATCGTTTTCTAAGGTTGTTTCAGAAAACATGTGTATCACTATAGTGACGGTAGCCTGTCGCCTAAAAATTGTAATACACCAATACTCTCGAGTCCCTTAGTCGCCTCATCCGTGGGAAGGATGTGGGGTGATGCTACTCTAAGCCGGCATCACACGGCAATGGTAGATTAGGGTCAAAACTACGATTGGTGCATAACTCGCGAAAAGTTCATTGAAAGTAGGGTACCGTCACGTTGTGATTTGCATTGGTTTGTAGAGGGGTCATCGTACTTTTATCTAAGTTTAACGCGGTAAATACAATTACTCACTACATACCATACATATAAGAATTGGGAATTGAATTAAAAATAATAAAATTGTTGATCTTTCAAGGGTTCGATTATTCCTTCATCGAATTCATTATTAGTTATAAGTCTTGATCGTCCCATTATTATAGTTCTCACGTTGCATACACTTTATACAAAAATAGATGCGGTTGAATACAAAAATTTCTTAAATTATTAAGTCTATTCAAAATAAATTGAGAAGTTATAAGCGACGAGTTTGGGAAAGCTCAGTAAGTAAGCTCATCATTTGTTCAGAATAGCACATCCCTGGATGTAATGCAGCCCGCGGCCGTTACACAGCAGTGAAAAGACTATGAAAGCCAATTAAATACTTCACTTACATTCAACTCCATTACTCAGAAAGGAAAAGTAGTAACATTGCAATTTCTTCATATAAATATAAATTATCTACATAAGGAACAAGAGAGACATTAATTCCGATACATTGATACAGCGGTATGTCAGATTTTCTTTTTTAATTAGAAATACTTATGTTATGTCCGTTATTAACTTTTCCGCTGGTAACAGAGTATTTCTGTCTCAGGTATCTAACTAGGTTTACGAACTTGTGATAATATGTTGAGTCAAATCCCTTTCGTGGCATCGTATTTTGGGTGTCTCTTAATAATTATTTGCCATACAAATAAGATAGGGTAACCTTGTTGCATGTCAACAGACAAATGAGTTTTCTTTCTTTCTATCTGATATATTGTTGGTCTGCGACTTTTCGTTAGATCAATTCAGTTAACTTGTTTGGAAAAATGTACCAATCTATGTAGCTTAATGTGAATATATTACATATAATAAAACTGCGTCTAAGATACGACTAAAGGGCATGTAAGAAGCTACATTTAGTTCAATAGTCACCTTCTGGCTTAAGGTAAAACAAGTTTTCATTGAAGTAATATTATTCGTAATTAAGTAACCTATCAAAATATTAATTAATTAAATAAATAGACGTAAATGCTTCAGACAGCCGACTATGCTAATATTATGCTATTTTGGTACTTAACACGCATACACAATGTAAACCCAAATAATTTATTCATAGGATTGCTTCCCAAGAGCGTTTCTAGATTATCTCTAATAGGCTAGGTTTTGAATACATAAGCTTCCCATTATTGAATTGGAATAATTAAGCAGGAACTGGCTTTCTGCCGTGTGTTGTTTCCCTTGGGTAGTAAGATGATTTTCCTTGGTTTGCCACTTCCAGGCTTGCTTGCGTAGTAAAGGTAAAGTGAATCGCACACGCAGTCGGGATCATACTGGAGAGCTCCGAGGTTACGGCTTTTTCATACAAACGCATTCCCCTGTTTTTTTCACAAGTAATATCTAACAGCTATAATTCCTAGGCGTATGCTTCCTTTTTCATTTCTCTTTTTTCCATAAAAGCAAAAACTCGATAATTTCAAAGTTATGTTTTACGTTTCAAATCCGTAAATTTTAAATTATGAAACTGTACGCAGTGTCACTTGACGTGCTAATACTAAAAAATATAACCATCATTCTGAGACAGTCGTTTAAAAATCAAGACTTAAATATTTTAGTGGAATGAGGACCAACTAACTAATTAAAAAATAAACAACGACCTAAAGATACAAGGTGTCAAAAATCCAATACTCAATTTGAATTTGGAATAATTCGACAATAATATTTGTACCGTGATTAATGCAAACACAATAGGATTGTATTCTGACTTTGAAACCCAAGTTTTTGTTTGTTTTATCTATTGTACGGAGATACGGTTGATCTAAAGTCTGCGGGCTAGGGTTGTCCCTCAGTAACAGATATATTCAGAATTTGGTAAATGTTCTTGAAAATTGATATTCAAAATTTAGTAAAAGCTTTATTCATGAAAATATCAATCAGTCATTTTGAATAATGAAAGGTTTATTTAATATTTTATTTTAGTTATGAGGTTTTTTTGTGCCCGAACTCCTTGGGCACTGGCTAGGCTATTTCTAGGTTTTCATCTGAGGTTTTCATGTTTGAAAGAATGCAGCTTGTCTGTCTGTGTGATTTTTTTGAATGTCTCTTCGTGTTATAGAATATAATTTCTTATACTTTTGGACCGGGCTTTAATTCTACGTGCCTCCGCAAGTTTACAATGACTGATTCTGACGAACAAAAAGTTAAATGTAAAAAATACTACTTTGAAATAAATAAATAATAATAAACCCTAGAGTGCGTCCTCCAGGCTAGGAGACCATTTTGAAAAAAAGAACGGCTTGTTTGGTCATGTACATTTCTCCATTTAAAATTAATTAATTTTAACCCATACTTATGTAATAACGCTAATCAAAGACTTTTGTTTAAATACAAATACAGATATTGTATCTCCAAGCAGGTGTCTTGTTTTAAAATGTAGACGAACTACATTTTTTTGTTTAAGCGTCCCTCGAAGAAAACACATCTACCGAAAATATACACAAAGAAATCGATTTTATTTAGGTTAAAGATATAATTAGAATAACTTATTTATTGATTTTGTTTTTTTTCTGTAATGTATATTTTTCTTGTTTTGTTTTTAGTATATGTTATTTTTTAGAAATAAGTGATGGTTTCGGGCTTTGGAGGGTACGTTATTTGTCTCTGTTACTGTCGCTACTGATACCCAACCTTGTCAGCAGCCTGCTAGTAGTGGTAGATGGTCGAAAAACTCTGACACCTGGGCTCAACAAGTCGTTAGTCAATTCGGTATCTCAAACACTAGTAGCAGAAATATTATATTTTTTTTTGTTTTAATTTACTTTATCAAAACATGCACGTATCATAACTTTATTCTTTGCGGTGTAAGCCCAGCGTTAACATCCGTAAAAATATGGTCGCAATCTACACGTTTTACAAATATTGAGGGCCCTTGCGGTTTAATTGGTTTTACACCGAATGTTTTGAATAATATTTGTATCAAAATACTATTACTACAACGTCATGTCCCTCTTCCCATTTAAGGGTTATATGCCATACTCACCACGCTTGGCAGACGGATTAGCGAGCGTAGTGCACGGTACTGTATTCACAGGAATCGCTGCTGCCCACTACCTGCATTCATCCCTTAGTCGCTTTTTTTCGTCCTCTTCTCGACGGCTGCGCAGCAGCCGGCGGGGAGACGCCTTCGAGGCGACGGCCTCATGGGCGTGGGTTCGAAACGCCGCCTGCTAATACAGGCGGGGCGATGGGGGGCACTTGGGCAAGTGCGGTGGTCGTCCGGGTGCCAGGAGGACTTCACGCCGCGGCGAGGTCGTACCAGCCGGGTGATTCCCCATTGGGGGAGGCCCAGCTAGTGCCCGTCAGCCAGCGGCGGCTCGTCCCCTGGTGGCCATGTCCTGGGGTGGCTGCCTCGTCCTTCTCACGTGGGGGTCCCGAGGCAGCAGTCATATCCGGTAAGCGGCGGATGCCGGGCTTTCCTGGGCTCATCGTGCGTGCCCACGATCCTGACTACTCGACATGGAGTAGTGGATGTGGACAGGCGACGGCCACGTCAGGCTGTGCTTGACAGCACCACCCTGAGCAGACTATCTGAGAGCCTTAGCCTCCAGGCCGCCCATGGCGGTCGTGACATCGCCGAAGGACGACATCAGGCGCTGGAGGCTAGAGCTTATGATGGGGGCCGCGTCTTCGCCTTCACGGAGCGCGGCCAGAACATCTGTGAGGGTCCTGATTGCTAGGATCAGGACCTGTCTGTCCTCTTGTAGGACGGCTGCTCTTGAACTCTTTTGTCTTGGGGCCGGTTGGGGCTTCGGCTTCTCCCCCTGAGGTTCACCCAAAGGGGTGCCGACCGCTCCCAACGGACCCGTGGGTGGCACATGACGTGGATGGCCCGGCTCTTCCACGTCCTGGGGGGGCGGGGGCGATGCTCGCCTCCTCCGCCTCCTCGGCTGCCGCTTCTTCGTCGATCCTGCTGGGGCGTTGGCGGCCGCCATGAGAGATCCTGCCGCGTTGGTCTCTCCCTGAGGTGCCGCTTCCGTCCTCTTCAGGTCGACGGGCTTCGTAAGAGGCGCTGTACCCGCTCTCTTGTTCCGTACCTCACGGCGCAGTACGGGGCAGTCAGTGTGATTGGCGGGGTGTGCCCCGCCACAGTTGGCGCAGGTGGCCGGCTGCTCACGGGGGCGCCGGCAGTCCCGGGCGGCGTGCTCGCCGCCGCAGATGACACATACCAATTTGCGATGGCAGTGCCTGCTGCTGTGCCGGAACTGCTGGCAGCGGTGGCACTGTGGCGGTCCCTGCTTGCCTCGCCATCCCTCGATCTTCACGCCGGGCATGTTCATCAGCTCTGTGATGTCGTAGATGCCCGGGGCGAGGTTTGGCGTGCGGGTCAGCTGGGCGAAGAAGATGCACCCTGGGCGTCCTCCGCGGGCCTTGATGGGGCGCACGTAGTCCACCTCGTAGCCCAGGGTGGTCAGCTCCTTCTTTATCTCCTCCGGATCTGTATTCACGGGGAGGCCTCTTATAGCGACCTTCAGCGGTCGCTGCTTCGGGGGTGCGTAGGCGAACCAGGAAATTCCGGTGCCGGTGCCCTCCAGCGCGGTTAGGTAGCGCTGGTACACACGGAATTCCTGTTCGCTCTTCGCCAGGAATCGGAACCCTGTGGACCCGTAGGGTCGCACATTTGGCGCATGGCCGAGCTCCTCCTTGAGCTTGCCGAAGTGGCGGCCCCATTCTGGTAGCACATCAACCACTATCGGCGGCGGCTTCTTCGAGCACCCCGTCAGCTTCATGCCGGGTGTGGGTGCTGGTGTCTTCTTGCCCGCGTCCTGGGTAGACGTGGGCGGCGGTCTGGTAGCGCGTGGCGTTGGCGACGGTGGCGTCGTCAGCACAGACGCGTAAGTGGCCGCGCTTGTCGACGGAGCGGGCGCGCTCGACGTCGTCGGCGACGGGCTGTCCAGCAGAGGCATGGACAGCGGCGGCGTGACCCTCGTAGCCGGAACCGTGCGGGTCCTCGGCGGGGTCGGTGAGGTGGAGGGGGGAGTGCGCTTCGCGGCGCGCTGCGGCTTCTGCACGTTTGCCTGCACGGCGGAAGCACTCTCCCTGAGGGCTCTCAGGGCTGCTTGCCGTGCTGGCTCCTTCTTGCTGGTCTTCAACTCGCGCGGAGGAGACGCAAGCAAAGAAGGCAGCGGTGGCAACGGTGGGGCGCCGGCGAACGAAGCCACGATGGCTGCCGCTCGCGGCGAGGTAGCGGGGCGCGCGGGTGCCTGGGACGGTCCCGGCGTACGCGGCGTCAACGGGGGCGCGGGCGTCGTCAGCGGCGCCGGCGGCGCCAGCGGAGGCGCGGGCGTCATCAACGGCGCCATGGCGTCGATGACGCGTTGCATAGCGACACCCGGGTTCGAACGAACGAACACCCGGGTGCGCCGTGCAGGTGGGCGGCCAGAAGGCGGCGGCATCTTCGAAGTATGGAGTCTCAGGTGTAGCCTGGTCCGCGCGAGGCGTAGCCCGCCCACGGGACGCAAGACCCTGGAGTACCCCCCCCGGTGAGACCCGCTGGTGGGAGGCCGGGGTTACGGGGTGCTCAACAGAGCCCTACGCGACGACCGTGGGTAGGCAGAGTCACTGGGCAGTCGTCAAAACCTCCGAGCGCGCATGCGACTAGGCGGCGAATCCAGTCGCTTTTTACGCCACCTACGGGTAGAAATAGGGTGACGCTATTCTAAACCGGCATCACACAGCGTATCAAAATACTAAGTACACTATTATTGGCCACCTCTAGCGTGTCCAATCCCCTCCGGCCGCATTCGCAACCAAGTTTCGTAACTGGTTGTCAAAGAAGAATAGAATATCTTTTTTCGCAACCAGTTGCCAAAGAAGACGTTTTATTCTTGTTTTACATCCAGTTGCCAACTAGGAATTATAACTTTGTTCTTTAAATTTTTTTTTTGCCATTTTAGTTGTAGCCTGAAAGGCGCCTGTTCTGATCTCTATTTTAGAGGAACTGTCAAACTATTATGCCTAGATAATAATACTACTGTCCACTATTAGACATGGGCAATGGGCATTCTCCTACTGAGGGGTACTTTCTCTACTCACCACGCCTGGCAGGCAGATTGATGAGCGCAGTGCAAGGTGTTGAAGATTATCACAAGAAACGCCACTGCCCATTCCCTTGAACAGTTTTTTTTTAATTCAAATTATTATTTAAACTAAATTATTATTTAATTTAATATTTTCTTTTGCAAAAATAACTTATGAAATAGATATAACCTATGTCTCTTTATATCTGGGACACCGCTTGCTCCAGTCAGCAGGTATTTTACACAAACCATTTGAAGGCACTTTTTACCCCTTCATAACTCAGTATCCATTTAAGATAAACAAACCAAAGGACCCCGCGCAAAATGTTCGAGAAAAACCGTTCGGTCAAATTGGATAAAATTTTGGGAGATTATAGGACGCTATGCTCTAATAAAAATGTAAAAATATTAGCAGCCTCCTACAGACTAGTTTCAGAGATATAGACATTTTAATTTTGAAGACAAAAACAATATTTTTCTGTAAAATGCATCTTATTACAACACAAGTGACATATTATGACTAATTATTGACGTTTGTGTTTAGAGCAAAGGCCCCTACCCTACCCTATGTAGGTACATACATGCCCGCAGCAATGCCGTCGGGTTCAAAATAATTACCAACTACGCTGTTTTTCTTAAACATAGCATAACACTGTATCTCGACCACCTATCTTGTTGCGACATGCAACTCAATGAAAACTAAAACTAAATCGCAAAAGGGCTAATTATCTCCAGACAGTGTCCTACCGTAATTTTCTTCTTTTTTAGGTCAATAATAGCTGATTTGATTTCCTCGTCTATCTCCGCGTATTCTTTCTTTTTTGTACTTGAAATTTTCTTCAAATCGTAACATGTAGCTTCGGCTTCTAAAACGTTAAGTAAATGAGCTAATGTAGGGTGTTTTCTTCCGACATAATTATTAATTTTTCTATGCCACCCTTCAATATTATTATTTGTTCTAAATTGTTCTTCTTCACAACAACAAGATTCGGAAAATTCATTTTTTGCTAACCACTGCCTCTGGAAGTATAAATTAAAAAAATCAATATTGCCAAAATTTGGACTTTTAGCCATTACATATTTATACCCTTCATTAAGGTACTCTTTTGGCAAGCGTGCAATACCAATGCACCTAGCCACGTGTCTCCTTGCAACTCTCGTTTTAAGTTTTAGTGATTTCGCTTTTTTCCATAGTGCCTGATTAAAATGGTAATAACATCCCTTGAATATTATTTGAGGAAATATCTCCTTGAATGCTTTAATAGCGAATATTTCAAAATCAAGCGTTATTTTTGCTGGGCTCCACTTTGGAATTTGTGATAAGATTAATCTCAACATAATCTTGTAAGTAGTTATTTTTTTATCAGGCAAAAGCGCAAAAAATAGAGGCGTTATGATATTATTTATTTCATCGTAGCCATGTATACTATAGAGTTGTTTAAATCCTTTGGGGCAACTACTAAACGTTCCATCTGCTAAATAGTGGCTGTAGTTTTTGATCTTGGTTTTGGCGTCTTTTGTGCAAAAAATAATGATCCTGGTATCATCGTCCTCGTCGATATAATCGCTCAATAGCAAATGTTCAACCTTTTTCGGTACGACCACTTCTCGGGCTTGAGTGAAACGTAATTTTTTAGCTCCGAGAATTTTATTCCTGGCACCGTAAAGGCCAGTTTTAATGCTGGTAAATTTAGGAATTTTTGCAACCAATTCCAACCCGTTCTCCGTTAGCTTACGAATCATTTCGTCGTACTGTTTGGGAATGGATTCAAAATTGTTGCTACTTTTATTCTTCAAATCATCGATAGCTTTCAGAATTTGGTTGTTTTCAAAACTGCCCTTACATCCGGAATCATGTTGCTTTTCGCTGATGATTTCATTACGTATGTTTAAAGTCAAATTGGTTTTACAACCGACTGTTGTATAGCATTTCCAGAATGAATTTTGATTTACGTAAATTTTCTTGCGATGATATCGCCGATCATTGTAAAGCATTGATACTCCACCCCTTTTGGTACTTATGAATTCGATCTTGCTCGAATCCATTGGGAACGAATTCGAGCAGGACATGATGAGTGAGTTTATCACTAATTCCTCGAAACTTGGTTGCGAATGCGGCCGGAGGGGATTTACTTTTATAAAAGTATTTAAGCGGAATGAATACTGCGTAAAACACAGAAGATCAGATTTTACAATGTGATGTGATAGATGTCAACAAAGACGAAAGGTGAATATAAAGTAAAAAAAGGTTTTATTTCTTTCATTGTAAAGTAGGAAGTAGAATACAGTTTGGTTTCAAACTCGACTGTCATTTACGGTGGTTGGTGATTGTAAACTGGTTGTGAAATAAGAACAAAACATCTTTTTCGGCAACTGGTTGCGAAACTCAACTGTCATTATCAATGGTTGTGAAAGAAGAACAAAATATCTTCTTCAACAACTGGTTGCGAAAAAAGATATTCTATTCTCCTTTGACAACCAGTTACGAAACTTGGTTGCGAATGCGGCCGGAGGGGTCCAATCTGGATTGGCTTCCAGAATCCTGCGAGTAAGATACCGAGAGACGCAGCCGCCATGATTAACAGGCTTTTGTTAATTCTATAACAATGCTTCGAACGATAAGTAGGTAACTGCGTTATCTGTAGGTAAAACGCGACTGCTCCTGATAGGTTTTGACTGAGGTAGAAGGATTAAATTCTTCGCCTTCGTGATACGATCTACAATTAGAAAAGATTCCAAATCGTTATGAAAAGCACGTTGTTGTACGGGAGACTCCTTTAATTCGAATAATATAAAGTTTTTCAGTGTTTGTTGTGTGCATCCATAGCGTCAGTGGCCAAGTTTTTAGGACACCAGTCTTACAATCATGAAACCCGAGTGCGATCCCCGCCATGTACCAATGTTTTTACTCACGTACATTTACTGGTGAAGGAAAAACATCGTGATGAAAGCCAAATTCAAATAAAACTTTGATTCTGATGATATTTAAATGTGACTTAACCTAGAATTCGGGCCAAGCCTTCAGGTTGCAGAGATCAGATGGCAGTCAAAAACTTGGTTCCACGTCAAATCCTTAATGTTAGGTAGCTGACCCCGACAGAGAACAGGATAAGGCAGGATTTAACTTTATAGTTAAATCAAGTATATCAAGGTGTATGAGATACAAGATGACGCATGAATGAATAGACAGACAGACATACAACAAATTTGATCAATTTGGTCCTGTTTCGATCCTTTGGGAACGGAACCTTTAAAAAATCCACAAAACCTTAAAAAAATCCACAAAGATTCTTATTCTCTTCAAATCGAAACCACTACTATACGAAATATCCGCACTTCAAAGGCTCAAATTTTGCTGGTTATTCCCAATTTATAAATGAAAAATCCAGCATACGTCGATCCCTGAAATGGATAGCCCGATGCGCTGTTCATATTGCTACGCCGTAGATGCTTACTACGGCGTAGCAAACCCGTAGACACTAGCTGTGTATTCTCAACACTCAAAGTAAGTAATTATAGTAGAGCACTATACCTAATTCTAGACCTCAAAGTAAACCCTTCAGCTATTGTCTATTAAGCCAAAAGCTTTGCGGCTTCCTTTGACAGTTTGACACAATGTATATTAAGTATCCATCCTGTGATTTATATTATTAATATCGTCTAGTAAGTGCTCAGTATATAAACTGAAGACCAAGCCTGTTCTTAATTTGAAACTGTATTTTAAGTACATATTTTGATACTTAACACCTATTAGATTAATGCCACAGTTATATAGCATCACCCCAATTTTAACCCTGGATGCTGTAAATTAGATTAATCGATAATTGAGTATTGAGTGGGCACCAGCGTTCCCTGTGAATTAAACATCGACCTTTGCACTGCGCTCGCCAATCCGCTTGCCAAGCGTAGCGTGTATGTCAATTCTCTCCGATAGGAAGAGGTCTGTGGCCAGAAGTGGTATGTTGTGTGTTCTGTGTGTGTTATGTTACGATTAAGAAACTTATGCATATACTTATGTTGTTTTTGCAAAGCGTATTAAAGTTTACGAATGTATGGGTGTGTGTGTGTGTGAGAGAGTAATATGTGTATGTGTGTGTAAAAATGTAAGTGTTCTTTCATAATGATGTTTTTCTTTTATGAGAGTACTATTAAAAAAATACAATAATATTAATGATTAAACAAACTGGTAAGTTCAATTAATAAACTCTACAAAACAAAAATATTTATCGCCAGACGAATCAATAAAAGTGTCGCCGAACTAAGAACTTGATCGCGTAAAAACTAAGCCAAGTCCCCCAGAGTGGGGGAAATATTTATTTTCCCTCAGGCCTGAAGTTTGCTTTAACTTCGTTAATGACTTCTTTTTGAAGTGGAAACTTCAGGAGCCGTCGGAGAGCTTTTTGCTATCTGTTTTAACAATAGCACCTTTTTACTGGCGGGGAAAGAGGGCGTTAATTGGTCCCACATGGACACTGATGAAAGAAACGCGGTTTATCTTGCGTGTGGGCAATTTTTTCACTTTGTAGCATTTGTTTGAGGAATACTTTTGAGTTTAAAAGTTGCCGTGTGATGCCGGCTTAGAATAACATCACCCTTATTCTTTCCCGCGGGTGTAAGAGGCGACTGAGGGTTCATGTGTATTACAACTTTAGGCAACCTGTCACTACAAAGATACACGATTCATATGAAAGGGCTCTCAATATTTGTCAGACGTGGCGATAGCGACCGTATTTGAACAGCCGTTAACGCCCTGCCTACCACGCGAGCGATAAAGGCGTGATAAGTGTGTGCGTGTACACACACGTTATAGAAATAGTAGTACATAGTAGCTTAAGATAATCGCTGCATTTTTTCTAGCCCAATTTCAATTGTACATTGATGCCGTTCAGCTAAACTCAAAAAAGTTTATTTCCAAGGAAATGTATTTTGTCTATCAATATGTCAAAATTTGAACATAAAGCAACGTCATCTTCACCATAAACTAAAACGAGATTTCTAAATACAGACAGATACAAAAATTCCAATTAAAAAAGCTTTATAAAAAATTGAATATCTCAATTTGCCTGTTCGATATTAATTTGAACCCTTATTTGAACCACAACAGGTAAAATGAGTGCCCAATTTATTTTGATATTTTTATTGCTATAAACTTTAGTCGATTATCAGAGAAAAATGTTTCTTAAATATAACGTACAGATATTTTCGAACAAAATTTTAATTTAGTAAGTGCCTTTACAAATTTTTTAGTTTTCAATTTATCAAGTTTTACATTTCTACAATATTAAACAATTTCAATAATAAAATTAAAGACAAAAATAGTAAGTATTGAATAATTAGATTATTTTAACAAATTTTATGATCTCATTAGAAACACTGATGCCCGTTCTTAATAAGTAATAAAAAGACTGTCAAATTACATACATCCATAAAGTCCAAATTATGTTTGTGTAGGCCCATTCACGATACGAATTCTAATTATGTCTCGTATTCGTACGCAATTCGTCGGGGCGTACAAATAAAACCCACTTCCACGGCCATGAATTTTACGCGCCATAATTTCACTCAACTAAATGCTCAATAAAAAAAGGAGGGCCATTTCTTTGGGCCGGCACTGTTACAGTGAGGAAGGAAGACATTGGAGTGACGTTAGTTTGATATACGAGCGGCGTCTTTTGTGCGTTCGTCGTTAATACGGAGCACAATGGTTGCAGACAGTCGGGAGTTACGCCCGGGTTGGGAACTTCTGTTTACACCGGAGCGTAACGCGGCGTGGCGCTTATAGCCCGGATTGTGCAGTGCAAGAGGAAAATTAACTATACAGAGTGGAAATCAGGAGCCAAAACAACACTGCTTCAAAAGGACTCTTACAGGTAGATGGCGTGTTAGTGGATCCTCTTACGGAATCATCAGCTGTCGTATTACGTTTAAGCAGAAGTTATTGTAGGTTTTTTTCCTTCATTGAATTAATCACGGTTAATTCATTTATAAGACCTTTGAATAATGGCAATACCAATGTCTGTTCTGTTGGGTTCTCCTCTTGTAGGTGTTACATACATGATTCTGCTCTGAATGGCGTGGGCACCATCGAATTTGATAAAAAAGCAGAGAGATCACCTATGAACAACGTGTATCATTACCTCATTGTAGGAGTAAGTGACTGTAGTGGTGGATTCAAAGGTAGTGGATTGTTATAGTTATCTGAAAAACTATATCTGTACCTACGACCTCCACATTTCTAGAGTCTCCATAGCGCAGCGTGATTCATGTTTAAACTGTGCGATTGATAATGCCAATGAAGCGAAGAAGAAGAAGAGGCGTGATTCTATGAACCTTGTGTTCAGTTGCTTAACTCGCTGTGCATGCTGCAGACTACCACAGCGGAAGCTAAACCCGTGAATTGACCTGACACCAACAGGGATGCACCTCGCCAACATTGCATAATATAATGAACTTGGCAAATTAGTTCTGCATTGTCTTCATAGAATGCAAGGTATGAGGTGGTGGCTGCGTGTGATAAAGCTGTCGTAATTAATCTCTAAGCAGAGTATGACCATTGCGGATGCAACTGTTGGTTAAAGCCTATGTTCTAAAATAAAAAGACGAGTCAAGATGCATTCAGTTCTTAGGAAAAGAAGAGGATGTATGTATATGATTCGGTTTTTCCTCGGTGTAAAAGACCCCGTTAAACTTAGCTCATGGCGGTGAAGTGTGAGCCAGCGGGGGTACGGTTAATTGTGGACTACGTCAATGTCAAAAATGTGGAACGCTCAGAATATAAATTCGAGGTTCATTCACCAGAAACCTTAAGGCTCAAAGCCGACGTTTGATATTATTTGCATAAGAAGTACGCTTTTGTTGCGCCGACAATAGCTAGACCTTTTTGTAAGAAGTAAATAAATAAATGTTGGAATTATAGGCAAATCTTTTGAAGAAACCGCACACGAAAAGTGTAAGGTTAAAAGGTGAAATGATATTTGGTTCTACAAAGCAAAACTGGATAATAAGAGGTTGACCTACACAGCCGAGCACAATTGTTACACAAGTATAGCAACAAAATATTTCACCAAATTCTTCATATTTTGCTACTCTTTGGTTGAAGTGTAAAGATCAAAGTGGCAATTATAATGGAGTGTCTACATAACAGTGTTCAAACATAAGAGCTTGTCTATTTGGAGACTAGAATTTCTACTTTGTAGTAAATTCAACCTGAAAAGCCTTTGAAACAGTGATTCTTTGCTAAAATAACGGTAAAATGGCTTTCGGCTAAAATCAACATGATAGAGATGAAGTTGACAAAAGAGCGGGGTATAGCACAAATGCAATATTATTTAGTTTCAAAACTGACACCGCGAAACTTTACTATTAAAATCTCTTAAAATCAAAAACAGTTTTAAAGTCGTGTCGTGTAATTATACGTCAGTAAGTAACACATAGCGGCGTGAGTCGTGTCGAGCCAAAGAACAATCGTTTAGAGGCTCCCACAGGAAACAAGTGCCATCATCGTAAAACAAACGGTAACGAAATTTTCCCAAGCCCGAATTTTTATAATCTTTCAATTATAAATAGACTACGTACCTAATAAATAAATGTAACTCAATTTTATATAATTTCGATGAACTTGGTTATACTGTACCATTGGGACCTGTCCCAACCGAAAAAAAAAATAAGTCATTCACATTATGTAAACACATTATATTGAAAGATTTCTGTATTACAACTTCAAGTCAAAAGTCACCTTGTGATTTTGTATATGTAAAATTAACTCGAGCTGCTCGGAAAAATATAAAAAAATGAAGCAAATTTTATACCCACTAATTTTTAAGTACGTTCGTCAGCAACAAAATTGGATGATCTTCACTCACACGTGTCTAGATTTCAAAGTGCGCGCGGATATACTCAGTTTCAGGCGCATTGTTTTTTTTTTGTCAGCCTACACTGTTTTTATTGGTTTAATATTCTCGCGCTACTGTTCATCAGGTATCACTCTAAGGAATAATTGTATGCACATAATTATTTGTGCAGAGCTTGCTTTGTGTGGACAGGCAGCGAGGAGGGAAAAAGGAACAAAGAATCGAGGGCCTGGAAGAGACAGACTACAATAGCTGCTGAGCCTTTGTTTGTTACACATTTGTTAGATATTTTGTTTCTTCATTCTGTTTTGGGTCAAAAATTATAAAAAAAATACTTGATGCTAGCCTGCATATTATGTAGTACGTAAAACACGTAGAAAGAAATTGTATAAGCAGTTGTATTATTCTTATACATTCTCTGACTAGCTTTTGAAAGAAAAAATAATTACAGACCCGATTTGTAAGACAATTAGGACTAAAATTAGGGCTTGTTCTCGGGTCAGTGGCCATGAACCTTCAAGGCCAACTAACAAACACTACTGTAACTGTCACTTCCAGCCATTTTCATGTCAGACGAGGCAAACCGCTGAAGTTTCATTATTCTGGTTTAATGACGTCATGTACTTCAAAGTATACTCTTTTCTCTAATGTTTCGTGTCTGGTACAAAAATACACACACACAGTTAAGAGTGTCTGTAGAAAATCGTTATCTCGTATTAGTTTTAAACGGTATATGTGAGTTTCCACTTCATTACTGCTTAGTATTACAATAATAAAGTTTAATTAGGAGCCATCTTGGTCTTGTTGTTTTCTTTCCTGGTAATGCCTCTAGAGCTATAATTTCTTTTTTTATTTAGGCCTACTGAAAGGTAAAGGATATCATTTTCTTTTCTTAATTTGAACAGTCACCTTCAACATCCTGAACAATCTTCTTAATTTCAACATCTTGAAAAATTTATTTCCATTCAATAACTTATACAGTATGAGATATTTTCTTGTTTAAGATAAGAGTAGGTAACCAAACGAATCCCTAGTCTTCGTCAGTCGAGTGGGAGCCAACAAAACACTCGATGAACCCTGGTATTTTTATTTTTTGTGATGGGCTCTGCGTTTACGGCCCCGGGGCCATCAAAACTACGCCTGGGAGTCAGTCCCCTCGAGGTTAACCAGTCGCCGTCAAACTGGTCTAATTTGATGTTCATTCAGATGTACCCAGCAATGGCTTGGGTGTAAACTGTCAAGTAATTGAGGACTGTGAGAATGAACCTTGGTGTCAGTGTTTTAAAACCGTATTGTGTTACGCCTCCTATTATTATTATGACACGGTGTTTTCTTCTCTGATCTGACGACTAACCTTCAAATACCCAGTGTGATATTTCCATACAAGTGCAGTACCGCTTACCGCTTCCAGTAGATATCGGTCGAGGCGAACCGCAGGTGTTTCATTATGCCCCTGTAATGACGTCACAAACATCGGGTTACAGCACCGCTACACTGTCCGCTTGCTTAGTAACAGGAGAAGTAACTTAAAAGGTTTATGTTCTCTAACTTTACACTGAAGTTTGCAAGTATTTTATAAATACATTATTCTTTTACTTGTTATGTAGGATATCGGGTCATCTATAGTTGGTCGACCCCATTTACCCTGAGTTAGGCGGATCGCACACTTAACGCACGCAGGAGCGCTAATACGTCGCAGCGGTCTGTCAGATCCATATTAGAAATGTCAATTTTCATAATTAAACCGCTCAACCGCTATCGCAGCGTCACAGATGTTTTACCCTATGACGGCACTAATATCAGGTCTGGCTACTATCTACTTGCTTAGTTAAAGAACAACTACATCACTTTAATACGTTAATTTTCTAACAAAGTTTTCAAAAAATGCGAATATTTAATTTTCAAGGGTTTCATGTGCCGTGTACTATGTCTATAGTAGTTCAGTAGCAGGTATAAATCAACAACAATTGATATCACTTATTTGTAGGTAGGCAAACAAGTATTTTGAATAACAATATTATATTACTACCAAGGAGATTGACACGCCAATATCAACGGAGTGAGTGGGATGTGAGTGACAAGTTTATATCCCATTTAATTTTATCGAGCCCCTTCAAGTTCTTAGCGATATCACCAAAAATATCTCAAAAATCAAGTAACTAAAAATATAGGTACATTTTGAGACTATACTACTATAAGTACATACAAATATACGTACACATATCACGCCTCTATCCCTTGCGGGGTAGGCAGAGCGTTAGCGGCCGTAAAGATACGGTCGCTATCGCCACGTTTGTCAAATATTGAGGGCTGTTTGAGATAATTCGGGTACATGATGATTCGTGTGTATATGATTTTAAACTACTTTATATGATGTATATTAGGTATATATTATATAATATGAGTAGTTTTATTGTAATGTGTTTGACGTTGTCCTTGGACTTTGTCTTATTTGACTTCTTTATTTTTTGGAATAAACCATCATAGCATGATTATAAAAAATACCGAACACCTAATTTTAGATTCCCTAATAAAAGGCATTTTGATATTCCTTTGTAACAGCAAGAACTAATAGTTGATTACGATAACAATAATAATTCAATTTAAAAGAATTGACACCAAAATTGGTTCGTCTTTCCCCCGTTGCCTATAAATTGTTAGGAAATAGCTACAATGGGGCGAAATTTCGACGCAAATGTCATAGTGTAATGTAGTTTATTGCCTACGAGTAAATAATAATAAAATGATAAAAACTTTTTTTTATAATTTCAATAAGTTGTTGAAAGGTGTTTATTTATTTAAAATCTATAGAGCAGCTCTACCTTTATAAAGAAAAACATAGACATTGCTATAGAGTAACCGGGACCGTTAGCCTAACGGGCCTTCGTAGTACTAAACTATAATTTCCAGCTTGTACTGTTCTAATCAAACTGGGAACAAAATCACAAAATAAGCGTGTTTTCAAAGATTTGAGAACTAACATCCCTATTTACTCACTGTGCATGTATTTTTGTGGCACAGTATGATAATATAATATTATGTAAATTGTTTGTGCCGCTGCCAGCGACCGTGGACGAAAGAAAATCTTCGGAAAACCGTGACTATAATTCAGAGGATATTGGATATTGCTTAATCTAAAGCCAAATTGTATTCAATCGAACACAACGATAATCCAACGAACTATGAAGAGATTACAGTTTCACTTTTGTCATTTTTATTTGACAAGTGAGTATTGTGAGCTCCAGGTAAGAAATGTACTATAAGTATTATGACGCCATTGATACAACTGATACCTCAATTTGTGTACGTAATCATTGTTTTAACCTATTTTTACAATACTGGCTATACTCCCGACAGGGAGAGGCCTATGATCACCATTGAACTGTTGTGGCTGTTTAGGTTGAGGTTTAATCGATTTTAGCCAAATTTAACCTTTTTTAGGTTAACTAAAAACAAAGGTTTTCGGCTTTAGTGGAATAGCAATAGCACCTATCAGTAATGTACCAGTTTTACCATCCAGTACCATCTCCTACACTATGTAAGCGTTCATGTTTTCTATGTGGATGTTTGGATGTTTTGAACGCGTCGTCATCGTCAATGTGAATCAATAAATTCAACCCTTTTTATGATTCACTCATTCGGTTTTATTGGCGCTGTACGTGCTTCGAACGTGCATCATTCCACGCCGATAAAAAATTCCGAGCGCCTCTTAAGTCGCATACGAAAAAATATTAAGAATAAAACGATGACGTACTTTTCTACTTTCGACGTAACGTTCGAACGTCGATATTTTTAATGGCCCGTAATGAGGTTATGCTATGTTTATTTTTGAATGTTTCTTCAGAGTTTTCGTATAAATTATCATCAAATATTACCATTTTGGGCTCGTTTGGGTATGCAAATAAAAGTAGCGGGCAGATGTGGACGAATTGGATCGAGTTTTTTCTTCCGAAAATTACATTTTTACATACAAAAATCACGCCTCAAACATCAAAACGGTTAGCATATCTATTATTGAATTTTTACATACGAAGCTTTATCACTTACTATTTTGCTCGCATGACAAGTCCTACACTTAAAATCTATTTACATATCCATCACACGTATCCTAGATTAACAAATTCGAGTTGTAGAAAGTAAGATACTTGTGGTTAGACCAGTGGTTGCAGATTTCCGTTCATGAAATTAGAAATCACGCTTTCAGATTTTGAGCTCAAGTTATGTGGTGCTAAAGTCGTGCACGGGGTTAACTTACATCTTGATAAATGGATACGAGATGCTTTTAATTCCATTTTATATGTATCCATTTTCATAAAGATAATGGTGTTTCCAGATACGAGCACTAGAGTTTTTAATTCCCTTAATGCTTTTATCCGGCTTTATAGGTATCTCGTTACTATCACCTGCAAATTATTGATACCTTTACTATATTCAATACAATTTTATAGTTATAAAACCAGTATTATGTTGATCACTTTAACTGCTACCTCGTACGTTTTGCATGGCACGCTCGTCGTGGCAAGAGAAGGGACAAAAAGAGAAGAATAAAACTGATAATTAGGTACTGATATTAGCAACAGCACATGCCTTACCAATTAAGGAATCCAGTACGACACAACTTAACCCTTTACCTACCCGAATTAATTTTTCCTCCCCCACCTACTATAAAAGTGCCGTCAGCAAAAACTTTGCAAGTTCACTAACTGCGGCAATAAAGTTCGTTATTGCCACAACGCTCTGACGCAGCGAATATTTACCTTCCACAGAGAAAAGACAATTAAAATAAGGCGGGGCAAAAACTGACAGGGAAAAAGCGTAGGGCTCCGAAAAAAGTTCCATTAAACCCCCGGTTACAAATGAGGGAGCACCCTGTGTTATCCAGTTATCCGGGTTATCACCATGAGAACGACGCCAGCCGACAACGTTTTGTTAACATGCTGGAGGTTGGCTGGGTATGATTGATACTCGATATACAGGCTGAGTCCTGAATGTAGGTGCTTATGTTTGACATGAGTTTGTCGATGCATAACCTTCCATTTCAGGAACGTTTACTGTGTAATACGTGCTTTACTTAATTATCATTGCCAAAAACATTTTTTGTTACAATAATAATATTCAATGTTTTATTTAGTGATTTATAGGCTGCTTAGAACATCTATAGAGTCATGTAAGAACAGCCGGATAAATAAAATCCGTGAAAACATCATGTATGTATTCTAGATGACCAAAATAAAACCCGATAGGAAAACTAAAATCTCATTTACCTATCTAGCAAAATATGCATGCTTGGCTACCTGTATCCTAGAGAAATCTTTTTCAAATGAATGCTTTGAAACTATTTTATCACTCGGTGTACGTATAGTTCAGCATATCATTTGATATTTTGCTACTTTGACATTCCGCTTCTTTGGAATTTTGTGGCGATGACATTATTTTGTGATTTTGTCAAATTTCTTTATTGAATGAAGTGAACGTGTCATACATCTTAGGTGTGTAATTTGTTTCAGTAGCACCTAATTTGTTACCTACTTACAAGCGATAATAGTGTAAATCGAAAAAAGGCTCGTGTGATCCTTCTATAAACTTCTCTTTTTGTGGTTTTGCTTTTTTTGTAAAAATGTTTACGAATTCACGTTAAAAGAGTCCAATAACGCTTTAAAAAGAGTCGTGGTATTCATAAACTTGTATTTGTAGATTTGATATTGATAGTGCTCTCGGCCGCGGTTCCGAGGTTGCTACTTTGAAAAACTAATTTAAAAGTTAAATAACTTCTATGCAAATTATCCAGTTGTTTTTGTATATTTTTCTGTGAACGTTGTGTTTTTGGTAGCATCCTTTTTTTTGTTTTGTCGTTATTTTTAGCTCCAGAACAAATTGTAAGCTTCGTAATACTCAAGCAAGTACGGCGGATCGCACACTTAACGCACGAACGAGCGCTAGAACATCGCAGTGGTCTGTCAGATCGATACTAGAAATGTCAGTACCCATACGAAAACCGCTGCAATATTTTAGCGCTCCGTCGTGCGTTAAGTAAGTGTGCGATCCGCCTATGTCCTATACGTTCTACCACAACAACACACAAAAGAACGCGCCGTCTGTCTTATTTGTGATAGTATGCAAATAAATCAGACTTTATCCTAAACTCTGATACTAAACAAGCAAGGTTTAATCCTATGCAAATAACTTTAAAAAATATATCGAGTTGTTATATACAGCTTTAACCAATTTGGAGCACCATTAGAGTAACCATTTAAGCATGTACGCAGAAACCGAGATGAAAAACGATTTTTTCTGAGATTGACATATGCCAGTGGAAGAAGGGGAGGCAGTGTTTATTTCATATTTCATTTATTGCAAAGAAAGGTGATCTTGACGGCTGGACGGCTGAACGTTCCATCATTCGCCGTGTGATGCCGGCTTAGAATAGCATCACCCCACATCCTTCCCGCGGGTGTCGAAAGAGGCTACTAAGGGGCTCGAGAGTATTGGTGTATTACAATTTTTAGGCGACAGGCTGACAACTTGTCGCTGAAGTGAGGCACATGTTTTCTGGAACAACCTTGGAAAACAATCCTCAAAAAATGTCAGACGTGGCGATAGCGACCGTATTTCTTATAGCCGTTACCGCTCTGCCTGACTTGCAAGAGATAAAGACGTGATGTATGTATGTATATATGTATCATTACTCCAAATGTGTACCTAGTGAAATAAAATTACATTAATCAATCATATTTTACAACCATGTGATTCGCTCGAATGAACTCGTGTTGTCGTTAAAATTATAAATTATTTTATAAACAATTAGTTTAAAAGTGTGTGTTTCTGAATTTAATTTCAAATCAATAAATAAAATCACATTGTATTCAGTTATTAAAAAGCTTTAGTTTTAATATTTTCATTTGCAAACGATGTTTAGTTTTTGCATAAGTCACAAAAACTAATTAACAGCGTTATCTGCGTTGGCCATGCAGGTAAGCCATTTTATAAACACCAGCGCATAGTGCAGTCGTGAAGCTTTGAACTGTTTGAATATGACGTCAAAGATTTTCTAATCAAGTTATCTGGTCATAGCCTAGATCTTGTATTCCGCTACTGAACAAAAAAAAAAAATACGAGTCCATACATAAAATTTAAATTGCTTTTTGTGTTTCTCTGTTTGTTTGTCTGTCATGAAAATTGCTAACTCTGTCGAAACCACACAACAGATTTAATAAGGTTTTAACAGATACTTCTAGAAGATTTAATGAGCCGCTAGTAGCAACCATAAAAAAATCGTTACTTGGTATGGTACTTAATTAGATCTAGAACAAGAAACACAGCAGTAGGTATAGGTACCATAAGTAATATTAGTAGAGCGTAGTAAACACTACGTAAATATATACCTAGGAAAGTATATATACACTAAGTAGAAACCTATATAGGTTTCCACCCAGTCATGCGTATGATTGATCCCTTGTTTTCAACTCATTATGTTTGTGCCCGAATATGGGATCAGACGTGAATTACCGCAGTTTGGACCATAGCATCGATATCTGCTTGCGTTTACATTCAATTTTCTGATCGGACTAAAATTGGTGAGTGGCTGATAAAATTTTCATCGCGCATCGCAAAACTCCCCGTCGTCTATTTTTGTGGGTGATTGAATTTCAGAACCGTTATTTTGCTTCCTGAAATCTGCTAAAAAAACTAAATAAGCTTGTAAAACCTAGGAACTCATGAAAAAAAGTTAATGATTAACGGGTAGCTAAATATTTTGTTTTGATTATTTGGAATCGGTTTTAAGATTTCTAATAGAAAACTCAGTATTTCTATGCAAAATAGTTGAGCAGGTAGTGATTAAAAAGTCAGAGAAATGGCTACCAGAAAACTTCGTATTTCTATAAAAAGTCACAAGCAGGGAGTGAAACCGTTGGATGAAAAGCGAGTGTACTTATAAGCAGGCACCGTAGTATAACAAACTTGAAAACTTACTACAGAGTTAAGGTATTTAGTCGGCTTCCTACATGACTAGACTACTCTACTTGCTCTTCAAAGTAGAACATTAGCTTTAGTAGTATTAGTTTCTAGCTCAGTTCAGCTATTTTGAAAAAGCAGATTTTGGTAGCGAAAGAGTTTTTAATGGTTGGTAGTGCCGGTGCTCAAAATGTATTTCATAAACAGTGTACTTTGATTCCGTATACGAAAATCTGCAACGACTGGTCTAACCATGCCAGTCACGCTTTCTATTACACAAATTTGTCAAGTAAGAGTATTTCTGGTTGATAAAGGTAAAATGTGGTACCAAGTTATGTATAAATGATTTTCAATCAATGGTTTTTTTAGAACAATGCAATGATAAATAAATGATTGCCTGTAAAATCCAGACTGCATTATTTGTTAGTACTCGAGAATTATTATAAAGAAACATTAAAAGAACTTGTTAAAAAGAAATATAACACAAAAAGGGTACGGGAAAGGAAATATATTTGTCAAAAAACTAAAAATTACTACGGCCAAAGAACTAATAAATTTGTTATACCTAAAGTTTTTAACAGGCTGGATTTTACTAGACAAAACACAAAAATGAGCAAGGGGACTCTAAAGAAGCGACTTAAAAATGAATTGATACTGCTTTTAGGTTAGACATGTTAAGAATAGCATGTAGTTAGTGCTTGTGATGTGTACCGCGACATAGATTTTCTTTACACCTTAGTGTCAAATTTGTTTCACCTGTTTTGATAAAACCTATACGATCTTACACGAGACTAGCTGGTGCCCGCGAACTTCGTTTCGCCATAATATATATTCCATCATTTATCAGCTATATATAGGACGACCACTGCTAAACATAGGCCTCTAAGAACCATAAAATAATATTAGCCAATATTAAATTGTTGGTAGGTAGGTACCAGAAAACTTGGTTTCTCAGACTATACGTAAGTAATTTAAAAAACTGTTAAATCGTATAATTTCAATTTCCACATGCAAGAAAGAGTAAGAAAACGGTGGTTGGTTTATAGTGTTTAGTCTTTTAGAGTCCCTAAAGGTTCAGTTTCTTGAAGTCGTCTTTCCCTGATACGATTTTTTAGCTTTCCAGTTCTCTTCCCTATATCTTCAACTTTCCGCCTCTTATGCCATTTTTAGCAGATTTTTTAAAACCGTGCAATATTTACTTCCAAGAGTATTAATTCCGTGAAGTAGACTGATGCCACATTTCTTGACATTGTGATGGAAGACTGAAGACCGAGTTCATGAGTGTGAATAAATAAAAACAAAAGCAAGTAATCATACTACTAATCCTATCCTATCCTACTTCCTACTAATAATATAAATACAAAAGTTTATATGTTTGTTTGTTACTCCTTCACGCAAAAACTGTTTAACTGATATTCATGAAATTGAACACAGACATAAAGGAGGTAAGTTGGATTAACGCATAGGAAAGTTTCCTTCGCGAAAAAATGTTCCTGTGTGATGCCATGACCGATTTCCACACGGGCGGAGCCGCGGCTAGGGTTACGTTAAATTAAGTACCTAAGGCTATTTAATTAAGGTCGTGTGCTGCCGGCAAAGTAGAATAGCACCTCTCTTCCCGTGGGAGTCGTAAGAATCAACCGAGGGAGAAACCTGACCAAGACCGGTGGCCCTGGAGAAGGACAACAGAATCTACATTTAAACCCGGAACGGAGTCTTTGTTTGACGCGTGTGACAGAGGTCTATCCTGCAGTCAATTTGGCTCCGCACGTATCGACTCGAAGTTCCTGTTGTGTCAGTCAGGGAGCCCGAGAGAGTGGCGCAGGTCTTGAGCAACCCTGCGTTTTCCAAAATTATACTCCAGACAAAGCAGTGTCTGTGGAAAATCGGCTTATACCTATAGCCACGAAAAGTCTTATCTCAGATACTGATTTGATCGTCTGGCACAAACGTATAAAATATAACTTTTGTCAGGAAAATTTTACAGAAATATGGAAAAATGTATCTTCTATATAAAATGTACCAGCCGATTGAGTCACTTTGAGTGAAAAGTCCAATTTTTATTAGTATTTCCAAAGAATATTTCAGAAAAAAGTTGCCGCACCCTGAAAATAAAATAGCTGTATTGTCGGCAAAACCTATAACATACTGCATGTACCAGACAAACATTGGCTAAATAGCCAGAAAATTTAAAAACAAAAAAGTTATTGCAATTTTCCCGCGTAGATTACGCACAAAGAAAACGATTCCTACATGAAGTTTGTATTGTCTGGCCACGCAACTTGCACGTCTTGCACCACGGAACTTTTGTATTCGAGGGTAATAATTATTGAATTATTAAAAGTGAAAATTATTCCAATATTAAAGAGATATTTTTGTAGTCGTCGACATATTCATAGATTTTAGTTTCCTTGTCGTAATCATGAGCAATAATTCGACAAACTCATTTGTTGAGGTTATAAAAATACAGATTAAAAATATAAATACGGCCTCATGTTTTTTTTCTTCCTGTGCGCTTATTCAAAGCGACACAAATCGTGCTGGCCAGTTCGAAATTTGAAATCAATCTCAGGTTCAATTAGCCCATACATATCCTTTTACTACGCGCCACTATGAAATTCACATGACCTACAAACTTATTTTATGTGTAGCAGCCAACCCCCCTTTTAGGGGTATGTTTTTTTTAGCCTATAACCTGGTCGGTGAATTACTTGACATTTTGGTACAATTTGATTCAAAATCCGTTGGGTCGTTTTCGCGTGATGCTTCCGCATATACACAAACAAACACACAAACATCATACAAAACTCATTCATAGATGTCGCCACACGTCTTTTAAAACGCGCTTTCGTTGTGTTTTCTCTAAACTATATAGGGTCACTGAACACTGACTTGTTACTGTCTTATAATATGTATAGATAAGTCTTTCTGCGGGACGCATCATAGGCCAGTAGGTAGTAAATAGCTTATAAGTTTTGCATGCATAAATAATTTGTTAGTTATAGTAATGTATAGGTATTGCAATGTTAAGTAAGCATAGAGTGCTATCTTGCCAACAAACTGCTTTCGCAGTTTGGCGAGAAAGTTAATAGTTTTATATTGTAATACCTGTAAGTTCTCAATAAATAAATAATAATAATGAGATGACAGTGACACTAATTTTCTCGGGATTAGATATTTTAATGCTAGGAAAAACATTATAGAGGAAAACTCTAATATTGGATGATGACAAATTGATAATTGAAAGAGGAACAATATTTCTGGGTACATTTTCATTCAAACAATACTCTAATACGTAACTTAAAACCTACAGATGGTTCAATTTTACGCTCAGTGATAATACCTCAAGAATTACCATAAGCCGACGTCCCTAATCCGAGTGCTATCCATAGATTATACAACCTCAGCTTTCCGCTGTGCAAGAAAATAATTGTAAGGTGAGTCACACAAACCCCGGACGAAATTGCGGTTCTAATGCTACACAAATGACAACATGTCCCTCACCTTACAATAATTACCAAATCTGATAAATACTTAAATTCATGATGAATTGATGATGGATGAAATTCTTCTTCACTTCGAATCTTTAGACGATGTGACAATTGTCTGTTGGAGATTTGGTCAATGTTTTTGCCAAAGACTGAATAATACGTATGTGCAAAAGTGCATGTGACGATAGTATAATTCGTGACTACCAATATAAATAACTCAGGCGCATCGCACACTTTAACGCACGATGGACCGCTAAAATATCGCAGCGGTCTGTTAGATCCATACTAGAAACGTCACTCCCCATATTAAAACCGCACTCGAAGGACGACGGTGCGAGAGCGCTACGTCAACAGCGGCCAAGCGGTTTTAGTATTGATCTGAAAGAACTCTGCGATATTTTAGCGGTCCATCGTGCGTTAAGTATGCGATTCACCTTAGTTGGGCAACTTTGTGTCCCACATGAGATGAAGCACAGTGACGCGGTGTCGCGTGCCATTATATTATTCTGATTTTTATAGTTTTTCATAAACCCCTTTCGCCAAAAACCGGATCCGACAAAACACGTAAAAAGTGCGTGCGATAAGCACCTTATACAACCTCAGCTTTCCGCTGTGCAAGAAAATAATTGTAAAGTTATTTACAGCTGTAAATTGCTAACATTATCTGTGCTCCTTAAATCATCGGCCGTGTTATCAGGTCGTAAATTACAGTGCTTGTATTATCAGTGCACACAATCGACGATGTTTCGCCGCGTTATTTCCGTGTTTCCGACGTTGTACGCTCCCCCTTATAACTAAAAAAAATGTTTATTCCGACTCGTGTACGCTTACCGTTAAAGAGAAATGTGAATGTAGTTGGTTGTCATTACGCGGATAATATTGTTATTAGGTATGTTTTAGACGCAACATCTCTTTTTGTTTATGATTTCTTTTATTCTTATTAATAATAATATTTACCAATTTTGACGCATTTCACGAAAACCGCAACTAAATGTCTGGCACAAGATATTATGGTTGCCTTGTAGCACCTACTTGTGCCAAAGATTCAAAACCGTAGTATTTGAATATTATACGCATCTACGGCGGACCGCACACTTAACGCACGTTGGATCGCTAAAATATCGCAGCGATGCTTGATTCTTTATTTTAATTTTGCAGCGCTTTGATATTTTAGCGGTCCGTCGTGCGTTAAGTGTGCGATCCGCGTACCATGTATTCTACATCTTAATTACTTAATGTATATACAATGCAAAAAACTTGTACTTTAAGTATTTAGTGTTTAATTTAATAATTTAGGTAGCGCAAGTACGAAGCATGCTTTCCATCTGCGCCACCCAGATCTCATACTAAGTATATTGAGTTTCTTTAATAGAAATATTGTGTTTCTTTTTTTCATTCATTTATGTACGTTTGCTACTTATAACGTAGGTTATCGTAGTAGCTTGAATTTCATTGCGGAGTGACGGTGACGGTGTTTTTGGAACGGTGTATGTTTGATACTAAATAAATGATATGATAATTTGATTTTAGTGAAATTCAGAAATTTCGACCGCAGCGCTGGCAAGGATTGAAAATGCGAATTCGCTTTTTTTTATATACGCTCTGTACGCTCAACGCGTAGCGACGTAATAAAATTAAGGTGTTTCGTTGTACGTAGGTGTTCAAATCTGTATTGAATATTTTTATACTTCTCTATTAGTTTCTTGGAACACTATAGTCAATTTCATAGTCAGGCGTGTGAAATTAAGCTCCCATTATGAAATTTTATCTAAGTTATATTTTGTGTTTAAATAAATGTTAAGACACATTTTTACAATTTCGTAATCGCAAACGTAAGCTTATTTTATAATGTGTATTTGACAATCTGCAGGAAATTTACGAAGTGGCGAAAAGAATACTCCATTTGTGTGAGGAGCTCACTTCAAAGTCCTCTTTAAGAAAAAAAATGTTTATCTAAAGCGCCAGGATTTCTTGCATTTCGGGCGTTTTTTTACAAATCCTTCTTCCCCTCCCTTTCGTTAAATGGGCCGGGGTGACAGATCTCCTTCTGGTCATATTGTTTGTAAGTTCATTTTCTGGTTTATTACTTTTATTTTTGGTCGTCCTTTTCCCGTTTCGTGTCTGACTTCGTTTTATTTAAACATCATATTCTTGGATGAGCAAACCACATTTCAAATAACTGTTAAGAAATTCAAATTTACTGACATTATGTTTAAAAAACGGCGACAAAATCCTTTGCGTGGTTTTGTAGGAGGAGTTCATGACACAGGCATACAGAGCAACGCAAGAGGCGACTTCGTGCGTGTTGATACTATTCATAAAAGTCGTATTTGTAGCACAATACACTATCATACTTACATAACCGCTAAACTGTTGAAGCAGACCATTAGCCGCGCTAAGTTTTCCTAGACAGTATTACGTGTAACGGCCGCTGTACACGGAAGAGTAACATTTACTTCTTACAAGGCTCATATTTGCTTCGCGGAACAGACCGACCGACATTAAACGTGGTTTTAGTAGTTTGTAGCTTAGAAATTATTTTATAGAACTGTGTTTGTATGCCAGATACGAGGACAATGCTTAGCTAATAGTAAAACATCATACAGTCATAGTAATAGGGCATGGGATGATTATTAACAATGAATTAAATGGGTGTAATGCCGGCTTAGAATAGCATCACCCCATTTCTTTCCCGTGGGTGTCGTAAGAGGCGACCAAGGGACTTGAAGGTTTCATGTGTATTACCATTATTAAGCGATAGGCTGACAACCTGTCACTATAGTAATACACAAATTATCTCATACGGTCCTCTAAATTTGTCAGACGTGGCGATAGCGACCGTATTTTTACGGCCGTTTACGCTCTGCCTACCCCGTAAGGGATAAAGGCATGATATATATATATAATATATTTAAATGTATGTATGTATGTAGTTTAATAGTTATCTAGGGATATTTTCTCAGCTTCAGGAACAGGAATAAAAAAAATTATTTAACCACTAAACGGTAGTTCATTTCTGGATTTAAAAAAAAATGCTACTCGTACTTACCTGGTAGTAGACAATGAAAGTCGCTTGACTTTGCTACCTTTCTATTTTCTCTCTTTTCGTGTGGAACACCGAGTCATCCAACGACCCGATTAACTCTATAGTGTCGGAGTTTTTCAACCACCTTCGAGAAGTAGCAGGCTTGACATGCTTGTTTAAGACCGCTGTCTAAGTGATCATAGACAGCAACCTACGGTTTAACGTGCTATCCGAAACACGGAAAACGAAAACAAGATTTATTGTTTCCTACATTTCAATATGCAACTTCCATCGTTTTTTGTTCTGTTCCTGGAATTATAAATGAATCACAGTTAGAAGTTAAAAACATGCTTTATTTCTTTGTAGTTCTTAGGATTGACTCCTCAAAATGATGAGTGTATGCGAAAATGTAATTTTTATATGAATTTGAAAGTTGTACTTAATAAGCATTATACCTACCTATCTTTCGCACATCATTGCAACCTTCATTTTATATTTTAAATTAATTTTGCTATTAAACAAACAAGGTTGCACTTATCGTTGAACCGTATTAGAAAAATAATTTTAAGAGTTACTCTTAAAAATTATAAATTTTAGTTACTGTAACTAAAATATATTGCTAATTTTCATAAAACTGAACACGATTTCGTATTACAATCATTTATATGGGTACTACCTACAAGTCATAATATCAAGATTTCACAAACCTATCTTTCAATAGAAAAACGGATAAATAAACTGAGCGTCCTGAATAATTTACAACCTCCCCGATCCCGATGTTGTAATTCTCGTGTAGGTAACCGCAAAAATCCTCCGTAAGAACTAGAGATGTGCCGACTGTGGTGACTAACCAGGTTCAAAATTACCGATTAGTCACCGACTATAAAATGGCTTACAAGTTGACCACTTCGACTCCTAATCAGATCGGCGCTGATGTGCCCGGAGATGGCCATTGTAGCCAATTCTGGCAGTAATCTATCTATCTATTACTACCAGCATAGATACATAGTTAAGGTGTAAAATTAGGTCTTTTCTTTTCATATTTTTCTCTATGTACGTCTGTTACGGACAAAACAAACTTTTTATTAACCACAAAACGGATTTTGAGTGACTCTAGAGATAGGTCCACTTAGGTGGTTGTTAGTTCTATAGACTATAAAACTATTATCTATGTACTTGTGGATAAACAAATATTCAATAGGCTTAATTTGTAAGTACTTATACCTACTTATACTTATACTGTACTTATACTTATTGTATTTTTTTCCTATAATTTGTAAAAACTTTAAACCTCCACCGAAATAAAAAAATTTATACACAATATTCAACTAATCCTGCTATTCAGTGTTAGCTTAACAACTGGTTGTAGTTACCGACTATTAGAATGAGTGACTAGTCAGATTTCCAAACTAGTCGGAGACTTATCTGCGGTACATCTCTAGTAGGAACATTTTTTATACGGATGAATCAGTAACTGCTCCCAAAGGAAAATTAAAACAACGGTTGAACATTTGTCTTATACCTACTTTTGCTGCCCACAAATGTAGGTAATGCCCGTTCCGCGAAATACGGCGAGATATTGAGGCATTATATTTCCGCTTTGCCGTCAAAATGTGGAACAAACGAGGATAAAAGTATAAATCTACTATTGTAAAGATTCAATTATGATATATGATTATGGAACATAAAGTGGTTCCCATGCGCATTTTATCTATATTTTAACCGCATCCGTACCTTACGCATGCGTCTGTCAGATGCAAGGTTTATCATTCAATAAAAATAATTACATACATATATCACGCCTTTATCCCTTGCGGGGTAGGCAGAGCGTTAACGGCCGTAAGAATACGGTCGCTATTGCCACGTCCGACATTTTTGAGGATTGTTTTCCAAGGTTGTTCCAGAAAACATATGTATTACTATAGTGACAGGATGTCATGTCAGCCTGTCGCCTAAAAATTGTAATACACCAATACCCTCGGGTCCCTTAGTCGCCTCTTACGACACCCGCGGGAAGGATGTGGGGTGATGCTATTCTAAGCCGGCATCACACGGCACAAAAATATTTCTATAAATTATATACTCGTAATAACAGACGTTGACGAAGGAACAACGCAACGCAAATTTATCTTTATCTTTATCTAAGAACTTGCGTTGGCATGTGGTTCTGATACACTTATTTATCTTTGTCTTTATCTAAGAACTTGCGTTGGCATGTGGTTCTGATACACTTATTACGGTAAATAGGGAAGATGCAACATATTTTTTGCTCCAGCGTCCGTCAAGTGTGAAAGAAACTTACAGACATTGGAAAATCAAAGTGAATTTTTGACAATGTATAAGTACCTACCTACGTCTTAGCCAAAAAGTTTTTTCAGTATCGATAAAATTTTGTACAGGAAGAATTAAAGGTACCGAGACGTATTTTAATTGCAGCACATCACATAAACCTATAGCGATCTACTGCGCAGGAATTAGCCATCATATACCAACCATTTCCTCTATACCAACTTCTATAAAATGGAATGTCATGTTCCCATGTAAGTGACTTCGTGTTTTTAATGAGAAATAAAGTATCTTTGAACCTAAGGTATACCTACGCTACGCCATTAGTTACTATTTCCGGCTTTTGCCATTATCAATCGCCCTTTTTCAGACATTGGCCAACACTTTGCTTGCCAAAGATTAGTGACCTCTAGTGGCTACAAAATGAAGCTTACTCAAGTGGCTCACTAGCATACAAGATGCAACAGTTCTCAACATATCGGAGAGATGGCGCCACGTGACAGAACAATGGGCCTGAAACGCGGTATCGAAATGACCACCGCGCAACGCATATATACAACTTCTAATCCAATCCAGGTGGACCCGTCGGTCCCCTGGCCACAACACTCGGCCAGACGAGTAGCTACCCTTTTCCGACACCACCTGGATTCCTCCTGTCTCCCGCCATAAAAGCATAGCCTCGATTCGAGATCACGCTTGATCCACCATTCATCCATTACCTAGGACAATGCTACCAAATACAGTCAGCAGTGGGCATGTATTATTTCGCGCCCAAAACGGTGGCATGTGGATAGAACAGCGTGGATGATTTACCGATACTCATTTCACTGCGGGTTATTTTACACGGATTCCGAACTGCTGACCTACAAACATGGTAATGGACGGTTTTTATGAGCGCTCGTGCCTAACGGTCAATTTACCTTCATATCCTATGTAGCAAAAAAAAAAAACACATTAGCTCTGTCATAGAAAGTCTTCTACGTATGGCACCCCTAGCTCTTTATACTTGGTTCAGTTGTTTTCAGTTATTTAAAAAAAATGATCAAATTAATTTGCTGTTTGACTTGATTCAAGCCTTACACGTCAGCTGAACTTCCAATAACCTCCAGCCACCAGAACATATAAATCATAAAAATGTAACCAAACGAATATTTTAAATTCCGAAAGCTTACCGAGCTTTTCAAATCCGGCGCCGGGGGATAAAAGAGGCAAGTCATAAGAAAGGAACAACGCACCAGTGTAGTCATCACGAAAACGACTTGGACAAAAGATAGGCGGTCCCTCGGCCGTTTGTCAAACCTATATACTCGAGCCGCAGACGCCACAGTTCATTTCGCTTGTTATTTTTTGCACATCTTGTCTCTGGGCTTACGTTGGGAAGCAGCCAAGTTCAAGGCCTGTCTTTTGAAATTGTAATTCACCTATTGAATATGAATAGCCAGACATTTTGTGAAAAAACAGATGTTGTTCGGCTATTCTTGCTAGGTACTTTGTTTGAGTTTGTATAAATTTTAATATATAATACAAAGTCTTCTACGATTTCTCAATTATTCTTTCACCATTCCTCAAGCTATTTTTGTCAAGTTTGTAATTCTTTCAGATTTGTTTAAACGAAATAAACCTCTGCAAACAGTTGTATTCATTTGGTAATCGGATTGCTGAGCGTTAAAATGTTGCTTTTAAATAAGAAATTACTAATTTCCGTGGATTTATTTTTACTTTTTAAACCACAACAGTACTGTTGTAACTTTTAAAAGCATATTGTCACTTGAAGCTGGCTGGAAAAAATGAAGAGTGATAAATTATCGGACATATTTTGTCTGCATGTCACAGGCGTTCGAGCCTGCGTGTTGCTCCGCACATAAAACATTCCCGGCGGTGGAAACGTTTCCGTGACATTCCTACGACTGTTACAGTAAAAATACTGGTTTTTTTATTTAATTTTTATGGACAAAATGAGTTATTGTTAGTTAACTTTATATAATTTGATATAGGTAAATGACTACAGGTTAATAAATGATTCCTAATAAATGATTAATAAATGACTCTAGGTGTACTGCAGATATTATAGCGAGAATCGCTATGGCTAAACAAGCGTTCAAACACAAGAAAAATTTACTCACAGCCAAAATTTCAAAGAAAGTCAAAAAGCGATTAATCAAAACGTATATCTGGAGTATAGCACTTTATGGAAGCGAGACGTGGACTATGACCCAGAGGGATAGAGAGAGGCTCGAAGCATTCGAGATGTGGTGTTGGAGGAGGATGCAGAAAATAAGCAGGACTGATAGGAAGACGAACGAAGACGTCCTTAAGACAGTAGATGAAAAGAGAAGTTTGTTAAGAACCATAGAAGACAGAAGAGGAAAGATGATGGGACACCTGATACGACACGATAATTTCCTGAAGAACATCATTGAAGGGAAAGTAGAAGGCAGAAGAGGCCGAGGTCGACCAAGGCGAAATTACTTTGACCAAATAAAAGAAAAAGTTAATGTCGTGTCGTATCAGGAGGTCAAATCACTGGCGGAGAGACGAATAGAATGGCGGTTACTCCACCGACAAGAGCTGGGCTCTTAAATCTTAGAAGAAATGACTACATAGTTATCATTTCAGTACATATTGTATAGAATTTATCCGGTAGCATTTTTTTTTACATGGTAATTAAAAAGGTCTACGCCTGCGAAAATAATCGACATTGCTCACGAAAAAATACTCAATTAATTATATTACTATCACTACAATAATGACAAGCAACTTTACCAATAATCTGTTCAGTGTGGGAGGCAATACAGTACAAAAAATAAGTACACACAATTATTTACGTAATTATATCGTCTTATACCGTAATTTGCGTAATTACAGAACCAACCAAAAGCGATGATAATTACGGTAAAATTGTAAATAGGCCAGAATTACCACGAAAGAAGAAGTTTACGAAATCAGTAAAACGTGCCCGCGATAATAATTATCACAGCTGAAATATGGTGAACGGAAACCATAAAGAAAATTTCATTTTATGGTGATAAGATTTCACAATGAAGACTTTTGTTTTTGGGTGTTTGAATGAATGTTTTATAATGCAAAGGATTTTAAAATTACAGCTTATTTGAAAAGGGAGAACTATTAGGATAGAAATAAGAATAAATTTTCGTTTTGCGTTTTTTAGCTTGCCATGTTTTACTAAATATCAACTTTTTATTGTTTCAGGTAAAATACTATGCAGTTGGTATATTGTAAGTTTGACATAGTATAGAGATTTAAATGAGGATAGTACACCTAAGTACATAGAGATTGGAGAGTTGGCGCACGGGGTGGTAACTTTAAGTAAACTGAAAAAAGTTCTTTTATAGATTGAAAATCAATACAGTAGTTCTACTGAGACAAGAATATAAGCTAATGAATGAGATATATATCGGTGAAAAAAAACATCATTAATTTAAATAAAATGAAAATGAAAATCGACCGCATTGTTTCATCTCAATAGTCAAAAATTAAAACTGAATTCTGAAGGCTTTTACACAGGCTACACCTGCGTTAGCTCATCAAGCCGTCTAGTGTTGCAAAGCCCTTATTAACTGCGGCATGAGAGGAGTCAAGTGGCCCGACGACCTGACCCTGAGTGGGGGTGGAAAGTGCCCCCAACCCCCTCTTGTGAAAACGTCAGGTGTATGAACTAATGAGTGCTGGTTGAGTACAACAGATTATTGGATTCAAGACTGTCTGTCAGCTGGATTGTCGGTTTCTATGACGGAAATAAAAATAGGCGTCTGAAAGTAAGCATACAAATCAATTCCAAAAAGATATATTATAATAATGAATCTAATATCGGAAAAATTCAATAAAATTTGTGTCGTGGTAAGAACCCAATTTCAGTCAGCGAAAGAGTCAAGTCAAATATTTTCACAAAATTTTATCCATTCTTAACTAGATATAAAATTATATATTAAAGATAATATTTATTGAGCAATAAAAAAGATAAAAGAATATTTTATAATAAATCATAAATACCTTTAAGTAACGTAAGTTTCCAAACATTGTAAGTGAACGAACAAAAACAGTTAAAAGGTTGTCTTCTTGAAGAACATGAATATTCTTTTTACTAAGTAAACTGTAAACGAAACACAAAACGGACAAACTTATACTTAGTCGCAGAACTTTGCTAAGATAAATTGACAAAACATTTTAACTTTATTGGAACAAGTTGGGTAAGTCTTGCTAATTGTTACTTGTTGGAAAACCTTTTATTCAATTTAAAAAGTAAAGAAGATTCCAGTTGTTGCGGGCTTAGGTACAGTGTTTTCTAGTCACCATGCTGTAATTTCTTCTCTATTTATAAGATTGTTTTTAAAGTTCTGTGCTAAATGTACCCACTAAACAGATTTTTCGCTGAAAATAATAATTGGACAAAATTTACATACATTTAGGTACCCGTTGAAATCGAAAATAGGAAAAAAATGAGGGATTATAGCCAACTAATGTCTGAAATGTTATAATACCACATCAGTAAGCAAATATGATCAAAAAGTTGAGTATACTGTTTGCAATTTTTTCACTTGCATAATGTAACAGTTTTCAGTTTGGGAACTCAGCTTTCTGAAGGGAAACTCTTAATTTATCTTTGATTTGTTCAATAAAATCCCTATAAATTAGCAGGAATGTGCTCTATTGGGATATAAAAAGCCAAGTAAAGTGTCATAGATCGCCGATGGCAAGGCGACCGCCCACTAATACGTTTTTACAATCGCCCGTTGGTAATAAAACAAGGATGGTCCTCGGATTAAGCTCATATATCATTCGTTTGATGGCCCTTTTTGCCGTAATCATTCATTTTTGTTCCGTCGTGTTCCGCTTCCTTTGCGCTTAAATGCCCTTTGTTTGAGTAAACTTTTCTATCAATTTAAAGTTTTTTGTTATAATAAATCATTTTTTAATTAGCAGAAAAGTTTTGTTTGCTCTGTTCAAAAGATTATATCTAAAGACAACAGAAACTCTTAGGAAATTTTACATCAATTTGGCTTTTTATACAATGTACATTAATTTTAGGATTTATTTACTCACCGTCGTAGGCACCACCCCACATTCATATTGTGTAGTCACCATATCGCTTACCGCATTTTCGGTAACTTAATGTCAAGAGTCGCGTGCTTAACGAAGCTTAAATTCTTCATGTCGTGCCTTTAAATCAATTAGCGGGGGCGAGGGCGTCTTAAAAGCTTTATAAAACCTTTGTAGAACCTTTGTGAATCTACAGCCTGAGTCGAATTATGATGGGGTGGCGTTACACTAAGTTATGGATCGAAAGTTTCTTTTCGTAGCTTAATTTTAAGCCGCTAGTACTTAAAGTATTGTAAACAGCTGTTGTACCTATTACTTTTCTATATAAAAATTAAAATTTTGTACATAATTCTTTATATATTTCCTTGTACATTTTTTACATACAAGTATCCAGTGTCAATTAAAATTGGAAAAGGTAAATAAAATACTACGTTACAAATGGAATCCAAACTTATCAAATTCAAAATTAACAACAATAAAATAATGTTTTTCTATCATGTACTTACTTTTCAATACCTACTTGTTTTATAATAATTGTGCTCTCAACAACTGTTAAAGGTTTTCTCATTACTCACACAAATAACGAGAACCAAGGGTAGTTCGAACTCATTGTTTTCAATCAAGGTAGCACTTAAGCAGCGTTCCAACTTGAAAGCTTGAAACAAGTTAAAACCAAAGTCAATACTGATCTAGAGACCGAGTAATATCGCTACCACAGGTTCTATCGTCCAATTTATACAAACCCTTCATGACCTAATGCTAGTTTTCGAATGGTTTTCTGGTTTTGATTTTAGATAGGTACTAGAAAAGTATCTAACTGGTTGTAAAATTGTTTGAAGAATAATACTAGAATTTCTAGAAACTTTCTCAGAAATCTCGACTAACTGATGGCTTTTTGTGAATATAATGTTTGTTACCAAACCTACTTCAGACCTATGGCCTTGGACAGTGTACATGAAGTCAGCTACATTTGTAGAGATAAAAACATTCGAGCTATTACAAATGGATGCCTTTACATACCTATTTTGATTCCAGTTACGATATACACGACACACTAAACAAAGGTTGTGACCTTTTTGTTTCTTACTCCAACATTTTTCACCTTCTTACGTATTACGTACGTACGTTATCTATGCTCCTTAAACCACACAAGCAAAAGATCAAAATGGCAGTTTTTACCAACTACATGAGGATCAAAATTCTTTCGTTCTTTAAATGAGTGACAAGATCTATGAGGGTGAGAGAATCTATGTGCTGATCGCGGGCACCAAGGAAGGAAATTTAAAGTGAGTTCCGCTCCGCTTCTGCCCGTAACATAGATATTTGCAAGCTTTTAGCCGGTTCCCACAATTTGTTTGTGATCAATCCAGGAGCACCTAAGTACCACTTTGCTCAGAGTGTCTGAAACGAGTCAAGAATAAGATCAATATTAACCCAAAGACAGGGCAATTGCCGCCACTGAATTCATTTACCATTTTCACATTATTATCGGTTTATATTGATAAGAAAATGCTATAAATTAAATGATTTGATGAATATGAATACCTACTAGTTTAACTAAAAAATATTCTTGCTAATATTATGCTATTTAAATACCTTACTTAAACCAGGATCATAAAACCAGGTAACTACATCACAATATTTTTTTTAAATACGGTTTAATGGCTGACTAATGTCTACGATTTGTTTGGGAAATTTTTGTTTAAAACCAAACTGGTTTGGCAAACCGGCTTTTTAAGGTAGTTCTAGTCCACGAAAATGTTTTTCTTCCAAAAATTAGTTCCCACGACTTGCGTACTTGTTTAGTAAACCTTTTTCGAATATGGAACACAACATTGCGTATCACTATAAGTTTTCAGCATAAATTCCTCTCCGATGCAAATGAGCTAAACCAAAATGGCTTCGCAGTTCACGTCAAAGCTGCTAAGTTAAAGCGAACCGTTTGAAAGTACAAAGTAAACAATGGAAGCAGAACTGGGAGCTGTCGCGGTTTCGGTCTCTAAATCAATTAGATCCAAGAACGACCCGGCTTTAATAAGAAGTTACGGTTGCCGCCATAAAGTTGACCACGGAACACGGACGGGTAATGGGGAATTGTCTAAAGGGATTTTTATTATAACCGGACTAGCCACTCCAGTTTGAGAGGTATTTGTGGCGAGCTCTATCTACGTATAGCCAATAAGAGGATAAGATGTCGTGGACACTACGAAAGTGTCAAAACACAGATTGTTTCTTACTTTTTCATAATATATTTTCTGATCTAGTTTATTATATAAAAAGCTCTCTCTGTAAGTACTTAGAATAGGCTTTAGGGAAGCAAAATTCATAATAGTCTCGAAATCAGTTAAATATTGGTCAAATAATTCCCATATAAAAAAATTGCGGGTAAAATTGACAACAGGTGTTTATGTAGTCAAAGTAAATAGGTTTTGAAAAAAGTAACACACTAAACTCCCCTACTACCAACATAACCAAACACGCTGAAATCCCTAAAGACTTCCTTCAATATCCTAAAAGTATACAAAAAAGCTTTAAGCACTTTTTATTGTCCAAGAGAGCATAGCAAATCAATTTGTGTGCAGTGGGTAAGATAAAATGGAGTTCCAGTGGCGGCGGCCCGTAAAGTGGTCCACGGCCCGAGGGGCCAGCGAATCACGGCACCTATAAAAACGTGTGTTGTTTTATTTTGCCTAAAGGACTCGTAATCCCGTGATGCCATTAGAGTATGTAGGAGCGATGTGTGTTATTCTTTCCTTAGGGTCGACACATACCCGCAAGTAACTTAGCTCCAAATCTTTTGATGTATGAATATCTGTGTCAGAATTACACAGTGTGTTATCTGCTTGCCGTCATTTTCAAACCATATTCCAACTGCTGCAAGCGCGTAGATTTAGTTTTTCATTATACGGGGTGTAAAAAAATTTGCTGCAAATATTTTATGGGATAAATCAGCCCATGTAACTGAACCACTTTCCCCTAGAAACATAGGTCGAATCATTAAAAAAAAAATTTGACCTCTCCTACAGTTGACTCGCTTCGCTCGCGGCTGCTATATTTTGTATGGGAGGTCCAAAAATTGTTTTCATATTTTGACCTATGTTCCTTGGGGAAAGTTGTTCAGTTTCATGGGCTGATTCATCCCTTTAAATATTTGCAGCTAATGTTTTTACACCGTATATTATTTACTTAACAACTTAATGTACACTAAAAACACATACAGGACAAGTAGAGACAGAAAAAGGACACAAACATTATTTTTAAAGGATCATGACAAAAATATCAGTTGTCCCAGTGAATCTAATCTAATACCTACTTAAGCAAAATGTACGGAAGAGCTGTATTTATTTTATCGCCATTTCGGAAATGGTCTTTTGTAAAAGTTCTTATTACTAGAATGAAGGTGAGATACGAATCAGTCAGATTTAATCAAATATCAATTCCTGTTACTTCAAAATATGATAACTTGGTCGGAAAACGATGTCATTATCGGCAGAAATTTTGAACTCCAAAACATTTTAAATTAATATTTCGTACAATCTAAAACTCCTCTACTGAACTATTACGAGTTTTCGCGTCACAGATTCGCGTGGCCTTACCGGTAGGTATTACAATTAATTAACGGTTTGATCGCCTTAAGGATTAACTTACAAAAGCGGATTAATTCTATAAACAGGTGGATAAAAACAAGCATTTGGCTTGAGCTGGTTGAAAAAGAATATTAATTATTTTTTGCATGCCGGAATAATTAAAAAAAGTATAGCAATTAGCACATTGTATTCGGATACAATGTATTAATTTTTAATTAAACCACAGTATCAGGATTATAAGAAATGTCTACGGAGGAGTAGAAATTGAAGTCGGAGCCAAGGTGAGGTATTCAAGTCGGGATAAAGTCCCCTCCTGAAGCTAACATTGTGACTTTCTCAAAAAATGCTAGGTAATAAAAAAAATTGGTACTTCAAAGCAAGCAAATTTGCTAATTATTATTTGATAGCTACAAGCAGAACCGTGATGATGATGATGATAAGATGACCACTAACTGGTTCTTATCGAAGAAAAATAGGTAAAGAAAAAGACACCCTTTAAACTCTATGAATAAGTTCTGAGACGCATGCAACTTGCAGCTACAGTTTTCGTCTCGCAAATAATGTGTTTTGAACTCTAGCTTCAAAATTATTCCACTTTCAACTCGATGTTGACTGTACATACAAGCGTGTAGAAAAGTTTTTGAATCAGACGCAGGAGTGTTGAACTGTTTGCTAGTAAACTTCGATCGTAATGAAAAGTAAATTTCTCGTGTCGCCGAGGACACCAATAAAACTATTTTCTTTTGAGAGTTAAAAAAGGTGGAGGAAGCCTGCCAAAAAAAAATATTGAGTTATTCTTCAATAGCTCTATTTTTGTTGGTTATTACACAGATCTAGTTTTACGAGTATACTGAATGAAAATAATGTACAGAGTTTCCATAACTTGATTTACATAAGTTTCATATATTTTTCACCTCTAACAATGTGCAAGGAACGTAATATTTTATATTCGTAAGTAGGTACGTGAATATAAATAAACAATTTTTTTTAAGCCCAAACAACTAGTACATACATACTATAGTAAAAGGATGAGTTATTCAATTCTTAAGAGCGTTCAATTTACTAGTTGTTTTGGCTCCGTCTAGAACATTGTTCACTTTGATATTTCCCGTGACTCGGTGGATCTGAACTAATGGAAAATATTTACTCAATCGTTCCAAGTTCTTTGGCTGAGGAAACGAGGTAATATCGTAAAGAAAATATCAAGCAATAAGTTTAATACGCCGCCATCTTGGCTTGAGTTGTGTTTGATTTTACACTAATCAAACTTTCAATTCATCATTAAATGTCACCTGTTCAAAACTACACAAGTAATTTTAACAGTTTCTTTTTCTTCAGATAGAATGATTGAAAAGAAAGGTCTCTGTGATTATTATATGCCGGAAAAATGTCTTTCACGGGAAAACGATTAGCAGTGGGTGCGACCGCTGGACGTGCCGCTACTTAATACAAATAGGCATTTCTCGTCAATTACACTATATTGAAAAAAAAAACACTTTGAAGAATTTGCGGTGTCCATAATAGGCACCGAAACGCAAAAAGCGACTATATCTTATATCATTTATGCATTGATTAACGTAGGAATGGCGGATTGCACACTTAACGCGCGACGGAGCGCTACAACATCGCAGCGGTCCGTCAGATCAATACTAGAAACGTCACTCCCCATACTAAAACCGCACTCGATAGACGACGGTGCGATAGCGATGCGTCGACAGCGGTTGAGTTTTAGTATGTTGATTGAAATTTCTAGTATGGAGCCGAAGATGTTTTAGCGCTTTGTTGTGCGTTAAGTCTGTGATCCACCAATGAAAAAATATATAAGTAGATTTAGGAGCGTCAGCTTAAGGTTTTCGCCTTATAAAGTCTAGCGCAAAGTGAATTTTCTTAATGCAAGTTTCTTGTTGCCACCACGGTGAAAGAGCCATTGGGTATTGAAGCTGAGGTGTTTATTTTGCTTTAAAATATTTTATCCCGTTTTGTATTGGAAGTTTGTATGTATGTGTTACTGTCAAACCATTAACTACAGTAAAGTCTAAGATTTTCCGGTGTAAATTTTAATTTACCAAAGATTGATTTGGAAACGTGGGAATTATGGAACTTAATATAGGTAAAATGCAACTTAAATCCGTTTAAAATTGTTTTATATGTGGTTGGAAATAATTTTGTGGTTCACCTCTATCATTCTGCGTATTTTTATGAGAGAATCCCATTGCAAGGAAAGTGTGTTCGTCTGTAATAAGTTATTACATTTTATTAATAAACGAAAGAAGCAATATATTAAAGAACAAGAGTCAATATTTTTTTCGTTAGTTCATAAACTAAAGGTTTTTGTATTCGGGAAAACCTGTATTTATTTAGTTTAGACACTAAAAAGTAATATGAACTATGTTTTCCTCGTATAAACATGTAATTTTCATGGAAAAACATCTGTAAGTAAAACTGCATGCCGGAAACCTCTAACCACTAGGTTCTGATAATCATAGAATTATTATTTAAAAACAAAGATAGTTATAAAAGGAAGCAAAAGTTTATTGACATTTCTGCCTTGGTAGGTCTTAAGCCTGTTTCCTTGAAGCCTCTTAAGTTAGCAGCTTAGCTGCGGAGACGGGGCTTATATTATGCGAGGTCTTTGACCGATCCTTTTAAAAATTGAATTTTTCTTGTAATTTTAGTTCCAAAAACATCCTTGTAAAGTAAATAGTTTCATATATTCTAAGATTAAGCAAGTTTGTTATTAAGTGTTAGGCCATACGTAAGGTATTTCTGACGCACAATTTTTGACAGCCTTCGTATTTATTTGATAGTCCTATAACTGTGTTTTGTAATTGATAAAAATAATATCTGTTCGTAAAAATCGTGGAGCTCAATTTTTTAAAAGGGCATAATATGATTCCGTGCACGGATTCCAAAACGACTGGTCTAACTACGTAGGTATTTAAATTTTTACTACTTACTCAATGTGGGAATCGATAAGTAAAGTAAAACGTGAGATACAAGTATCTACCAGATTTTAGCATGAAACAAAAACGAACCTTTCAGTAATTTAGCTCCTGTTTCTTTTGATAAAAATATACCTCCTTATAAATTCTTTCTACAGTTAGCATTTCTATTAATTTTTAAACTTCGCATGAACGTACTACATGACAAAAGACATGAGCAAAGGTATCCAACGAGGCCTAAACAATTTAAAGGCCAACGAAGCTCAAAATTATGACAGATGTCAGTTGTTACATCAAACAAAAGGAGGGAAAGGGTACATAAGAAATGAAAAGTGGATGAAAGCTGAGAAAGGAAAAAGAGACAATATTGTAGGTGAAGGGACTAAAGGGATAACAAAAGAAACAGAGATAAATGATTTCGTAATAAAATTAATAGAGGTGGTGAAATTGAGCAGACTCCTTTTCATGAAGAATGGTTGGGACAACGCATTTTTTTCATTATGAATTCAACCAACCCGTTGTAATAAGGCAGCGTTTAATAAAATTGTGAACCTGAATCTGATGGTCATTTTGTGAATGTTCTATAACCAAAATATTAATTTAATGTCATACCTAACTTTAATATTAATTATGATCCTATTGTCATGTGAAAGTCCGTTAATATGTCGAAAACCTGTATCATAATTATGATGGCCATATGGCTCGGGGTTCTATTGACTACAAGTTTCAACCAAGTTGTTAGAATTTGTCAAGCCAACTGAAAGTTGTTTTGTTTATTCTGATGATTTACCAAGAAAAAAAAACCTGGTCCATTTAGGCTGTTCTCACACTTAATGCGCAGCATTAAAATAACGCTGTGTAACGCACGGTTTTAGTATTGATCTGAAAGATATGCAACATACATTATGCGTTATTTTAGCGCTGCGTTATATGTTAAGTGTGAGAACGGCCTTATATTTCACACAGAACTAAGATTTGGATTATGTCACAGCATTTCACAAACTATGTTCGCCGCGGGCGAAACCTAAAAACTTTGGCTCTGATTTTAATAAAAGCAAAATAAACCAGAAACAGGTTTTAATGTTAAAATGCTCCTGAAAATAAATAAGCCCACGTATTGTATGTATCGTAGGCGAAAACAAACAGGAAGTTAAAATGATAAATAAAATTGATTAAATTTAATCAGGCACAGTTCAGTTTTCACAGCAGGCGGTCACATGATAACCTTTTGTTTATTACTGACAAAATATATTGTTTTCCTTGTTTGCTACATTAATTCCAGCTTATTTTCAGCATGTTTCTATATGAATTAGTATTAAATATGAAATTTTTACCGTTAGAAACTATGCTTGACTTTTATTGCTCTTTATTAAATTGTTGTTGTAGGTTAGCTACAAAAAAAGTCACGTCAGGTTAGACACTCGATTTCCTAAAGTCCAAAATGTCCAGCCTAAACTTGATTTTACCTACCTTTATTTCGTCGCTGCTTTAGAACCAGAAAAAATAAAGTAAATTTAGTGATTTACCTCAGTAAAAGCACTCAGGGTAGGACTATTCTGACGGGATGCAGATGATCTGTTAGGTTACAAGTGGGTAAATGAATTCTGGATACATTGTTTAGTCCATTAGAAGCAGGCAATTAGGGACATTTTATAATTTTAATATACAAATCATTTCTTAGATATTATGTTAATTCCAGGCACATCTAAATTGAACTAAGTAATTTATTTTTTATCAGGGGCAAAGTTATCTTATTAAAAAATTATTTATGTCAAAAAATATGACCACCGATTTATAGCGGTATGTCCCTTGTCCTGTGGGTCTAATTGATTCACGACTATGGCTGCGATAAGCCTTAACAGCACATATGACATTTAATTACGTGAGTCTTCTGCCAAGAATATGGGTTATGATAAGCCTGGACGTATTGGGGACGGCCCTTTTATAGGCCTTATCTCGCAAAGAATTGTTTTTAGGGATGAAAATAAAAGGATATTGCGTGGCATCTAATATAATGATATATTGTGCGTTGCTTGAGATTGGTAAGAGTGTATATTATGATAATCTATACCTCTATATTTCAATCTTTAAACGTTAAATAATCGAGATCTCTGAAGCGGCTCTAACTGATGATATTCACAAAATTTCGTATTTTGCGCCTTGCGAGGTACTTATATAGGTTTTTTTTAAAGCCGTTTCTTTTTTGTTACTGCAAGTATTTTTTATGTCACAGCGCCATATATGTGAGCGAGCTCGGTCCACCTGCTGGAATAAAATAGTGCCAAGAAGGCCAAACGATGAAACGCAATTTAAATTTTATGAAATGTGTTACATAACATAATAACAAAGTTCACTTGACTGGTTTATTTTGCCCACCTTCTGGCCTACTGTTGAGTTTCTCCAACATAATTTTCTAGTTTTTCATAGTAAAGAGGGGTGTTTCGCTAAGAACGTGTGATCGTGTTATCGAACCCCTGTGAGTGTGCAAATTTTTTCTCCACATATTTCACGGTAAAGAAACTTATATTACGTCTTGTTGGATTACTATGCTGAACATGCTATCGGGCATAGTGTGTAACTTTTGTACTACTTTCGTCATAAACACAGAACTGACAAAATATTGCATCTTCATGCGGCATGGTATACTGAAGTATACCATGCCGCAAATATACTGAAGATCAGTGTCAAAAAGACGGAAGTGATGTCCTTAGACTCGCATGGTCGCGAGACACTGGCGATTATGCTTGGTGAGGATATGCTGAAACAGGTTGATAAGTTTCGTTATCTGGGGAACACTATAACATCTAAGTGTAACCTTGATGCTGAGATCAACAGCAGAATCAGTGCTGCAGCTGCAGCATTTGGGAAGTTGTGTTCCAAGGTTTTCTGCTCGCACGACCTAAAGCTAGCCACAAAAATCTCTGTATATATGGCGATTGTGCTGCCAAACCTTCTATACTCCTCCGAGACTTGGTGTGTGTATCGTCACCACATACGCACTCTGGATCGCTTCCACCTAAAATGCCTTCGCACCATCATGAAGATCAGATGGTCCGACCGAGTGCGCAATACCGAAGTTCTGAGACGAGCCAATGTTGGTGGCATTGAGGCCTATCTAATGCGCCGTCAGCTACGGTGGTGCGGTCATGTATCCCGGATGTCGGAGGAGAGAGTGGCGAAGCGCATCTTTTATTCTGAGCTAGAGGAGGGCAAGCGAAAGCATGGCGGACAACTCCTCAGATATAAAGATGTTCAGAAACGACACATGAAAAGATGCAACATTGAGCCCACTCAATGGGAGGGTCTGGCAGCACAGCGTCCCGAATGGCGCGGGATGGTTAAGAGGCAAGTCCGCGAGTTTGAGGAACAGCGTAAAGCAGACCTCGACGCTAAGCGCGATGAGCTGAAGGCCCGTCCACCCGTCGCCATTAACTATAATTATGTAAATGGCAAACTCACGTGTCCACTCTGTGCACGGGAGTTTACTGCCAAAATTGGCTACAATAGCCATCTCCGGGCGCATCAGCGCCGATCTGATTAGGAGTCAAAGTGGTCGCCATGGCCGAAATCGGTCGGAGAGATCATACTGAAGTTTACCTTCACATCACAGTAGTCCACAGCAGTCTACTGATAGACTACAGTAAGACTACTGCTAGACAGACAGTCTACTGTCTCCTCCTGGGTACGCCAGAAAGCACGGTCTCCCGTTTTAATCATCCTGTCGCTACCAGCGCGATCAGTCCATCTGGTAGAATATCTTGTTTACCTTCATCACTTACCTAAACAATATCTTGCCCTGCGTATACCTACCCCAAGCATGTAATCATCTTTCAATATCAAATTCAAGTAGGTATCATTTCATCATTCTCCTTGCCTTATCCCATTCTCTGTCGGCATCGGCTACCTAACCTAGGGGAGTTGACATATAAATAAAACCAAGTTTTTACACAGAGCGACTGCCATCTGACCTCTGCAAGCCGAAGGCTAACTTGGCCCGAATCCTAGGTTAAGTCACATTCAAATATCATTTGATTTCAAATATTTGAATGTGGGTTTCATCACGATGTTTCCTTCACCGTAAGAGCAGTCGGTAAATGTACGTAAGTAAAAACACATTGGTACATGGCGGGGATCGAACTTGTGTCTCACGATTGTAAGACCGGTGTCCTATCCACCTGGCCACCAACGCTCAAATTTAAGTAGGTAAAAAATATAAATTGCTGCTATGTAATACAAACTACATTTCGTCCACCCTCGATATATCCGCGACGCGACATACCTCCCCGAAGTGAGATGTTTGTTTTTTGCGAAGAAAAATTTTATCTCACCCTCGGGAGATAAGTTCAAGGAGTTGTATTAACGACACTTCTACCCGAAGATTAGGAACGCGGTTCAAGTTTGCCCACTTATGTCACTGTTTATAGTGACTGAGAGGTTTCTGCTAGTCGTTCCCTGGGTATTGTTATTTAGGAACGTTGCGTAATAGTGTTTGTTTTTTATTCAGTAAGTAAAGGGTGATTTTTTCGTCTAGTATTTGTAATTGAAAGCTTATAGCCTCAAAGCGGTCGCCTGATACAAAGAGACACCGATATTTTTCACGGCTAAGGTATAAGGTGTTCAAATTGATATGTGAAATGGCTGAATAGTGTACATTTTACTAGTGGATAATACCGAAAACTATGAATGAGCTTGTGGTAAAACAAATCTTTCTCCAGAAAATATAGTTGACCAAAATACAGTCTTTTCTAGTATATTATAAACGACTTTATGAGATATGTTTAATATTAAGATTATTTTTAATTATTTTAGTTAGTCTAGCATGAAAATAGCATTCCTTTTATTAAATCAATGAATCCGAAATTCTTTGTTGAACGAAGTCTAACTTCTAAGTTCATTGTTAAATGCTTCAACATAAAATTTTATCATTTTCGCAGAACATGCTTTTTAAACAGAAATTTAAAAATTTAAGAGTCATTCAAAGACCTATGACATCTGCATACATACATAAATCACGTCTTCTTTTCCGTTGGGGTATATTGATATCTGACAGTAATAATTTCAAATGCACTCACTATTGTTCATTTATACATCATACCTAGCGTCTTGGTCAATGTAAAGAGGCAAATCATCAAATCATACGTAAAGAAAGAAAAATGAAGCAAATATTCAGCAACATATTTAATATCTACCTACACCCCGCATAAGTAAGCGGAACAACCGTGTAAGTATCATTTTATTTACCGTACGAGGCCTTATCATTAAGCATTAGCACATAATTTATCACCCACTAGAGCACCCTCGAGGACAATCACAATAAAATCTTCACTACCTGCACTGAATTCTTGCGTCATCGCCTAGGGGAACGACGAGCGAACATAGGGTAAAAGCTACCTCCACTTTACCCCAGGGTAAAGTCTATAATCACCATGAAACGGCATCCCTGTAGCTCGTTTGTCACTACCCTAATAGAGGTTTTTACCCGATGCCTCCATTCTTTCCCCGTCACTTTTTGTAGCCATCCTCACTTATTTGTCTCTCGAATTTGGGCCTCGCCCTTAATTAGACTTACTTATGTGTCGAAACTGTTTACTTGTACAAGTAACAATTTAATAGAAATGAGTGGCGCATTAAGCTCGGTTGAAGTCTACTTCAGCTAATTTACTGCTATCATATTTCTTGCGTGGGTTGGGATAAAAACCCTTTTTTCGGGAAGCCATCTTGTCAATTATATTAGGCTTATTAGTAACAGACTTTTTTAACTCGTTGGCGTGAAAATTAGATCTATGTTCCACTTGCAATCTAAGGCCATAGTCAGCTCCAAATTTTTCTCTTTCATAAGTCATACTTAGAACTTCTGGTCAAAACAAAACATCACCACCGACAAGTTCAAAATACTTTAACTTTGTACTAAATTACGAATGCGCAAATACAAGTGTTTTTGATTAACTTGAGGTTGCTCCCGCTGATGCTAAACGTTGTTTCTGGTGGCATAAGTTTTTTCACAGTATATATTATTATACACACAAACCTTCCTATTAAATTACAATATCAAAAGTAATCGCACCAAAATCCGCTAGCGTGTCCGTCTATGATCTAGAAACGTAAATAGCGACTTCATCTCATTCTTTGTATATTTATATGGCAATTTTCGCATATGGCCTTTGATGTCATACAAAAATAGAGAGCAACTGCGAACTAAACGATATGTAGGATTCCGGCAACAACGTTTCATTTGAACTTCTACTTAAGGATAAGATGTTATACAGGGTGTAAAAACATTAATTACAAATATTTAAATGGGAGACCAGACCATGAAACTAGAGAATAAGCCGGAATAAGAAAACAAAATTTGGACCCGTCATTTAAAATGTACTGGCCAACCGAGGTCTTTGTCTGGAAGGTACAATTTCTTTCATATTTCGATGTAGGTATGTTCCATGAGGAATATTTTTTTGGACCTTGTATTATTTTCAATAATATTGATGTTTCGTATCATCTATTATCGTACCCTAGGGCGCTATTTAGCTTATCTCACTAAAAGAAAAATGCTCTCGTACCCAAAAATGTTTTTCATAGCAATTCAGCTCTAAAAGCTTTTGATATAAAATAGCTAATGGAAATCCTTTTATACGCTGTTCATATTTTTAGTTTTAGAAATGAGATTTGTCATACTCACCACGCTTGGCAGGCAGATTGGCGAGTGAAGTGCTATTATTTTATTATCAACTTCTTCTTAGCAAATAGATGCTGGCGCTCAAATATTGGACCAATACTCAGCTACACACAATTATCAACTGAACCCCTCAATCCATTTAGTTATGGCACAGACTGGAAGGATATGAGGTGATGCTATTCCATTGCACTGCACGCAACATATTTAACAGTTGATAACAGAGAGGATATTAAAATAAGTAGGGGTGTTGATAAAATGGAGAAAAACTTAGCATTTCTGCTGTTTGTCAGTGCTGTCCTTTTTTATTCCGACCGCTGGAACTTACAACACAATTACTATAGAAGCAGATACCCATAGAATGAAGAGTTTGGTATGCAATAGACTGCTTCAACTGCAGGTGCGCGTTAGCACCTCATAGCTGCGGCGGAGTACGACCGCACAGAACTGACCTGCGGACTTCATTGCATTACCAGCTGCGGACAGTGCAAGTCTAAAGATCTTGCCACCTAGACAATTTTTTTTGTCAATCAAATCATCGATCAAGCGCCATTTACAACTAAAAAAGCTTCAGACTGAACTAAAAATATACCAGTTTTTGTTTAGATAAAAAACGATAATAACGCATAAGAATGTTTTAGGATTTATTTATAAGGTATGAGATTAGTTTCAAGAGGTTTCAGGAGATGGTCCAGAACCATTTTTTAAACAGTAACCTTCATATGACCACTTAAAATTGTTGTAATATTGTGTGAATTAAGTAATACTCGTAGATAGTATGAAAGTTAACACCACCAAGATATACCACATAATATAAAGAGATAAATGATATTTTAATACATTGACAAAAAGAATAGGTACCGAAACCATAGCCCTGTAAATATTTTTTGCCAATGTTTTGTGAATACGTTCACCTTCCTGTACATCTTTTAGTTATAAGTTATAAAAACTTTGTATTTCACTGTGTCTTGGGAAATTGTTAGGTTTATCGATCAGAGGCAAAAGTTTGTTGGAAGTCGTGAACCTTTGTGGCTCTAGTTAAGGCAAACCTCGTTAAGAGGAACTTTGTGAAATACTGTGACGAGGTAGGTACAATTGCCTCCTACCTCTTTGTTTTTGTACTGGGTAAACTTTCCCAGTTATCCTCCTACTATAACATAATTTGAACACAAAAATACCAGTAAATAATGTTCCGCAATTTGCTTGTATAGAAGAATTAAGAATGTCAAAACGGATTTGTGTTTGAAATTGGTTTTGTTCTTTATTTGACGAGTTTGTTTGTCCACAAGAGGATAGGAATTCAATTTTGAAACATAGATAGGCGATATATTGAGAAAAAAGACAAATTTAAAATAAAATTAAAACATTTACCATTAAAAACAAACCAAAAAACCTAATTTTAAATAAATAATTATTTGTAGAAAAATCATTCCGCGCTATATTTAAAACATTCGTAGTAATAAGGACCCAAAAAAGTAAGAAGATGGGAAAGTATTATAGATAAAGTTGCGTTTACTAGAACAAAGAGACCCAATCGAAAATTCTGTGCACTTTAGTGCAAAACTAGGGTTTATTGTCATAACGCTCGCTTTGGACGAAGGGAATCGTTTAAGCCTGTACCCGGGGCGGGCCACCTGGGTCCCGTCCGTAATTTTACCCCATTACTGCTTTCCCACTAGCCTACTAGCGAGTTTGTTAGGGTTTCTGGGGCACGTCTGCGGATATGCAGTAAATCAGGTATCATAATCAATACAAATAATATACGGATTTTATTCATAACAAAATAATTTACCTCACCGTAAAATCATTACCATACCGTAAACATTGGATAGGTTAGGTATTACTTCAGAAAAAAACACATTATTTTTTGTAATTTGGGGTTAGTGATGTTCAGGCTTCATAACGTCATTAGAACACTTGCCGAATTCAGTATGTAGACAAGTCGAATGCGACGTATGCCCCAATAAACGTTGTAGTTTTATTTGAAGAAAGGAAGTGCACAATTATACACTACAAGGTATCTAGTTATTCAATAAATAAAATTAGGTTTCTTAAGTAAGGTTTTTTAGCAACATCACTAAGACATTGTTTTGCAATCGTGTCACGTAAACATTAGTACTTACTCGAAGGTAAAGAAAATTTAATAAATTGAATCGAATAAGTAACTACGTATTTTTGCTTGAACAGACAATAAAAACCAGACAGGTCCCTATACATTTTTATTACAAGTTTATTTTGTTTTGCTGTTAATCTATTGGTATTTTTCAACTTGGCCAAAACTTATCCTTTGTAAATGTGTACATTCCAACGTACAAACATCTCGAATATCTAGAGCAATTATTCGCAAACAATTTCTCCTATTGGGAACTATTGGAACCGACAAAACAGTTTCTGGGTCATTGAATGTTCGAGTATTCCTTTATCCTGTATCGACTATGGGAACTTAAGATAGTGCGAAACTATGCAACAATAGCTAGAGCGAGAAACGATTAACACTAGAATTCTAACAGGAGTTGCTATGGAGGCGATACAGACCGGTTTACAGTTTGTTTCTAGAGCAAAGGAATACCTTTATTAATATCATAATATATATCATCAGGCTTAGGGTATCGAATTGTTTTTATAAAAAGCAAAATGTAGTTTGCTTGTTAATATTTACAGATGGATAATGAGAATATTTTTAGTCATTCGTGCGCTCCAAATTTTCAATGCGTTTCGGTGGTTCCCACACGAAAAAGAAAGAAAAAGAAAGAAGAGTACGTTTAAAATTGAGCCCGAAAAGAATCAACAAAGGCGATTATCACGTTAGGTTGCAATTGACTGAAAATATAGTTACAGAGAGATTACCTACTAGCTTACAATGATTAAGATTCACACTTCGTCCATTTGTGATTAAAAGTTTGAGCAAGATTGTCAATGACAAAATAAGTAAGCAATTTCTCAATATCAAATTACTTTTTTTATTAATAAAGTGAAGCCTACGGACTCAACAGCTATGATGACAAGCAATTAAAGTATCAAACAAGTCATTAATTTGTTTTGGTGCAGACAATGGCGGTCACGAAATGAATCAAGCTTCTATCGACCAAATTTCGGGGCAATATTATTATGATGGATAATTTTTCGGGCCAATGACTCAGATGCTTTTGTTTTTGCCCGAAGAAATGCCATTTGCTAGGTTTCTGCTTTTATTTTCTTACATTAAGGTAGGTACAATTTTTGATAGTTGCTACTTTGCATGAACCGTTTAATGTGAACAAAAGATTATTGATAAAATAAAAACCAAAACGTAGGGATTAAAAGTGTCACTAGTTTGCTCTGGAAATGGAGGTGGTGAGATGTCTTTTTAAATTCCAAAATCAGTAAGTAGATTATTTCAGAGTAAGAACTAATTCGCTTTGATCGTGATTGATGACTGATGGGTGGATGTGTGGATGATAGTTTATAAGTCTCTTACACTCGAAAACTACTCACTTATATACTCGCAAGTATGAAAACGGTTGAATTGTTAAATCCATTTGTTTCAATCGTACCGTACCTGCAAAATCATTTTACACTTGTCGCACGTAGGTAGTGATTTTCGGCTATCAACCACAGAACTTTCTCCCAGTCAATAACACAGTTCAGGTATAAATCAAATTTCGACCTTCCTCTGTAAATAGCGCGTCGGTTGAGGGATCAGGAAATTCGTTTTACGGTTTCGTATCGCAAATACTTACAACCTTCAGTTACTATCTTCATTGACCTTAACAGGTATCTACATACCTACAAATTTTGTGTGTGGAGGCCATCTTGGAGACCATGCTGTAAGCGTAGTGTTGGAGGCGTTCCGGCCAGATGGACCGACGAACTAAAAAGGCTGCTGGTGACCGAACGGCGAAAATGAGAGATCGTTCCATGGTCTACCCCTATGGTGGGCAATGCCCAATTAACTGCAATCAGACTGATATTATGATAGATTGTGATTACTTTTAGTTTTTTTAAACATATGAAACTGTTTTTCAATAAGTAACCTATTTTTGGCTTGAAGAAAAGCTTGATTTTGGTATAAACATTATCAATCTTTTTAAACGTTCTCTACCTACTTGAAAACGTATAAAAAGTATTATTGCTAGTGTATTTTTACTCAAAACTTAATAACGTAACTGAAGATAAAAAATCCTCAACCACACTGCTTTATTTTATTGTTATATATTCAGATAGCAAAATAAGACAGATAAATGTATAGTCCGTGAATTCTACAACGTTTGCGGGTTCTCAAGTGGGCGTTTCATCCCTTGCACGTGTTCATCAAACTAAACCCCTGTGTTTACTATGTAATAGCGAAGTTATGAACAAAGCGTTGCTTGTAGCGTTTAATAGAAACACGCGCTGCCCAGCCGTTGATACATATCAGTCCTCTGAGCGCCGATTCGTCATCTGTCCCGATTCGTCATCTCATCCTCGATACGTCATCTTCGTCCTATTGCGGTTCGTCATTTCCATCATTCGGTTCGGTTCGTCATTGTCATGCATAAAATGAGCGACGCGGAAATCGCCAAATTGAACAATGTTTATCATTAACGTAATATAACAAGAAGAAACTTATTGCGTCTGTTACATATCCACTATCTTCTCTTCAACTCGGCAACGGATTTTGATGCGTTTTTTATTTCTCTTGAATTATAAATTTACTTTTAAAAAATTGCGTTAAAATCTGTCGTTTGTTAGCGGTATCCATAAAAGATAGAATAGGAGACGCAAAAAGCGACTTTATTTTTATAGTGTCTTGATATTGATTTTTAACGTAGCAGCGTCAGTCAGTTTTTATATTTGCACTGTAGTTTAAGATTTGTCTGGCTAAATTTTGAAAGCTTCGAGTGAATCATAGTGAGCCAAGATTCAGGTGTAACAAATCAGGATTCGTTTTTTTATGTGTGGCGAACCGGGACTGTTGCAAACTGGGTCTAACTTTATACCGTTTCCACTGCATAAGGCCGCTGCATATACAATGCTGATTGCACGAAGCCAATATGTGAAATATTTTGTATTTAACTTTTTAGGCTGTCGCCATTACTTTCACACATTTTAAGTATATATGTATGTATGTATAGTATGTAGATGCACCGTGTTCACTTTTTTGCGGGAGGATGACGAGGAACACCCTTGACGCACGACGGAGCGCAAAAATATCGCAACGGTCTGTCAGATCCATACTAGTACCGTCACTCCCCATACTAAAACCGCACTCGACGGATCGCACACTGCGATAGCGCTGCGTCAACAGCGGTTGAGCGGTTTTAGTATGGGGATTGACATTTCTAGTATTGATCTGACAGACCGCTGCGATATTTTTGCGCTCCGTCGTGCGTCAATTGTATTCGTCGCCTAACTACCGCACCGAGTATTTATCAAAATCTGTCAAACTACATTAAAATACAACCAAGTATAACCAAGAAAAAAAAATATCTATAACAGGTTATGCTATCTTTATAACAAAGTATTTCAGAGAATAAAATATTGTTGTTACAAGTTACGTGTATAACAAAATGCAATGCTAAAAACAACGGCATTCATAGCTGCTCGTTATAATTTAAATATCAAAGTTAAACTTCACAGCTAACTTGTTGAGCTCCATGTAACGCTGTAACACTGTAACTTCATTCGGGGAGAACTTGTGAAATTTATATTTTAGGCGGCGCAAAGTTGAACTTGCAAAGTGGAAAGAAAGAGACGGAAAGAAACTGATATACTTTAGCAAATTCACCAAATTCTCGGAAATTTCTACTCGGACTCGACGTCATAAATCATAGAAGTTGACAAGACTTGGTTCCTTGTTTAGAACAATGTTGGCGACGCTATTAACAAGAATTTACTAAAATTAAAATTAGTCTTGAGTGTTGCGACCCTGCCTGCTTTGTTATGCATTATTTGAGACAATATTGAGGCCTTAAAGACTTCACCGTTGCTTACTTTACAAGGTAGCTGTGTAGGAGATACCTAATACCAAATAGAACAAAGGTACCTTAGCCTTTTAAAACAACAAAGTAGTTACGTACTTTATAGACCGACTAGCTGGTGCCCGCAAACTTCGTTTCGCCATAATATATCTTCCATCATTTATCAGCTATATATAGGACGACCACTGCTAAACATAGGCCTCTAAGAACCATAAAATAATATTAGCTAATATTAAATTATTGGTAGGTAGGTACCAGAAAACTTGGTTTCACAGACTATATGTAAGTAATTTAAAAAACTGTTAAATCGTAAAATTTTAATTTCCACATGCAAGAAAGAGTAAGAAAACGGTGGTTGGTTTATAGTGTTTAGTCTTATAGAATCCCTAAAGGTTCAGTTTCTTGAAGTCGTCTTTCCCTGCTACGATTTTTTAGCTTTCCAGTTCTCTTCCCTATATCTTCAACTTTCCGCCTCTTATGCCATTTTTAGCAGATTTTTTAAAACCGTGCAATATTTACTTCCAAGAATATTAATTCCATGAAGTAGACTGATGCCACATTTCTTGACATTGTGATGGAAGACTGAAGACCGAGTTCATGAGTGTGAATAAATAAAAACAAAAGCAAGTAATCACACTACTAATCCTATCCTATCCTACTTCCTACTAAAAATATAAATACAAAAGTTTACATGTTTGTTTGTTACTCCTTCACGCAAAAACTGTTTAACTATATTCATGAAATTGAACACAGACATAAAGGAGGTAACTTGGATTAACGCATAGGAAAGTTTTCTTCGCGAAAAAATGTTCCTGTGTGATGCCATGGAATGACCTATTTCCACACGGGCGGAGCCGCGGCTAGGGTTACGTTTAATTAAGTACCTAAGGCTATTTAATTAAGGTCGTGTGCTGCCGGTAAAGTAGAATAGCACCTCTCTTCCCGTGGGAGTCGTAAGAATCAACCGAGGGAGAAACCTGACCAAGACCGGCGGCCCTGGAGAAGGACAACAGAATGTACATTTAAACCCGGAACGGGGTCTTTGTTAGACGCGTGTGACAGAGGTCTATCCTGCAGTCAATTTGGCTCCGCACGTATCGACTCGAAGTTCCTGTGGTGTCAGTCAGGGAGCCCGAGAGAGTGGCGCAGGTCTTGAGCAACCCTGCGTTTTCCAAAATTACACTCCAGACAAAGCAGTGTCTGTGGAAAATCGGCTTATACCTATAGCCACGAAAAGTCTTATCTCAGATACTGATTTGATCGTCTGGCACAAACGTATAAAATATAACTTTCGTCAGGAAAATTTTACAGAAATATGGCAAATGTATCTTCTGTATAAAAAGTATCAGCCGATTGAGTCACTTTGTGTGGGAAGTCCAATTTTTATTAGTATTTCCAAAGAATATTTCAGAAAAAAGTTGTCGCACCCTGAAAATAATGTAGCTGTATTGTCGGCAAACCTATAACAGCAATATGTACCAGACAAACATTGGCTAAATAGCCTTAACCAAATTAGCGAGAAAATTTCAAAACAAAAAAGTTTTGTTGCAATTTTCCCGCGTAGATTACGCACAAAGAAAACGATTCCTATATGAAGTTTGTATCGTCTGGCCACGCAACTTGCACGTCTTGCACCACGGAACTTTTGTTTTCGAGGGTAATAATTATTGAATTATTAAAAGTGAAAATTATTCCAATATTAAAGAGATATTTTTGTAGTCGTCGACATATTCATAGATTTTAGTTTCCTTGTCGTTATCGTGAGCAATAATTCGACAAACTCATTTGTTGAGGTTATTAAAATACAGATTAAAAATATAAATACGGCCTCATGTTTTTTTTTTCTTCCTGTGCGCTTATTCAAAGCGACACAATACGTGCTGGCCAGTTCGAAATTTGAAATCAATCTCAGGTCCAATTGGCCCATACACATCCTTTAATCCGCGCCACTATGAAATTCACATGACCTATAAACTTATTTTATGTGTAGCAGCCAGCCCCCCTTTTAGGGGTATGTTTTTTTAGCCTATAACCTGGTCGGTGAATTACTTGACATTTTGGTACAATTTGATTCAAAATCCGTTCGGTCGTTTTCGCGTGATGCTTCCGCATATACACAAACAAACACACAAACATCGTACAAAACTCATTCATAGATGTCGCCACACGTCTTTTAAAACGCGCTATCGTTGTGTTTTCTCAAAACTATATAGGGTCACTGAACACTGACTTGTTACTGTCATATTATATGTATAGATTAATAATCTTATTTCTATAAAAGTCTCTATCTAAAGAAAGTAGAGAACCAAAGAGTATACAAAATCACTTCGTTTTTAAGAGAAGGAACTCTCGAACAAGCACCCAACAAACGACACACTCTCGATTTGCTTGAAGCCAGATCCACCCTATGTGCAACCTTTCAATATGAATTTTAGAGGTGCTCCATTTTGCTAATCGACAATCGAGTAGAGCTGTTCTGTACCATGCGTTAGTCGATCGATTAAATAGGGTTAATCGAATGGGTCTCGCTCGATATTTGTTTTATTTTTTATTAAAATTGTAAATTAAATAAAACGATAAATTAATTAGCAAAAATAATTTATTTACAATTCTACAATACTATTGACAATATTTTACGTATATTGCACGAATTTGTACCCACCAAGTACGTAACACTAAAATATACTACTATCTAGGAGAAGGACACTCCGAAACCTAACCTGGGGAGATAGGCCTCGTCAGCATTTCTCTACAACCCATCTAGGCGGCTTCCTCCTGAGACTGAGTCCTGCTTAACAAGCACAAAGTCTGTTTCATATGTAAATGGACATTGAGGCCCTGGAGTACACGCACAAGAGTCAATATCTCACAAGAGTCTTATCTCAGAAACACGTCAGATAATTCAAACCTCGAAAATAATACGGCAGAGCAAGGGCTCAAATGCAGCGCTATTATTTGAGAAATGGGAATAACAAAAAGCATAACAAAAAGTCAAAAACACCACGTACAAAAACTCGAAAGTAAACAAAACAAAGCGACCGTCCGGCAGACATGACACTTTAGTAGTATTGCCATTATCAACTTGTAACAAAAGGCAAAACTTTAAAGAATCATCATGTTTTTACGTTTGTTAAATTTATTAACGCATATTATGACATATTATGATTATCAATAACACTGTTAGATAAAAATAGTTAGTTAAATAAATTTTAGAGCTTGTATTTAGTGCGCTACAGAAAAAACAGAAATGTGCAACAATTTTTGCGATATTTCATATGGCAACAATACGTAGTCTCTTTTTGTTGGCTATCGAGTGGATCTGGCTTTAAGTAAAAATTATGAGGTACCGAGTTTCTAGAGGCTGTAGAGAACCAAAAGAAAGAAAATATAATTTTGGATGCTTATTTTTCTTGACTGCCATAGTGTTTTACCAGTCCCTCGCTCGTAAACTACCAAAAGGTTTTCACTTAACGCTAAGCAAAAGTTGGGAGCTTCAGAACTAGGCTTCACTCTATACTACACTTTATGAGTTTCGCTCTCATAGTCAAAAACAGTTGTTCCCAAAGTACTTAAGGCCGTGACCTCTGACATTAAAAAGGCCAACTCTGAACTGATTCACCAAGTTTCTGTAATGAAGAAGAAAACAAAATAGAAACAAACTTGAAATAAACTGTATATAGTACTATTTACTTCCATACATACATACATAATGCCTCTATCCCTTGCTTGGTAGGCAGAAGGTTAACGGCCGTAAAAATACGGTCACTATCACGTCTGATAAATATTGACGCCCTTTTGTGATAATTCGTGTATCACTACAGTGGCAGGTTGTCCGCCTGTTGCCTAAAAGGTGTAATACACCTGAAACTTATACAAGTATGGACCCACTACTTTTTTTTACTTCTATTACCCTTTAAAATTTTAGTTTTTTAGGTGAGTGCCTTGGAAAATAGGTTTCGAACTGCTGCTTTCCTTTTATTTTACAGCCTCGACATATCAGGCAGGACCTACCTGAAAACTACTCGCAGTCGCAACGTACATTTTGAGAAAGTTTGGTATAAAATATTCTTCCAGCCATCTGCGCCTTAGAAATTACGAGTAGGTATTACGAATTGCTATCTTTATTGATGTGACAGTAATGCTATGTGTTCGATAGTTTTACTCGATATGCGACCAGTTTCCGACTGCTTTGTGAGATATATCTAAGAGGATTTTGTCAAATTCAGGCACTTATAGAAATAGAATTGGATTTTTTGAATGAAGGACTTTGGTAGTAAAAACACCTAGTACCTACCAGGTAAAAAAAAATAGGACGTCTTTAAGGCGGCAAGTCCTGTAGAAATTTTAGGCTTTAGAATTTTTGCCCTATAACGCGCTTATAACAAGTTAGTAGTAAAGTTCACAATATACCAACCAAAATGCTGATCGGCAATAAAAATCACCACCTGCCGAGTAGAGTCAGCATATACCTACAGCAGTGCTTAGGCCGGAAGTGGCGTGCGAAGAGGAAACTTTATGTAGGTAAGTACAGTCAGCACCACTTCAATTTTATACAATCATGATTATAAGTTTCTAGTTGACCGAGCATTGCTCGGCTTTATCTGCCGTTCAGAGTAATTTTTGGAAAATAAAATCTAGCTAGATAGGTTTATCGCCCCTGAACCTCGTTATATAATTTTTTTTATGAATTTTTTACAGCAGCGGTTTTTGAAATTCCAATTATATAAATAATTTTTGCTCATTTTAAGGTATTAGATAGATTATTTGTACAATTTTTATTTACCTCTCTGTAATGTCATAAACAGCCAGATATAAAAAAGATATTAAAAGTTGGGTGACTCTATCTAGAGGTGTTAATCGTAAAATATTGAATAAAGTGAAGACATTTCTAAAGTAAATAAAATATAGTTGACACAAATAGTAATAATAAAATGTTTATTTTCAAGTTCCTAGGTCTGGATGAAAGTTTCAGATATGAACAGCCGCTGCCCATCATCATTCATTTTTATAAACAAAAAGGTTCAACTCGGCCTGTTTTAGACTGTATTCTAAAAAAAAACCGAATTGAGCGTAATAATAATAAAAAAGTTGTTAGCTACTTTTCAAGTTTGCTTGGTCTGGTCAATTATTTTATTTTTGGGTTTATATTTTTAGATTTTCCTTAATAATCCTTTTCCCGCAAGGGATAAAGGCGTGATATATGTATGTATGTATGTTCCTTAACGTTTTTTTTTATTGTACAATCAAAACGAAAATGTTTACTTCTTTTTTTCTATTTCATGATATGTTTCTCCCAGTGCGTGGCACTGTCACCAGCTCATGAACCGACCCATATAGGGGATCAACCTTAACTGTTTTTACTTAGTATTCGTATGAAAATGCGGTATAAGTTGGTCTCTTGAGTTGGCTGATGTGTTAGCGATAGGTACTACATAATATACTTAGTAGGTACCTATCAGCATTACGTTTTACAGTCATATTTTCAACTATATAGTGACGTGGATAGGTTAATAGATAGATAATATAATTAAAGTCATATGTTAAAGTAGTCTGGCTTTATTCTAGATTTCCAAATTTTCCAAGTTCGGTACACCTACATTAGAGAAAATTATTAAAAGTTACCAACTAACCACGGATATTTTACTAAGGATATTTTTCATGTAGGTACCTACCTACGTACATTGCTTCGTTACAAATATGTTACACACGCAACACGTGAAAGCGAGACAACAAACATTCCTATCCTTGTTGTCATCAATCCTTGTCGTGTACAATGTGCACTGTATTATTTTTACGCAACTTTTTTATTACCTTACCCGTTAGTTCGATCAGTAATGCTAAGCGCCTTGAGTCATTCTAAGCTTACATTGCTGCTTTTCTATTGCCTATAACTGGAACTTTGAAACCCATCCAGCAATGAATGAATAAGTTGTATTATTTTTCAACATAAAATGGACGCCGCAATTCTCACAGTATGAACACATCCATTTTTCACTGTCCTAGAGCGAATATGATACGTTTTGCTGAAATAATTAATATGTGGCGTGTTGTGTAAACATTAATCTTTTAAAGATAATTTCTTTGTGTCGAAATCAACAGGTTTAAACAATTTGGTGACGATAACAGTTTTTATTTATGTTTTTTATGTCACAAGCTTTTTGTCATAAAAAATCATAATTTCGATAAATATCTTGATTGATTAATTACCATAGAAAACTAAAGACAATTATTTTTGGTCTGCTTTTCTTTTACTATTTGAATTATTTAAATGTGACATAAAAATATCTTTCACGAATATGTTAATAGGTATTTCAGTAGAAGTTCGTCTAGCAACATATTTTTACGATATTCATTGGAGATTGTGGAATAAAAACCACTTTGTACCTATGGACAGGTGAACTCTGTTTTTTTTTGTTTAACGATTTTTTCCGAAAATAAAACCTAGCTATATAGATTAACTTCCTTAATACGTATTTTAGTCAAAAATTATTGGATATGTTTTTAGGATCTTGAGTACAATATAACGTGTCATTACATAGATAGGGAAATAGATTATAGTGAGACTGACCTAGTAGCTAAAAGACAACTCACTGAAAGAAAATGGGTTGGTACTAACCATCTAAACCGTCATCGTACAGCTTAATTACAACGTTCCTGTAAGTAGGTAGTTCTGAAACTCAGCAATTAAGCAATTACTTAACTGGTCTACTATGCAGCTATAGTTAACTTGATAGAGATATAATCTACACGTAAACTATTATCAGAGATTCCTGTCATTGATAGAGGCAATCGCACCAGAAGGTACTTCATTACATAAATTGGTCTTATATTGATAACTAATCATAGTAATAGCAAATCAAATGAGCTACTTAATAAAACGATATTTTGTATGAAAATACAGAGAGATGACGTCATATCTCAGTAGTTGGATGGCGTCAAAACACTTACTTTTATAATATTTATCTGTCTATTAATTCAAACTTAGAATATTTCGAAAAACTGTAAATGGAGTCTGCAGTATTTTTGGACAATAGTTTTAAGCGTACAACTTATGTATTTTACTAATGACCCAATCATCTAGCGAATTATGACAATGATAATAATTATAACATTTGCGTAGCTATGTTCATGCAACTTCTGCCACTTCCTTGAATAAAAGGAATAAAAGTCCTGCTATTTTTCTTGAAGGCGAGTATAACATGATTACCCAAATGTGACCAATTCAAGAAATCTAACATCTGTAGTCTGAAGTAAAATGAGGCAGTGCTATATCTGGCCGAGTCAACTGAGTCACACATGCTTGCAATCGTTCAGAAATCTTTAAAATAATCGCGAAAAGACAGTAATGCATGTTAGAAGTCGCGCCGTAAAAGAAATCCCTCGAAAAAAGTTTAAATTACCCTTATGTACGTAAGACTAAGGCTTATTGAAACTTTTTTCGAGGGACTTCTTTTGCGGCGCGAACTCTATTATAAAACATCAACAATATTCTTCTTCAAATATTGAGATGGAACAAATGTGGGTATGTTGACACCCGCAGTGTTGCCGTGTGCGGCGTTCACGAGGCAGGCGGCGGCCGAGTCATGCACGCTCGCAATCGCCCGGAAATCTATAAAGTAGGTATGAAAACACTTGATTTTAAGGTTCCGTGGTTATTAACACTAAAACTATAAGACATTATTACGGGTTTGGTGTGGTTGCCAACCTATGGATGGAGCACTTCGAGTTTCTGGCCATTAACACTGCACCATTGCCAATCAAGTTGTGGAAAAGATATGTTGACGACGTGTTCTGTGTACTGGAGGGAGACGACCAGTCAGTGCAGCAATGTCTACTGCATCTTAACTCGATCCACAGCAACATACGTTTCACGGCAGAAATAGAGAAGGATAGGTCTCTGGCATTCCTGGATGTGAAGTTGACGGTCAGAAGCGACGGCACTCTCAGTCACACGGTGTACAGAAAACCGACACATACTGACCGATACCTACACGCAACATCGCATCACCATCCGCGACAGCTTAACTCAGTGGTTACCTCCTTAACAAATCGCGCCTATGACCTTTGCGATAACGAACACCTTCATGAGGAACTGCAACATGTTCAACACGTACTACTGAGCAATGGCTACCCTAACAAAATTCAGCCTCAGAAACACAAGACTAGGACACCAATTCCCAAGGTTGAGCGTCGTGCTGCATTTCTTCCGTATGTGAAGAGAGTAACAGACAGGATCGGACGGATACTGGATAAGTATTCGATAAAAACTGTGTTCACTCCTTTCAAGAAGATGTCGCAGTTTCTACGGTCACCAAAGGATCGATTTCCATTAGAATGTCCAGGGGTGTATAAAATAGACTGTAGTTGTGGTAGTTGTTACATTGGCGAACTAAGCGGACCATCTCCATCCGTGTCAAAGAGCACATAAAGGCAGTGAAAAACAATGAAGCACATAAGTCTGCCATTGCGGAACACCTGCTTGAGTCTGGTCCAAACCACTGGATCGAATTACATAATCCAAAAGTACTTTCGACCGAACGCCACTACATACCAAGACTGGTAAGCGAGGCTATTGAAATCACCAAGTACAAAAATTTCAATAGAGAAGATGGCTTCAAATTGTCAAGTACATGGAATCCAGTGGTAAATTTGTGTAAAAATAAGTTTGTGTCTAAACCTGCAATAAAATCATGCGATACCGTTAGTGTGTGTTGTCGAGATGACTTTCGAGTGAGTACCGATAGTGACCAAAGTGTTCCGAAAAAACGCAGAAGAATGAGGGTAGACAGATATGTTTGCCCTTAGCCGTCACCCGCAGCCGCTCCAGTTTACCCGTGATCATGGCGATTGCAACATCGCCGAAATATTGGGTGCTCGATACATCCCTACCGTGAGTTAAAACCCGTAATAATGTCTTATAGTTTTAGGTATGAAAAGACAAAATAACGCATGTAAGAATAAATCATCAATATTTTTTTCTCTAATTATTGAGATGAAAAAAAATGTGGGTATGTTGACGCCCGCAGTGTTGCCATGTGCGGCGTCCGCGCGGCAGGCGGCGACCGAGTCACGCACGCTCGCAATCGCCCGGAAATCTATGAATTTGCCCTATTACCGCGGGTAACTTTATTCAACGCGTTCTTGTGTTCAAATTACATACCGCCAGCATTTTATTGCTTTACGTATTTTATTTTTTGTGCTGTGTACGTGCCGTGTGATGCCGGCTTAGAATAGCATCAGTTCCTTTCTTTGACTTCTTTTTCGTCGTAAAAGGCGACTAAGAGACTCGAGGTTTACGTGCATTGCATTTTGGGCTACTGTCTGACAACCCGTCACTATATTGATACGTGATATATCTAAAACAACTCACAAATATTTGTCACACGTGGCGATAACGACAGTCGTTAACCCTCTGCCTATCCCGATAGGGATGAAGGCGGGATATGTGTGTGTGTGTATGTATATCTTTTTCTTTTCATAGCATGTAGCTAAATGGTACTCTATAATATTGCTGATTCTTTGTCGATTTTTAGTGTTTTCTAACCTAACTTAACCTAACCTAACAAGGTATTTTCTTTATTTAAAATTAAAAGAGCATGTTTAATATACGTAAAACAAATTTGACAGGTAGATTACGGCAATATGTTGTATTGAAATAATCGAACTTGCGATTTAATAGGTGTAAATAAAACTATTGAGTAATATATATATTAGACATTCTTTTAATTGCATAAACTTTAATGAATTGTATTTTAGAAAATACATATCCACGCTTTTTAAGAATATTTACAAAATAAAGACGAACATTTAAATGAAACAAATTAAATACAAAACAAAAGAGCCCATTCTATGGCAGCGATGTTTCAGTTTAATTAAAATTATGTAAATTATACACCTCCTCAAATTCCGTCGACCCTCAAAAATCTTTTTGAAAGCTGTTGTACATTTTTATCATTTTGAACTACAATATTTTTTTTCAAACGTCTCAAAGTCTTTGAGTGTATCAAAATTGAATAAGAAAATGCGACTTTTTTTCAAATAGCGTATAAGAGCTTTTAGACATCTTTTAGGCGACAGGCTGACAACCTGTCACTACCTGTCAACCTGTTACTGTCACAAATTATCTCAATCCGCCCTCAATATTTGTCAGATGTGGCGGTAGTGACCGTATTTTTACGGTCGTTAACGCTCTGCCTACCTCGCAAGATATAGAGGCGTGATGTATGTATGTATGTATAAGAGCGTTTTAAAGATAAAAACAAAAACTTATTAACTGCAAAATGAGCGCAGGTAATTAGAATTGAAATAAACTGTTTAGTACAAAGCTTTGAGCAACACGAGTTAACCTCTTCAAGTCAAGAGGAACTTTAACTTAATTCCAAAATTAAAGCTTTTTGCTTAGGCTTAAACAATGTTTGAGTAAAAGAACTTTTACTCTGAACAGTAATTTCTTACTTCGATGGTTAGTATAATGTTACCGTAAACTGTATAAGGAGTATTTCTTAGAATTTTTGTAATCATTCACAAATATTATCGTAAAATACATACTAAGTAACCGTAAACAAATACATGGTGTAAAAAAATTCCAGTCAATGAAACTGAACAACTTTTCTCAAGGAACGTAGGTCGAAATATGAAAAAAATTTGGACCTCTCATAGAAAATTACGAACCGACCAAGTCAATTTGTATAGAAGCTCCATATATTTTTATTCATATTTCGTCCTATGTTCATTGGGGAAAGTTGTTCAGTTTCATGGGCTAATTCTCACCTTAAAATATTTGCAGATAATATTTTTACGCCATATAAAAATAACCTACACACTATGAACGCAATCTGAATAAGCAAATCTTTGTCCTTCACAACAACAATATATAAACAGAGTAAAGAGAATCCATAACCTCATTGCGGTTCAAATAAATCAATCTACGAGTCTGTTCCCGGCTAACCCTTAATTATTTCTGTGCGAAACCATCTCAAAGAGCCGTAGAACGAAACAAAAATAAATTGAACAACCCTAATTTTTCCAGAATTCATTGAGGTCAGACATTTGGTCGGGTAAATCAAAGGCACAAATTTTGAGTTGTGAATTCTGAATTAAGCGGGAGTTGAGCGAATTTTCCAGAATGAGGTTCGAAGGCTAATCAAGTAATCCAACTGTTAAACACGCATGAAGGGATTTAGTCGTAATTTGTTTAAGGGCAGTCGACAAGAGGGCGTGCCGCTTGACATGACAGACACGGGTCTCCTGACATGTTACTAAATAATACTTCGGTCACGCACACCACAACAGAAACGTGAACGTTGTGGAATGGTCAGGGACGAAGACTTCTAGGAAGTAACAGGTTGGAACACATACAGCCGTGCCGTGTGATGCCGGCTTAGAATAGCATCACCCCACATCTTTCCCGCGGGTGTCGTAAGAGGCGACTAAGGGACTCGGGAGTATTGGTGTACAATTTTTAGGCGACAGGCTGACAACCTGTCTCTAAGTAATACACATGTTTTCTGAAACAACCTTGGAAAGCAATCCTCTAAAATGTCAGACGTGGCGATAGCGACCGTATTCTTACCGCCGTTAACGCTCTGTCTACCCCGCAAGGGATAAAGGCGTGATATATGTATGTATGTATGTTTTATAAGACAGTGAATACCGTGGTGCACACACTTATGTTCTGGTTACCCAGCTAAGTTGCGGCAGCGGGTTGCGCAGGTACGACTGAAACTTCGCACGGTAGTTTACACATACACATAGCTTGGTAAACTGTTGAGGGTCAACATAACAAATTTAATTTGTAACGTGTGATCTTACGACATTTCGATTACAAAAATTTTAAAATGGGGTTATTAAATTAAAATTTTAAAATAATTCGGCTTTTACTAAGCACCCCGAATGATTTTATTCATTGCATTGTGCGGTCACTGATCACAAAAGTTAAAAACGGTTTACTTTTAAGATCATTTTTGTATCTGCATTTACGTTCTATTAAGCATATTTTCTTTTACTCATGCCACCAAAGCTTTATGAGTTTCCTTTTTTCACGTATTCGCCCTCAATTCGTCGGCTTTATAACGTTTAATTCACCGTGCCTTTGAAGTTGGGATTTGATGAGGGTTCGTTTTCGTTATTTTTAATTTGTTCAAAAACGTGTTCGAGTTGAAATGTGACTTTGTCTCACGTTTTCTGTGGGTATTGCTTTAAAAGGAGTTGTATTTTGATTCGTAGTTTGTGGCAAAATTTCTTCGCAGAGAGCAAGTGTGTTATGAGCTATGACGTCAAAAGAAATAACTAGGATGAACCCCGCGAAATATTCCTTGACCTTCATTATGTATATCGTCTTTTCTTTGATGTATAACCAGTTAAGCTCTATTTATAAAAGAAACTAAAAAACATAACGATATTCAGATAATAAAAAATAATTACCTATAGTTCATCTCAGACACTTCGTAGTACTTATGCTCTTTTATATTCGAACGTAGCTTGTTGAATATTTTGTTGACTTTTTATCATCAAGTGTCGATAGAATAACTAAGATAATAAAAATCGAATGGGAATACCTATGGTACGACTATAAGTAATATTAATTAAATATCTAAATTGTAAATGTCGTGTGACAACATACAAATGTTTATTTCGATGAAATACACATTTTGTGTTGTACCTATTTGACAGACTATAAAATAAATGACCCAGCGTTGGTCGTATGCGGCGTTATGGTCCGTGTACCCGGCAGCATACAGTACTGCCGAAACTTCTGTGGTGGCCACCAATTACTAGACCCAGGTCACAGTATAAAGAAGGGGGAAGTAGGCTAACTACGGTCTAACCCGCGCTATGATTGCCTATTCTCTTAGGGTTGTTACTCGCGATAAAATTTCAATTCAGTGGCAAGGAAATGGCAAGCAGTTGCATTTTTAACTTATATCGGTCCAACCAAGGTATCTGAGATCAGTTTTATCTACCCGCAGAATAATAAGATCTGTTTAACGAAAGAAAGAAAGAATTACTAACGTTTCCTGGTCAGTACGTAAATAAAAATATCTTTACCTTTATCTTTTGCAATAATCAGCCATTTTACAATCGTGGTTTCGTTCGTGACGCAAGACACGTCGTGCAGTGTCGACTAGTAGTGCAAGTCGCGCGCGGTGCCTTTGTATGAAGATAGCTTACTTCCCCCTTCTTTATACTATGCCCGGGTCCGCTTTAATTGCAATCAAAATATTAACAAATTGTAACAACAGACCGGAGTATTGCAAGGTTCTATTACAACTGAAGTTTGTATTACAAGCCCTTCTGACTATCCCATTTTCAGCCAAAACACTAGTTTGAATGTCTCACGTAAATACTTACAAGCATACTTAACGTAACCTTTTTTAGAGTAACCGTTTTGGAAAAGATACTATAAAACCAATAAGAACTTTATAAGACACTCTTTTATATATTGCACAAAAAAATATTTTTTTTTTAAATGAACACAGAATTTGAAATATTAGTGTACCTGGCTATAAAAACAATTTCATCGTTTTCAGATATGGTTTCCACAAATAAACAATAAAATGATAAGTTGTGATAGACGCTAATTGTGGTATCTGAATTTTAGTAAATTCCCTACTTTCAAATATTTTTTTTGTAATTTTCGGGTATTTGTACTAATATAATAAATACGATAGTTTGTGTGTTTTATTGATGGTTACTCACGCAAAAACTGCTGAACCGATTATTATGAAAATTTACACACATAGAGCGTAAGATGTAAAAACAAATAAAATAGTTTTTATCCCGAGAAAATATTTCTGTGGGGTGCCATGGATTAAAGCCGACTTCTACGCGAGTGAAGCCGCGAACATCCGCTAGTATTATAGCCTGTCATTCAAAATGTCCATGGTAAACTGGACATCCTCGAAAACTAGTGGCAGTTATAGTAAATGTAACATTATATTGGAGACAATTTTGTTTTAATATCCGTACCCTTATTCACTGATGTGAGCAGAAAATAGTAAAGACATGTTCGTATTTATTTTTAATACTACATATTGTCGTGCGATAGGTATAGGTATAATATTTTCTTCCTTGCATGTGTTCATCAAGAATCTAAGTATATTAGGTATATTATGACCAATTCATGTTTTATTGGTCGTTAAAACCGAGAGTACGTAGGTAAATAACATAACGGCCGATTTCACACATAACGCACAACGCAGCGCTAAAATAACGCTGTGTTACGCATGCATCTGTCAGATTCATATTAGAAACATCAATATCTATACTAAAACCGGTGTTGACGCAGGTCCAATGCACATTGAGAAAGCCAAAATATACACACACACGCAAATCACGCCTTTATCCCTTGCGGAAAGGCAGAGCGTTAACGAACGTAAAATTACGGTTGTTATCACCACGTCTGACAAGTGTTGAGGGCCCCTTCAGATGATTCGTGTATCATTGTAGTGACAGGTTGTCAGCCTGTCGCCAAAATATGTAATATGAAATAATATCTTTGACTCAATAGCTAAAACTAACTAAAATATTAGTAGACCACTTTCAGAGTCACGCATCTTTGGTTTCATGCCATCTCAGTTCATATCCCAGGTTAATTGGCGGGGAGGGAAGTTCGCAAGCTATATGCGGTCACCCGGACTCGCCTCCCTGCATCAAATTTGCTCCCCAATTACGGACGCCGCTCACGCGTGGATGATTAAAAGCGATAAATTTTTGAAATACCTTCTCATTCAGGAACGTAAGATTGTCGCAGATTACTTCTGTTTTGACTTAGAAATATGGTTTTGTGGGCTTAGGTGGACAATGAATATAAATGGACTTGGAAATATATGTTTACGTTCGTAAGTTTGCTGATTTCCAAATGAATTTGCTGCATAAAAAAAACAAGTTGATGAGCTTTTGAGTTGCAGTTGATTCTGTTGTTGTTATTGTTAAATATGTACCTAAACAAACTTATAAAAACTTATGACATATGTCTGAAAATACTAAAACATTTAACTGAGTTTTAAAAATGAATTATTGGAAGAAATTATTGGATATCTAAATTTATATATTTTAAGATATCAAACGACTTTACATTTATTATAAAAAAAATCGAAGCAAGAGAATTGTGGACTTTACGGGTCAGTAGGTAATTCCTTTTTTTTTTTAAATTAGCATTTCTACACTCAATGTAGAGTAAGTACTTGTTTTAAGTAACAACAAAAAGGGCAAAGTATAAATAAATAAGAGCTAATAAGAGCATTCACAATGGTTTGTTGGAAACTAGTTCGCGTTGTGACAATTTAATTGTCCTCTACAAAGTTTGACTCGGTGGCTGTAAGTACACCTTGTAACAATAGTTTTTTTTATTGATTGGGGCTTGGGGTTGACCAGAGACCCGATGATCTCTGGTATAAACATTTTTGAGTCATTTAGAATTATAATTAAATAAGGGCTCTAATATGGTAACACTACCAAAAAAATATACTCGGGTTACCATAGAATGGTATTATGCGTTACCTAAAAATTAATTATCCTTACTTTTACTTTGTTTCAAATCTACCCTTGGGTGTCGTAAAAAGCGACTGAGGGATAATTATCAAGAGAATGGGCAGCAAAATTCCCTGTAAATGCAACATGTTTACCTGCACTCGCCAATCCACCTGCCAAGCGTGGTGAGACACCCCCCACTAGGGGGAAGCCCATGAACTCCCCAAAACCAATTTTGATAGAGTATTTCTCTATCTAACGCTTTTGAAAGGAAAAGGTAACTCACGAATTTCTCTAACGTAATACTATTGTAAATCTAATTACAAAACGAATTAACGCTTCAAGCTGCATATCAAATAAAGCGAATGAAAGGTATTTTGTGCAAGTTTTTCTTATTTATTTATTTATATTTAACTTTATGCACAACTGTACATTGGCGGACTTAAGCCAAAGCCGTTATTTCTCAGTCTACCTTAGGGCATGTGGAAATAACAGAGCTGGTGCATTAACAGTATTGTAATTGTGGTAATCAGAAAGGCATAACAATACAATAGTAAAGAAAAAGTGAGTAAGTATTCAAGAAAATTAAGTTTAGTTTCTTATTTAAGTATTAAAGAAAATTAAGTCAAGTAAGTGCGGATAAACAAAGATGTTATAGCTGTTACAGTTACCTTCTTTTCTATCTATCAATAGCGCCTGTCGTCGCTTCATTAGCTATCACTGAGAAGGTTTATAGCTTATGCACTCGCTTGAAGCACATCGGCTCGTTAGTGACGTCATCGAGTTTAGAGGATCTATCTAAGTAGATTGTGTTGCGAACATGTTGTAAAGGTAACGTTTTGGAAAATACTTTGGTTCGGACAAGCATGCGAAAAAGAAATGAATTATTGTAATGAATCTGTTTAAAACTTAACTGCTTTATTTTGTTTGTTTAGGTACAGTATTAGTTGATAAAACCATGTCAGAAACCTGCTACTTATCGAAGGCGGTTGAAAAATTCTGATACTAATGGTTCATTGGGTCGTTGGACGACTCGGTGTCCCACAGAGAAGGGATAAGTTGGTATCAGTCTTACTTTTAAACTTACTTTTCTTTTAAAGACGGTTAATTAGGAGTTTCAATGATGATGACGTCACGTGGCAGATTTATATTGTTGTGGGCAAATCTAAAAAGTTTGAAAAGTTAAAACTCTAACTCTGGAAGTACTGGGCCTATTTCGATGAAACAAAAACTGGAGAAGCCATGAAAACTTGCATGTGATTCATGAAAGTGCGGTTTAAAGAATGCTCTATATCTTTCGAGCATTTCTTTTTAAAGTGCACAAATTAAAATATTTTATTGTATCTTTTTCAGCATATCAGCAGTTTCCATTTGATGTAGGTTGTATTTGCTTCATTAGCCGCGTGGAGGAGGCAAAGGCTGTAACTCGTGCCGCCTTCACCGCGCTTGTTACGAGCGACTTGCCTCGTTAGTGACGTCACGTCACCCTCAACGTATATTGATATGTATCTGAGATTGAGAGCATTGTCACTTGTCTACCGTCGTAGTGCTGAAGACTACAGAATTGCTAAACCTTCACCCGAAAATTTAATGAGGAGTTTCGGAAAATCTGTAGATTTTTGTGCAAAAAATACTGAAAAACAACCCTATTTCAGAAAAGCATGTGCCATGGCACCAAAAATTTGAAATAAGTTACCTAAAACCATACGTGACATCGAGTACGTGGATATATTTAAAAATAGAGAAATAGCATGGCTAATAGACGAAGTTTACTATTCCACTGAAATTTTTCTAAATATATTTAGAAAATTATTTAATTAACAGTTGGATTGGCTGAATGACAATTTGTTAACGTATGTCCCTAAAGGAATGATTTGACTAATAAATGACTTATGATATCTATCTAATTTAGGCAGAGAATGTTTCTAATTAATTTTATTTCATTATTGTATGCCCAACAGTAGAATACAGTGACCTTGAATACTGTAATAACACCTTTTATACCTACCTATGATTCACAATAAATGACATCTGTGTTTGTAACAACCACTTTAATTATACCGTAAGGACTTCTATGAAAGCCTTCATAGGTACAATATTTTTTTCAATCACAATTATTTGCCCACATTTTATTATTCATGTAACAATTTTCTCACTTCTTCTATAAAATTATGGCAAATTACAATTTCCCGGTCGATATCCTATAGTACGTACGTACGGATATAATGACAGCTCTATGGAGTAAAAGGGCCAAAGTCACGCCACGACGAGTGTTGGTTGCCTTCAAAGATCTATCAGGCTGTAGACGCTGAAGCCAAATAATACAATATTTAGGTAGCTAATACAGTTAATGAGAAGGTATTCTCAATTTTTAGACGACAGACTGACAACCTGTCACTGTGATACACATGTTTTCTGGAACAACTTTGGAAAACAATCCTCAAAAGTGTCAGACGTGGCGATAGCGACGGTATTCTTACGGCCGTTAACGCTCTGCCTAACCCGCAAGGGATAAAGGCGTGATATATGCATGTATGTATGTATGCAAATGTATTCTCAATGGTATTGAAAATCTTCGAAGATTCTGAAGTCATTGTAAAAAAAATAGTACCAGATGCGACATTGAAAAAAAAGGATATTCCGTAGTAAGAATGCATGTTCTTCCTACATAAATTCTGGGTCACCTTCATACGTTGTTGACTGTACCCAACGTCTGTAGTTTGTCCAGAAAAAGCCCAAATAAAAAAGTAAAACAAAAGTACTCACGGCAAAAAAGAACCGTGATCCAATATGTTGGCAAAATTAAGAAATCCTTGCCTTATCTGTTGAGCAAAGGTTTTTGGTTGCCTTTAGTGGATGACCGACTTAAGGATCATTGTGAGTTATTAGGATTGCGCTGTTGACCCCTTTTCTTTATGCATTATGGAAACGAAGAAACAGAAATTTGTTGACGCTAACAATCTTTTTGTGCGTTGCGATGCGAAGGTGCTATCTAGGACACAGTATAATTTTTTCTTTATGACTTGCAGATGTTTTCATACGGATGGGGTATATTTCCACGGTAATACAGTGAGGTACCGAACGATTTCAAAAACTGGTCGAGAGTATGTTGGGTACGCGTAAACTATGTATGTAATTAGACAAAAAATATGAGTTCAACAGAATATTTTACATCTCATACGTTGCAAAAGAAAAAAACGTAAGGACTGTTTTTTCCATAAATTATATACCCAGGTCTCATAATCGTATTGCAATCTATTGATAAATTGTAGGTAGGTATCCGAAATTCGTGGTACAAGTAACTTGGAATTTTTATTACTTTACACGTTACACCTAGATTGGACCATGCTCTCGTGTTTTTCTACTGTGACAGCCGGAGAACAAAGGTATTCGAAATTCAAACGCGAGTGACAGTCGAGTCACGTGCTGTCATGCCGCCGGGACTGGCCGGTCCCACCCACGTGAGACGAGTTCGAAATCCGAACGCAATGATCGATGCCGCGCCAATCCTTTGCAGAATAATATCCGCCTGATTCTTGTCATCATTCGCGGTTTCTGAATTCAAATATGGAAGGGTACAAACGTCAAGAACAGAAGAAAATTTGCTTTTATTCGAAAATCAAAATCACGAAAGTAGGAATTGTGTGGCTCAAAATATACTTGATTTTCCTTGTGTCTGCGATCATGATTGCGTAAGAACTTTCCCGTTGACCTTAAATTACGCTGCTGGGCACTAAAAACAACTAAGTGTACTAAACATTCCGTACGTAGAAACGTAACCTAAGTACCAACTCTCCCTGTTTAGTGATTACACACGAGGATGTTCTTAATAAAAAAATATTAAGGGTATTTTTAGGAAAATTCAGAATGAAAACGCAGATAGATTTTCCACACAGAAATAATTTATTATTCACTTGGACACTGCTTAGTTAAACCCAACCGTTACTGACGACCAGCGGGAACAGACTGCCCAATCTCGCCCCCACCGCCCAAAATGACAGACTTCATCCCCACTAAAACCATTCACTCTCGTACAATTCCATTCGATCACTAAGTGTTGCCATTTTTAACAGAAATTTTAACCAACAAATTTTGGAAACCTTACACTCGTCCATCCTGACAGTGTGTACGACCCCGTACACACTGCCGGTGCAACCTTACACTTGGTCGGTGGAAGTTTTTATATAATAGTACTAAAGATTATAAATTACGTTAAATAATTTATTAATGAAAGTAATGCTAACTAATATTTTGAATATAAGTATAATTATTATGTTGTTGATATAATTGAGAACTCATGAGAATATAGACACACAAAATTATATGTATACGTAAATATAGCCAAAGATATACTTATTTTATAATAAACCAATGATATACCAATAATTCATAATACTAAGTGCAACAATGTTTATATCATTTAATTTAAATAACTACCATATTCTACACCCAACGTTTTAGATAAAACTAAAATAATTTAATAGTAATGTTAATAATCTACAATATATGATTTCGTCTAAGGCCAGTCAATTCTCGAGCATAAACTTAATTCTTAAAATAAAAACTACCTCGAACCAATCATTTCTCGAGGACTAAACTATTTATCTCGAATCAATCATTTCTCGAGGACTAAGCTATCTACCTCGAACCAATCAATTCTCGAGGGATTGTAAGTAGACCCTAAACCAATCAATTCTTAGGGTCAACCTTCTCATAGCGAACCACTCAATTCTCGCTATGACTTGCAGTGATAGTGCAGTAAACTGGATGTCAAGGTGCAAACCAATCATTTCTTGCCCTTGACCTGTAACAAATACAAAACAGCGTGTATGTATGGGTTCAATCATAAATAATACTCTTAATTAATAATAATATATAGATATTACAAATTTTGCTCATAAAAATCCTCAACTTCATCATTATCACTTTCTGAAACATCCCCAAGCTCTAAAGATGTGATATGTATCCACGGCTGCATTCTATCTGCAGCGACAGTGGTTTGTCGCCTGTTTTTCATTCCTTCAAACCCGGGAATTGGTGAAACTCTATATCTGTCATTACCTATAACCCTAACAACCCTATAGGGTCCTTCATAAGATGGTAAAAGTTTGGAACTTTTTCCCTGATTTTGAAAAGCAGTCTTAGTAATTTTCACCAAGTCCCCTACTTCATAGGTTCGTGCGGGTCTCCTACCTTTATCAAAACGACGTTTTTGCTTTTCCTGATCTACATCAATTTTCTCTTTAACCTCTTGTCGAATAGATGCTAAATCGGTTTCCTGTCTAATTTCGTCAGTGACTTCGTTCATAATTGGATTGTTTTCACTCGTCATTGTTGTACCAAACATTACTTCAGCGGGTGCCCGACCAGTAGTTTTTTGAATGGAATTGTTCAATCCCCACTGTATTTGTCCTAGTTTGTTGTCCCAGTCTTTTTCGTCACATTTCAGATTTGTGGCCGTCAAGGAATCAAGTATGGTGCGGTTATAACGTTCGACCTGTCCATTAGATCGAGGACTAGCGACGGCGTTTAAGATATGTCGAATTCCCTTTTCCAGACAAAATCTCCTGAACGCATGAGAGGTAAAGCAACTACCTCTGTCACTCACTAGTCGTTCAGGCGCCCTAAATATGTCAAAAATATCGTTTAATGCTCTAATAACATTTAGAGCATTTGTATTGCGAACAGCCTTTATGAAGAGAAATTTGGTAAAGGAATCCACCACTACCAAAATATGTGTGTTTCCTCGTTTGGATTTCACAAAAGGCCCAAGATGGTCTACGTGCAGAGTGTGAAAAGGTTTTTCAACCTTTGGTATGGGGTGTAACAGTCCTTCTCGAGAACCTACATTCTTTTTGGCATATGCACACTCAATGCACGCACCCACATATTTCTTCGTGAATCGGGCCATTTTGGGAAACCAATAATTCTTACGCATTCTTTCTAGTGTTTTCTCATATCCAATATGGCCTATATCGTCGTGATTCATTCGGCATAATTGCCAGCGCGCTCCCTTTGGCACGACCCATCGCAATTTTTCCTTGTCTTCCCCTAAACACCTGAATAACTTATTGTTTTGCACAAGATAGTTATTCTTTATGTAATTGAGACCCTTTTCGTCAACTTCACTGCAAAGAATATCTCTAATTCTGCGTAACTCCGAATCACCTAACTGTAAGGTTAGAAGCCAGTCGTCCTCATTTATAGACATCACCGCAGGATAAGGTTCTGGATTGCATGGCTCCCGATCGACTACAGGGTTCCTTGATAGGGCATCAACGTGCGCCATTTTTGTACCAGCCCTATACTCAATGGTACAATCAAATTCTTGTAGGGCAAGCCACCAACGCGCGATGCGGGGTATTAAATCGCGTTTTTGAAACGTTGAGCGAAGCGCGCTACAGTCAGTGACAATCCTGAAGGCTTTTCCTAGTAAGTAAACTCTGAACTTTTTGAGGGCACATACGACTGCTAATGTCTCCAGCTCATACGAATGAAAGTTTTTCTCTTCAGGAGTTGTCTGCCGACTGTAGTACGCAACAGGTCTAAAGGAGTCGTGTTCCTGTTGGCGTTGCATTAGAATAGCACCGACACCATTTTTACTGGCGTCGGTATGTAGCTCCGTCTCGGCTTCCGGGTTGAACAAAGTGAGAACTGGTCTTTCTGTTAACTGTAATTTCAAAGTCGTAAAAGCTTTTTCCTGTTCGTCAGACCATTTCCACATCGCGTCCTTTTTAAGAAGAGAGGTTAGGGCGTATGCAATTTCCGCAAATCCGTAAATGAATTTCCTGAAGTAACTGACAAGACCTATAAATTGTCGCACACCGTGGACATTCTCTGGTCGCGAAAATTCGGTAACGGATTGGATTTTAGCAGCTCCGGGTCTTATTCCCTGCGAACTAATCTCATAACCCAAGAAGTCTATCTTGCTTCGCAGGAAACTGCACTTAGAAAGATTTAATTTCAAATTTGCTTTCTCCAAAAGTTGCAATATTTCTTCGAAACGATCCAGACATTCTTCGGGCGTTCTCCCGAAAACAAGTAAATCGTCTATATATACCGTTGCCTTTTCAAACCGTGCCGAGCCCAATACATGGTTCATCATCCTCTGAAACACCGCCGGTGCGTTTGCCAACCCGAACGGCATGCGATTGAACTCATACTGGCCGTCGGGTGTGACAAACGCAGTCAAGTGTTTTGATTGTTCCGATATAGGCACTTGATAATATCCTGACATCAAGTCGAGAGTGATGAAACACGCCTGTCCTGAAAGGCGAGCAATTTCATCCTCAATTAGAGGCATGGGGTACCTTTCCTTCACGGTCAAAGAATTAAGCATTCTGTAATCTACGCAAAGACGAGTTTTTCCGTCTTTTTTCTTGACCAATATAATTGGACTTGCGTAGTTTGACGTGCTTTCTCTTATTATTCCGCCATTTAAAAGTTCATCCACCATACCTCTCACCCTGTCCCGCTCGCTATGTGATAACCGATAAGGTCTATATACAACCGGTCGCTGACTATTAAGTTCGATTTTCATTTCAGTTGTATCGGTGCAACCAAGATCGGATATGTCATGTGCAAAGCAGTGTGAATAACGCTCTAATAATTGGATCAATTGTGATCTATCCTTTTCAGAAACATTGTCACCCAAATTTAATTCACTCTCATTGATTTTGTGAACCTCGCTTGCCTGTTTGGCAAATTCCGAGTAATTAGAATTCATTTGAGGTAACTCCATTTCCGAAGGTGATGACAATATACGATTGACGACCTCGACCCTTTCTCCGCGAGAAAATATGGCGTTTTTGTGGAGTTCACAAGGTAAGGAGCATGGAGTTACCATGACGTTAAGACTACCATCTTTGACATGATAAACTCCACCGCATATTACGTATTGCGCATTCGGTTTACCCACTAACTTTGTGTTCAAGAGAACGTTGCCTGTGACCGAAGGCATCGTTACAGCTTTAACGCTTGTCGTTCCATATATAATACTATGTCCACTCATAATGACTCTCACCAAAGATTCATCATCGCAACACGTGTCATTAGACGGCATTTCAGCTGAAACGTCGAGAAATAGCAGCTTTGACGAATCCTTGTATACAGAAATATGTGGCTGCTCTGTATACGATTGACCAACTAGAAGGGATTTATCCAAATGTTTGTCTTTCACAACTCGACAAGATACTGTTGCGCTTACCCCATCGATAGTTAAATTAAGTATAGCCGACCCTAACGACTGTACCAAACTATCACCGAACCCTTTCATTGAAGTCGACTTTCCATCATGGGATATCCCTAGTTTGTGTAATGTTGATTCTTTTACCAAACTGACCTCGCTCCCAAAGTCTACAAATGCATCCAAGAGAACATCATTAACAATGACTTGTTTAAAAAATTTATCATTTGGGTTCGAATTGGATATGCACATAGTTTTAGCAATCTTTTCCGCAGCTGTAGACTTTGTAGAGGTCGCTGTAGACTCTCGAACGAAACAGTTTTCAGCTGGATGACCTACTTTGAAACACCGATTACATTTTATTAAGGGTTTCGGGCACCTAAGGTACGGGTGACCTCTTTCCTTGCAATTAAAACAGAAGACATTTGCACTGTTTGCATTTGTCGCCGATTTAGACCATTGCCTATTATTCCTATTTTCGTTTGCAACACTAGCACCGTTCTTATTCTTGGATAGCGAAAACTGAGTGGTGGTGGAGTCCCTGTTACTCATAAGGAATTGAAGTAGTTGATCAGGTTCAGAACATTGCAAGGCCAAGGCACTAGTTTTCATGGTTCTATCACTGATGCCATGGATTATGCAATCAACGGCTTTTTTCCCCATTATTTCGCACTGATTTAAGAGAGATAATTTTTCGTAAAAGTAAACTTCGATTGGTTCTCCGAATCTACTACGTCTTTTGAGCATATCCTCCAAGGACTGGCCATAATTTTGTGCGAATGGAAAAGCACTTAATAATTTAACTTGCCACTCTTCCCAAGTAAATAAAATGGAAATTCTAAAAATGTAATGTAAAGTAATGGAGGCTTTCGTACCAGATTTTGGCCAGTCCTCGTAGTTTCTGCATCGCGAAATGAACAATTGTCTTTTCGTCCCATCCGTAAACAGAAGCGCATTCATTCACCTTTTTTAGCCAGATATCAATTCTTTGGTTTTTAGTTGACGGATCGAATTCAGGAATTATGTTTTTGTAATCTAGTCCTTTGTTGTTTGTTTGCGCATTCTGGTTTACGGACTGAGACAAAACATCTGACTTTAAAGATTTAATGACTTTCAAAATGTCCCTACTAGAAAAAACAGGACTACCTGACCTTTGCTCATGATGGTGCTCGGAGCTGCAACGCCTGCTACCAACCGCATCTTCACCTCGCCGCTCTTGCTCGTGTCGTTCACCAGACCATGAACCGCGCTGCTGGCTGCGTGGTCCGCTGCGGCGCCTCCTGTTTTCTTCATCCCGTTGCTGCTGTAGTTTGGCCTCCATTGCACGGACTAGAGCGCGTGCACGCTCCAACTCCTGCTCATGCTCCTGCATCAACCGGTTGGTGCTGGGGCCACGGCTGTGCATCTGGGATCGACTGCGTGAGCGCTCTCGTCCTTCAAGGAGTCTTTGAGAGCGCGTTTCTTCACCCAGATGGCCTGGCGAGCGCCTCCCTCCATCCAGACGGTTAGACGAGTGCCCGCCTCCATCCAGACGGCTGGGCGAGCGCCTCCTCCCATCCAGATGGCTGGGCGAGCGCCTCCTCCCATCCAGACGGCTGGGCGAGCGCCTCCTCCCATCCAGACGGCTGGGCGAGCGCCCGCCTCCATCCAGACGGCTGGGTGAGCGGCTCCTCCCATCCAGACGGCTGGGCGAGCGCCTCCTTCCATCCAGACGGCTGGGCGAGCGCCGCCCTCCATCCAAACGGCTAGGCGAGCACCTCTCTCCATTTAGGCGGCTGCGCGAGCGTCCTCCACGACCAGTCCGACTTCGAGATCGCCTTCCATCACCGCATTGGTTGTCATCAATGCCCCTATCCATTCTTCTTAACTTGCGCCATGAAAAATAAAAAGTTTACAAGTGTTAATAATAAATAATTAAAATTTAGATAATCGTTATTGTATTTATTATCTTTCATTAATTAGAAAAAGGAAAATTAAGCTAAATTTCTAACCCTAAACCTATGCTGAACTCAATTCAATTTGAAACAGCTTTTCTGTACGAAATATGATGCAGTCTGCGCTATTTGTAATGCCTATCACAAAACCCCAATTATCTCGTAAACGGTGCGTTCTATCGCGAAAATAATGCCAGATTTGGGCCCTTTTATAAACCCTACGTCTTTTTTTATTACCTATACCATACCACCATTGGCCCACACTTTTGCCCACACGTGGGCAAGATATTAACAAAAGTTGTACAAAGTCAGTGTTTCAACGTAAAAATGCTGTAATAAGATTATTGCCACGACAAGAGTGGTAAACTAGTATGATGGACTTATGTTCCAGCAGTGGGAGTAAGCACTTTTTTTTTTAAACCCTGGCAAGATATTCACGTGTTAGAAAAAAGAAAGGAAACTTTCTTAATATTGCTATTGAAACAATTAGTTCTGATCAATTCCCACACGTAGGCTACAACAAAAAATAATAAAATTTTGAACTAAAAAAAATAATATTATAACTTGTCGGCCGGGGCGGTATATATACCTATATATTGTATTATTTCTCCTATTTAATAAAAAAAAAAATCAGCGTACTTACATTTTATTGGCGTTGGTTGTTCCACTTCTGAATTTTTAGGAAAATTCAGAATGAAAACGCAGATAGATTTTCCACACAGAAATAATTTATTATTCACTTGGACACTGCTTAGTTAAACCCAACCGTTACTGACGACCAGCGGGAACAGACTGCCCAATCTCGCCCCCACCGACCAAAATGACAGACTTCATCCCCACTAAAACCATTCACTCTCGTACAATTCCATTCGATCACTAAGTGTTGCCATTTTTAACAGAAATTTTAACCAACAAATTTTGGAAACCTTACAGTATTTAACAGGACACTGCATTTTTACAAAAAAACATACATAAGCAAAATATTGTATTACTTTTCATGAACATGAAAATATAACCTACTGAATATTTTAATTTGTTCAACAAAAATCCTGTATTTTACCGGTTTAATTGAAATAATTCAGATGCCAATCCCAATTTAACACACACAACATTTTGCGTGACTCAGTTCATATCATTAACGTTGTAACAGCAGTCCCGACCTAATTGTACTAATGATCCGAATTAATAATGCGGAAATATATAATCCCTGCATATTTGGGAACGTTCCGTAGTACACAGTTTATTTTGTGAGAATGCTGAGTGTACCGTGTGGTGACTAAAAATAGCATCACCATAGCTCTGCTTTGAAACCAGTTTTTTTTGTAAATACAACTATGCTAAACATGGCTTCTGAAGCAAAATAGTATACATACGGGGTGTAGTGTTTGGGAGAGCCCTGCTAACACTAACAGGGTGCATACATAAACGTTTCGACCTGTCATACAAAATGAAGTTAAGTGCCTGCATTTAGTATGGAAAGTATTTTTTAAGTGTCCGAAATTTTCAGGAAACGTCATCAGAATGGGAAGTTATTCAGTATGAATCACAGACCGAAAATGTCATGCACCCATATTTTCTCTGTGATGCGAATCGTCTGAATATAATTATACTCTTTCAGTGTTCGTCTGTCAAAATTAATTACATATCTGAAACGAACGATCAACAAAAGAAGAAGAAAGAATAATCAAAGGGCTATCGATCTGTATAAAATAATATGTAAGGTGAATACCTACCTATAATCGTAACAATCTATTTAATGCAGCTAATCGAAATGCTGCGGTTTTTACGAAACAAATGGTTTAGTGGTAATTCTTCATTATTTATTTCTTTATGAATATAAACGAATTAAAATCCAATGACAGATTTATTTCTCTAACTACTAATATTTATTTCTATGAAAAATCTACTTGAATATATACTTTACAGATATAATCTGCAGTGTTGGCAATAAAGTCCACTCCTTTTCCCGTTTCGCCCAATGAACTGTATACACCTGAAACGTGTCTATAACTGGATACATCTGGTTATACCCGGTTATGTCTAGATCGAAGCCACGATGACCGATTCGAGTGCTATCGAGTAATTCCTCCACGTATTTCGGACGTGAATCAGAAACTATCGCGCTATTCAGAGCATGCCTTCGGTTGGTCTGCTATTACTTTTTATAAGTCGCTAGATGATTGGGTCATAATAAAATACAAAATTTGTACGCCGTTGTAGTTGAACTATGGTAAAAAAATACTGCAATACTCTCTTCATAGTTTTTAGAAATATTCAAAGTTTGGATTAATAAACAGTAAAATATGGAATTTTTATACTTTTGATACTTTTGTGTGTGTATATGCATAAAAAATATGTAAAATATGCGCCATGAAAAACTTTTCCACTTGTGTTTTAACTTTATACAATAATGTCTAAATTGTAGATTTCAAGTCTATCTCAAAGCACTGTTTTGACCTACTTACACCTTTACCTAACATCCAAGACCTGCTGAAGTAACGCTGTTCGCGTGTACAAAGTCGTTCTTCAGCCTTTCGAAGCGGACTGCCCATTCCAGGCGCCTATACCCCACTTCCATATATATTTAGGTACACCACTATTAGATTAGTGCCGTGTGATGCCGGCTTAGAATAGCATCACCCCACATCCTTCCCGCGGGTGTCGTAAAAGGCGACTAAGGGACTCGAGAGTATTGGTGTCGAGAGACAACCTGTCACTATAGTGATACACATGTTTTCTGAAACAACCTTGGAAAACAATCCTCAAAAATGTCAGATGTGGCGGTAGCGACCGTATTCTTATGGCCGTTAACGCTCTGCCTGCCCCGCAAGGGATAAAGGCGTGAAATGTATGTATGTACTATTAGATATACCCACTGTTCGTTACAAAAAAGGAGAAAAAACTATATAATTATAAGGTTGATTTAATCATCCAACTGAACGAATTTCCTTAAATAACCTATGTAACTTAAAAGTAATGAAATTACGTCGTACGCCAAAAAATTCTGACATGTCTACATTTTACATCGCGCAATAAGTGGTAGTGAGTAGTTATACTTGGTTATACGTAAATACTTCAGATTTGTAGATATTTCAGATTGACTAACATTTTTTACTTTTTAAGTTGGTATTTGTACATTAGGAGCAAGTGTACTTATAAAAATATAAGGTTAGTCCTATTAGGTACCTAACTACCTATGTTCCAAAATGTTATCTATTAGCGGAACATATTTGACGACCGATGTGGCGCAGTGGTAGTGCGACTGCCTTAGACGCAGAAGGTTCCGAGTTCGATTCTCGGTGGGTCACTCACAAAGTATTTATCACTTTGTGAATTTGTTCCCAGTCTGGTTAGGACATTGCGGGCTGAACCACCCGATTGTCCGTAAGTAAGATGGTTCCGTGTTTCGGATGGCACGTTAAGCCGTAGGTCCCGGTTGCTGTCTATGATCACTTAGACGGCGGTCGTTACACAACCATGTCAGAAGCCTGCTACTTGTAGAAGGCGGTTGAAAAATTCTGACACTAGGGTACATCAGGTCGTTGGACGACTCGGTGTCCCACACGAAAAAGAAGAAGCGGAACATAAGTGAAGAACATACGTACCCGGGCATTTCCACATGCCCTAATGCGGACTTGTAGATAATGCTGTTGGCATTAAGTCCACCTATTTACACATTAATAAATAAATAAAAAGGCTAATGTGTAGTAATTTGAGCAAGCAATAAGCATGCAGTACCGAGTACGAAACTCTAGTAGATACGTACCATGTCTACGTCTCTGACCTAATTCGGGGTTTACGCTTCGCTTTTGACTGTAGTAGGTTGGTTTCTAGAATTTGAATAATCAGCTTTAATGTTGCAAACTCCGATAGCGCTTGAGCATGAAATGTAATAAGACATGATGAGACGTAAACCAAAATGCTGGCGAAATGAAAACATATGTAACAACAGTACTTGTAAAAGCTTTTGAGTTACGTCTACTTAGAGAAAATTTACTAATAATCCTAGATTGAAATTATACACAAATAACACTTGTTTCCCTGGCGGGCTAGGCAGAGCGTTAACGACCGTAAAGTTATCTATTTATTATATATTTCTGTCAGATTCACACTAGAAATGCCAATCCCCATACTAAAACCGGTCAACCGTTGTTAACGCTGCGCTATCGCAGTGTCATCCGTCGAGTGCGGTTTTAGTATAGGGAGTGACGTTTGTAGTTTGGATCTGACAAACCGCTGCGATATTTTTGCGCTACGTCGTGCGTCAAGTGTGTTCCACGCCGTACGCCGTGTGTACGCCTTTTTGATTTTTAAGACTCTGAAACACAAATGAAAGCTTACGAGTTGATATTATAGTAATAACTTTACATAATATGACAATTTAAATGTCCTCATTTGTAGGTTTAGAACCTCTCACGTTGCTTCTAAATTAATACTATGTACGAATATACTTTAATCCGTCTAATTATGCGGCTAAGCTTAGCCACTGATGACAGCGGCGAGGTCGGCTAATTTACATTTTAAAGAATTAAACCGTAAAATGAAAATAAAAATTATTTCACCCTAGATAAAAAATAACTTGCTTCCATAAGACACTCTTCTACGGTTCATAATAAAATAAGGAAAAAAAAGTGAAGAAAAGAATCCCTTGTGTAATACATTTATTCATTACGAAAGTAATTTAATGAAAAAGTTGGTCAAGAGCAAGCCTCCTCGCCCGATTAGAGTTCCGAACAAATTTTCTCTTCACTTGCCTTGACATTTGGAATTAATAAAATTTTCATATATAAACCCATGTGCAATTTTGGTTATTATGTCAAATAAGGTTGATTTAATAATTAGTTTATGAAAAACAGGAAAGTTGGAGCTGTTAAAGTATTACAACAATGTGTAATAGGGATATATCGAGCACCCAATATTTCGGCGATGTTGCAATCGCCATTAAAACCCGTTATAATGTCTTATAGTTTTAGTGATAATAACCAAGGAACCTTAAAATCAAATGTGTAATAAATAGTTCATCAAACCACTACTAGTTTAAATAAAAGTTACTTTTCGCGTCTGTCTGTATGTATGTTTGCTTAAATCTTTATAACTACACAAATGATTTCGGTGCAGGTTTTTTTATTAGATAGAGTGATTCAAGAAGAAGGTTTTATGTATAATACTCTCTGGGAAAAATCGTTATTCCCACGGGAAAATGAGTTGCAGCCGCTGGGGCAGGCCGCTACTATAATAATAAATATTAGAAATCGAAATTAGTTTGAATTGTTCCATTATTTTGCTTATAACATGTGTGATATAACTAATCCAATCATTCAAATAAATAAATATGCCCATGCAAGACACTAATACGTACAACAGAATTATAATAAAATTCATTTTTGTATCTACTTACTTTCTTCAGATAATTATTTTACAAACACAGAGCACATATACGCGCGCGCTTTTCGAACAAGATGCAAGAGTCGTTGATCTTTGGTTTTCTGCAATATAAACTTACGGAACCCCAAAAAATTCTGAGCCTTCAAATAAAGTGACCCGCCTGACTCAACTGCGCGTTTAGGACGGGCATTTATCTCTCAGAGTTAATTAGTGCTTTTAGCCAGCTTTGTGCATACTTTTATTTATACTTTTACTCATACTTTTCGTATTTTAATACTTTTATATCATTGTTTGCATGCTACGCCGCCGTAGCAGGAATGTGTCTACGGCGTAGAAGAATGTCTACAACAACTTATTAATTTGTTTTTGTGCTGAATCGAAAATTGTACGAGTATAAAAGTATATTGAAGTGTGGGGAATAAAAAAAATGTTGAACAAAGGTGTACTAAGGTATTCATTACCGCTGTGAATTATGATTTTTCGTAGTATTTCGTAAATAGGAAGAAACTGCAGGCATCTAGTAAAGTGGTTCATAGCCAAAATATTTTATTTTATCTACCCACAAATATTTGTCAGACGTGTCGATAACTTTCGTTAACGTTCTGCCTACCCTTAGAGACATAAAGGCGTGATTTGTGTATGTATATTTTAACGTCAACTAATTAACCAATTTAGATATTTGAATACGAGTATCTGTATGTACGAGTAAATTTATAAATCCGATCGCTGCAAGTACCTAACTTAATTAGGGATCCCGATTCTAATAAAGTTTGGAAGAATTAGATTTTTTCATCTCAAATCGAAGTGCCGTTTGATGCCGGCTTAGAATAGCATCACCCCACATCCTCCTCACGGGAGGCGTAAGAGGCAACCAACGGACTGGAGAGTATTCGTGTGTTACAATTTTTACAGGCTGACAACCTATCACTATAGTGATACACATGCTTTCTGAAACAACCTTAAAAAACAATCCTCAAAAATGTCAGACGTGGCGATAGCGACTGTATTCTTACGGCCGTTAACGCTGTGTCTACCCCGCAAGCGATAAAGGCGTGATATATGTAAGTATGTCAAAATCAAATGAAGTTTGGTGGTATTATAGGTGTTATTCTTTCATTGTTACAGTATCAACAGTGGACGTGGACGCAGTTCTGGGGCGAACGGCGTCCCTGCCGTGTGACGTCACGCCTGATGGAAACGAGGATCGAGTCTACATGGTGCTCTGGTTCCGCAAGAGTGGAGGGAAGCCTATTTATAGGTACGTGATGAAGGGAAATTGAAATCCTCTAACGATAACAACAAAAACGTATTGTTGTCAGGTCAGACAGGAAATAAATGTGAAGTTAGTTTGTTACAAACAAAGTAGTTTATTTGTTAACGCAAATTGAAACTAACTAAATTATCTTCAAAAAGATTCAATGACTATCTTTGAATCATATAGCTTGATCATTCGGGGTACAACACTATTTTTTTATTATTTTTAAATACAATAACGTGGCAACCCACCAAATGTCAATTTAGTCTATCTGGATAAAAATTATAGTTTACCATGACAAATAATATTTACACGTCTCATGCTCTGAAAAAAGCTCAATACTGACCAAAAGGCTTACTTAGACCCCTTAAGGCGGATCGCATCGATCGGATATGAAATCCTATGAAACCTCGTACATATACCGGATTCGACCGATTCGGTTTGGGCAAATGTGCGAGGATTCATTGGATTTCATGTAAAGAATTCTAAAATGCGATTCATTCAATTTGTTTGGTGCGAATAAGGTGTGCATTCACCTGTCTTCTGGGTTAGGCATTACAATTTTTTGGAGACTGCGAACAGGTCAAGCTATCCATTTTGACGCGTTTACACTAGGTTTATAAAATTGTTATAAGAAATAGTAAAATCTGCCCTTACTGATTTGGACGTACAAAAATATAAATGTATAATTTATTACTTTGAAAGAAATAAATAAACAATAAACTGGAATGTAGAGTTCTTGGAATTAGAGCGCGATTTTCAAAAGCTTGAATCTACTGAAGATTAAATATATTTTTCATAGGGTAAGTGAGACCCACAGCGGATCGCACACTTAACGCACGGCGGAGCACAAAAAAATTGCAGTGGTCTGTCAGATCCTTACTAAACGTCACTCCCCACACGAAAACCGCACTTGACGGATGACACTGCGATAGCGCTGCGTCAACAGCGGTTGAGCGGTTTTAGTATGGGGATTGACATTTCTTTTACGGATCTGACAGACAGCTGCAATATTTTTGCGCTCCATCGTGCGTCAATCTTGGGACGTTTTATATGAAGATAATTTTGAGAAATAGGTAATATCAGGCATGAAATAAGAAAAAGATTCTCATATTTTTAAGTTTTTTTTACATTATTTTTAATAACTTTTAACGAAAGACATCACACTGGGTCACAACTATCTTTCATCTTGTTTACAATCCAATTGTAGTAATGTGTCACATTGGTGTAATACATTATATTTGGTTGTTTCAAATTTCTGAAGGATACCACTCCAATCTGACGATATCCAAAAGCCACGAGCGCCCCACCAGAATCACCCCTAAAATAATAAAAAATATCGAATAATATAAATTAAAAAAAAAAGAAAACCGGCTTTAACGGACGTAAAAAGTGCGAATCTCCATTTTTTGTCGGTTAATATGCCTAAAACCTTTTCCTAAGTCTGACGAATATTATTCTGAAAACCGAATTAAAGTCGAGGAAAAGCGTATGCTCTCAGTTTGGGGAACACCGAGTTGTCCAACGACCTAGTGTCAGAATTTTTCAACCGCCTTCCACAAGTAACCGGTTTCTGAGATGGTTGTGTAACGACCGGCGCGTAAGCATAGACAGCAACCGGACCTACCTACATATGGAACCATCTTTCTTACAGACAATCGGGTGGTTCGGCCCGCAATGTCCATACTGGAAACAAATTCACAAAGTGATAAATATCAGTTTTTTTTTGTGATCCTCCGAGAATCGAACCCGGAACCTTCTGCATTAAAAGCAGTCGCACTACCATTGCGCCACATCGGTCATCTACGATGTAATAATGATGTTTGAACTAACCTTGCTGTTCTACCATTTGAACCACTTTCCAGTTCGGCGCAGAGCATACCTGGTCTCCACACTATTCCATGTTTTGCACAATAGGCTTGAGGAATGATTAGTTGTTTTGTGTATCTTAATATAATTGCTCTTTCAATTGGCTTATCATCTTTCTGTGGAATGAAAACGATAAAAAAAGACTTGGTGATACGAGGCAAACCATTTCCTGTGCCCTGTTTAATAAATCTCAATAAGTGACAATTCTGACATTTTTTGACAAATATGTCGGATTTTGAAGACAAAATGTCCAAACGCGACAGTAAAAACCTAATATAACTGTCACCTATAAAACTCGTTTTATTAAGGTGATCGATTATTGTAAGTTTTGACCTGCCGACTTGTAAGAATATATTATCGACTTTTTTGTCATGTTCATTGGAAATTTTGTCGTGTAATGTGACATATTTCTCAAGGCACAATACCAAAGAAAAGTGGAAGGTAAATAAATTAGTCGAAAGGTTCCCTATATATTCGCATAAGAATATTAGGCATAACATAGGTTGGCACAATATACATTGAACTAATGATACTTACGCATAAAAATAGTAGGCATAACACGTTAAGCATAATCTAATAACCTAACCTAACCTAACCTAATGTCTATAAAAATACTAACCTAACTTAACCTAACCTCTATAAAAAAATTGTTAGACCCAAATAAACTGATAATGCCAAGATAAATATTATGCGAAAAAATGTTTATGACAAAGATATAATAGGGGAAAAAGAATTATGCGTAACATGTTATGCCAAAACATATTAGTGGAAAAAATATTATGCTAACAAAAGGGATCCCTAGTCGAAAATAGTATTATGCGCAGTAAAATATTAAGCGAAAATATATTTATGACAAATATGCAAAACATGCTCAAATCACCCTTCAAGTTTATAAAACTAACCACAGGCCTAAAAATTCACTATAATTTCCTAAAATGAAATCCTTTTTAGAAAAAGAATACATAAATATTAAATACCGAGCAGTTACTTAAACACTCATTTTAGGTAACTCAAATTACAAATTATCCTAACAAGGATGCATAACATTTAATTTATTTTCTAATATTATGTTTCAGTTAAAAGTCTATTTTTTTTTTCAATATTTCAAGTAAGTGCAATAAAACTTTACGCACGATAGACCGCTAAAATATCGCAGCGTTTTGTCAGATTCATACTAGAAATGTCAATCCCCATACTAAAACCGCTCAACTGCTGTCGAGTATGATGTCGAGTACGTTTCTATTATGGATCTAACAGACCGCTGCGATATTTTAGCGGTCCGTCGTGCGTCAAGAGTGCGATGTGCCATAGGTTTACCCGTTAACAAATATTATTTGATAAAAATTGAAGAGGGGAGGCCTTTGCTCTGCAGTGGGACATCGAACAGGCTACGTAAAAAAAAAATTAAAGTGATTTCAAGAAAAATGATTTTAAAAAATACTTGTGGTTAACAATATGTTTTTTGTTTGTTTATGGATTTTCACCGTCAAATTTTTGATCGGTGCGGCGTTAACTTTTTTATGAGCAGTAAAAAATCCTAGGAAAATTATATGACAGTGAAAGTTTTACCAACATTCATACGTCCCCAGCCAGCAACTTCAGCTTCCTTTATGCCAGCAGGAGGATACCGATCAGAAATGGTAACTCTCTTCACTGTATTTCCGAGGGGTATTTCTTTATCCACTATAAGCACAGCTATATCATTTTCAACACTGGGTAAGTAATAATCTTCATGTGCAATCTTTGCGCCAACTACTCTTAAAATTGGCATCTGAAAAAAAATCAATGATTTATATTTTATTAGTTACAAATAGTTAAAAATACAAAAAAATAATTTCAACTGCATGTTGAAACAGTGCAACATACTATTACGATCAAGAGTGCAACTAAAGTACATTACGTGCATTATGTCTTCATGTCCAGCTAGAACATAACTGGAAAAGTTTTTGTCATGTCCGTCAGATTCAACGCAATGAGCAGCTGTCAGAACCGTCCATTGATTCAACACTGATCCCCCGCAATAACTTGCACACTGTAGAGAATTGCATAGAGCCACTTGATGAGGAAATCGTTGAATTGTTGTCTGTTCTCCATCAACTACGAGATTTGTATGATTAGTTTCCAAATATACATTTTTACACATAAATATTAAAATTATACAAGTCAAACGAGCGTAATATATCCGAGACTCCATGTTGAAATAAAAAATGCCTGCTGAGAACCAATCAAAAGAAATGACTGCCTATTATTTCTTATTTTTATGCGTGGATTAGAGGCGATAGTAAAATCGTTCGTTTATTCATTTGAATATTCAATCATCATTTAAGTAGCTAGATTGACGTAATCATGTAAGCAAAACATACTTACTATAGTGACATAAGTAATTACGTAAGTAAGTAGACTACTATTTATAAAACAATAAATATTAACACTAATTTCTCTTAACATAAAACTTACCTGTGTTAATTTACTATTTGTACGCGCAATATTATCTTAAAGTAAATTATGCCTTTATCTTTTCTTTATTTAGAAATCAGTATTAGCTCAAAAGGATAGCTTTAAACAGGTCAAAGATATATAAAATCATTGTATTGAAATATATGTCGTAATATTATGATTTTTTATTAAATTATCAGAAGATTTACACAATTTTAGCTTTATATGAAAAAAGAAGGAGGACGATGGCAAAATAAAGTCATAATTCTGACATATAAGGTGTAAACATATTAGCTGCAAAGTGCAAATATTTTAAGGGGTGAATGAGCCTATGATACTGAATATTTTTCCCCAAGAAACAGTTTTATATATAAAAAAACTTTTGGACATCCCATAGAAATTGACTTGGTCGGTAATTTTGTATGGGAGGTCCAAAATTTTTTAAAATTTCGACCTCTGTTTCTTAGAGAAAGTTGTTCAGTTTCATGGGCTGATTCACCCCTTAAAAAATTTGCATTTTTTTTACGCCCTGTATTCAGGCTTTTGGCCAAAATCTTAGGATTTCGCCGAAGTCGTAACTGCGACATAGTTATCCAACACGTTTGCCTACCTACCTGACACATGCGCCTCAAGGACCGAGATTGGAAAGGTTTCGCCTGAAGGAAATGGGGTTCCTGCGAGTCTCCTTTGTGAATGTATTGTCGCCGCTTCAGTCAAGTTCCTCGGCTTAGACAGCTGAATAGATTAGTATTCTTTGTAAGCTTTTTCTTTTTTGCTTTTAGCATGCGTGTAATGTATTTCATTAATTAAATGTTTTATAATTATAGTGACACTATATATATCGCAGCGGTCTGTCAGATCCATACTAGAAACGTCACTCCCCATTCTAAAACCGCACTCGATGGACGATACTGCGACAGCGCTGCGTCAACAGCGGATGAGCGGTTTTAGTATGGAGATTGACATTTCTAGTATGGACTGTCAGAACGCTGCGATATTTTTGCGTGCTGTCGTGCGTCAAGTGTGTGATCCGCCTTAGGTAGTGAATTTTATAGTTGGTGGCCAAAACCAAGTATGGACTTCCCAAAAAAATTCTCTATCTACTGACTGACTTTCTACGGAAACTCCAAATATTTTTATTTTCTAACATAGGCTCCATCGGAAATTTAGTTGAAGTCATGATCTGATCATGCCTGCAAATTTCGATACACCTTCTCTTACACCTATTAGTATAGTACTTACCGTTGATGTGGCTAACGTAAGCTGATACTGATGCATAGCACTCACTTGGTAATTGAGTAAGTATCTTAAATTGTCTGGCTGGTGTCCAAGCCGCGGCCGCCTACCAGAATCTGTTTCAAATCTTTCCGCTGCTCGTTGTAGATACCAACAAAACATATTGCTGCAGTGTTCATTACTGCAGTACGGACAACGCCAACATTGTTTTTATTGGTAACTTCTTTACTAAGAACGAAAATAGGTCTTACTGCGAACGCTGCATCGCGCATTTTGCACGCGCGGGCAATCCACGCGCATTTTTCATTTTACTTTGCCTGAGACACAGGTTTATCATAGTTCATGTACATTATATCTTAGCCTTAATAATGTTCTAATTTAGTACATACATAATGTAATTTGTAAAGTACTTATGTCTTGAATAAATTTTTTATTTATTTGTTTACTTCTAACTTCGTATTAGGACTTTCATAGACTCAGTGCTTTTCTTTTATGCATCACTAGTTGGCGCCCGCTGTTTCACTAACGCAAAACCCGGTTTTCATCCTGTAGCGTCCCACAGATATTTTTTTCGGGATAACTTTTGTCCTATGTGTTAATCCAACTAACCTAACTAAGGGTTACTTTCATCTGTGTGCCTAATTTAATGAAAATCGGTTCGGTAGTTTTAGCGTAAAGGAAAAACAAGCAAACATACAAATTTTCAAATTTATAATATTAGTAAAATTGGTAGGCATTAGACATGGTCGTCATTATTAGCTACTACTATGGTCCGTATTCTTTGCTAACATCACAGACCAGAGATGTCATGCATGCAGCCCCTTGTAATTTTTGCTCTGTGGCTTACGTTCAACGTTACGTCAAATCACTTTTTTAATTCCAACCATTTAATTTACGATTTATGCGATAGGCATCTAATCCACGTGTATAATTAACTAAATATACTTCAAATGATTATGCAGTCATTATTTTTTTATTGGTTTTCAGCAGTAATTTCTTTCTGCAATATGGAATATCGGGTAAATTATGCAAGTTTCAATTGTATCATTTTAATATTTATGTGTAAAAAAGTATATTTGGAAACTAATCATACAGATGTCATAGTGGATGGAGAACCGAGAACAGTTCAGCGATTCCCTCATCAAGTGGTTTTCTGCAATTCTCCAGGCTGTGCAAGTTATTGTGGGGGATCAGTATTGAATCAATGGGTGGTATTAACAGCTGCTCATTGCATTATCGCTGATAGACGTGAAAAAAACTCCTCCAATTTTGTTTTAGCTGGAAGTGAAAACATTTTTCTGGTACGCGTACATCATTGTACTTTCGATCATTATTTTTTAATAGTATGTTTTACCGCTCTGATTGGCTTATGAGATTTGACATGCAATTAGTATTTCTTGACACTTGTATTTTTTGATTAGGGAAAATAAATTCCAAGATGTCCTTATTTCCTACATTCAGATGCCAATTTTAAGGAATGTTGGCGCAGAAATCGCACATGAAAATTATGACCCCATGAGAGTTGAAAATGATATTGCTTTGGTTATTTTGGAAAAACAAATACGGCTTGGCAATTTGGTGAAAAGAGTTATCATTTCTGGTGTATATCCCGCTGGTATAAAAGAAGCTGAAGTTGCTGGCTGGGGCCTTGTGAATGTTGGTAAATTCTTCAATAACATAATCTAATCTTGTTAGAACAGCCGCGAAAAGCAATCATAATAATCACTTGAATTACTTACGATAGGTCTTTAAATAAGGCCTCCCCCACACTTAACGCATCCGTAATGCAACGGTCTGTCAGATCAATACAATAAACGTTAATCTCCATAGTAAAAACGCTCAAACGCTCTCGATGCGCCTACGTTATTTAAACCATCTGCGTTATTTTGACGCACATTAGCCGACAGCGATTAGGTTTTAGGTTTGAGGATAGATATTACTAACATATGGATCTGACAGACCGCTGCGTTATTTAAGCGGTGAGTTGTGCGCAAAGTGTGATAAAAGCTTAACGTATTATTGGATAATATTTTATTATCTATTTTGAAAATGAGTTTATTTTTATACATTAAAGTTCATTGTTAGGTTTGGAAGTGTTTTACCTTATATCATCAACTCTTTCTTATTTTATCGCTTTCGTCCTATAGGAAGATGATGAGATAATGACAAGACCAATGATATTAAGATATGCAAAACAACCAATTATTTCTGAATCCTACTGCGCAAAACATGGAAAGGCTTGGAGACCAGGGATGCTCTGTGTCGCAGTGAATAATGGTGAAAATGATAAAGCAGCAAAGTTAGTTCAAAAATCATAATAGTAGTTTACATACAAATAAGTATTTAAATATGATTATTATATTTATAATTACATATAAGGTGTAAAATATTAGTTGCAAATATTTTAAAGAGCGAATCCGCCCATCACACTGTAGGTACAACTTTCGCCAAGAAACATTGGTCGAAATATGAAAAAAAATTTTGACCTCCCATAGAAATTTACGTGGTCGGATAGGATAGGATTTTTTTTTACACCTTGTATAAATCAATATTGTTGTGCCATAAGTTATGTACTTACGATTAAGATGCTATGTAGCTCAGTTTTAACCCTTTATAAGGCCATGGGAAGAATGTTACCACCTAAAAATTAACTTTAACTACCCGCAGTAGATTAAAACGAACTAAAAAAATTACATGCTCTACCCGTTAAAGGGTTAAGATTCAAATGTAGGGCAGCCGCAATTTTCATTTTTTTATAAAGGCTGAATCCAACGAAAGGCGCTCCATATAAATACAATTATTTCATTGCACTCGCCAACCCGTATATTAAGCGTAGAGAGTACGGAAAACACCCCAAATGTATGCCTATTGTCTAGCTCTGGACGCGTTGTGACTCTTGAAGTAGAATTGAAATTTTGTGAGGTCAAGGCGCATCGCACACTTGACGCACGACGGAGCGCTAAAGCATCGCAGCGGTCTGTCAGATCCATACTAAACTACTAAACGTCTCTCCCCATACTAAAACCGCTCAACCGCTGTTGACGCAGCGCTATCGCAGTGTCATCCGTCGAGTGCGGTTTTAGTATGGGGAGTGACGTTTCTAGTATGGATCTGACAGACCGCTGCGATTTTGCGCTCCCTCGTGCGTCAAGTGTGCGATCCGCCTAACACGTTGTGATCGTCCCATGCTTTCAATGTTCCCATTTTGTACTTATTTTTATTCTAGGGGTGAATCTGGCGGGGGGCTTGTGGCCTTTGGATATCATGAGATTGGATTGGTGTCCTTCAATGACAAGACACAACCTGATATAATGTATTTCACCAATGTAACATATTACTTCAATTGGATAGTAAACCAAACGAAAGCAAGTTGTTATCCATATGATATGCATTTTTTCATTGCAGCACCATAGCTTATTCAGTAAACAATTTGATAAAAACCTTACAAGATCTGTATTATTTGCCTATAGTGCCCGAACTTATTTCTTTCTACAATAAAAAACACCAAAAAACTTTCATGTAAAAGAACGTGAGCGTGAAGTGGCGGCGTGTCATCATTACATCATCACATCAGCCAATAGCAGGCCACTGCTGGTTATAGGCCTCCCCAGGGTAAGCCACAATGAACGATCTCCCACTTTCATCATCCAGTCGCTACCAGCCGCTCTCTTTAAGGCAACGGCACATCTGGTCGGAGGTCGTCCAACGGTACGCTTGCCGAGGCGCGGTCTCCACTCGAGAACCCGCTTACTCCACCGGCCGTCGGTTCAACGACAGATATGACCAGCCCACTGCCACTTCAGTCTGCTACACTTTTGGACTATATCTGTTACTTCGGTCTTTTTGCGGATAGTTTCATTACGGACCCTATCTATCAGCAGGACCCCCAGCATATACCTTTCCATAGCTCTGAGTGACATATATCCGTGTGTGCCTCAATAATCCTATGAAAAAGACGAGTAGAACCGAGCTTTTGAATCACGCCTTAAGTCGACCAACCCAAATTATACAAACTCTACATTAAAAAAAAATTAGGTAATTCTTGTAGATATTTCAGAAAAAAACATATAAAGCATTACTTACAAGTACTCTTACTATACTAATCTTACTATTATACGCTGCCGAGTACAGAGGCCGATTGTGCCTCTTTGTCGCTCGTTCCGCGGCCTCGCTTGTACTTCAAGCATTTTACTTCAAGCCTTTAATCGAACGCGTCAATGGTAACGCCTCACAGGTAAGAGGCGAGGTAACGCCGCATAGATCATGTTTTTTGGTTCGTACAGCCGGCTCCATGGAATTATAAGGCATTGTCACTTAAAAAAAATATTACTACACCGATACTTTTTATAGATAGATAATGTTTAAGGAAAACATTTAAGGGTAATTTTGCCGTGTGATGCCGGCTTAGAATAGCATCACCCCATTTCTTTCCCGTGGGTGTCGTAAGAGGCGACTGAGGGACTCGAGGGTTTTAAGTGTATTGCAATTTTAGGCGACAGGCTGACAACCTGTCACTATAGTGATACACGAATTATCTGCAACGACCCTCAAATATTGTCAGACGTGGCGATAACAACCGTAATTTTGCGATCGTTATCGCTCTGCCTACCCCGTAAGGGATAAAAGCGTGATATGTGTATGTATTTAAGGGCAACCCTACCTACAAGCAGGTGTTTTTTGTAAATCTGTAGAGAGACACACATTCAACAGTCAAAGGAATGAAAATAAAATTGGAGGAAATCAATCATTTTCATCGGTAATTTTCTACGAGAACGCCAATTTTCCTTTACGTATCTTCAATTTTTATTCCATTTCCCGTACACCATGTAAACAAGTTTACCAGAGAAAGCCAAGTCAATATTTCTGTCCAAATCTCGTGTAGCTATTACATGTGTCGCACATTTTTGCGGCAGTTTTCCGGATGGTGTGCTTAAAAAAAAAGAGTTAGTTAAAATATAATCGCAAATAATATTCTTTTTTTACTTAAGATATGCATTTGTCTACTATCTCACCTGATGGTAAGTGACAATAAAAATGCTTGCCTAGATATTGCTTATAAATAAATAATAAATAACACAGCGCCATCTAGCCCCAAACTAAGCAAAGCTTGTACTATGGAAACTACATAGCTGATACTAATATTTACATGTTCTTTTTTATAAGTAAATACATTTTATAGATAGAAAACACCCAAACTCGACACAAATATATAAAAAAAATACTAAACAAATATTTGTGTTAGGCGGGGATCATACCCATGACCTTCAGCGAAGGCAGGGGTAGGTACTGTCCTCTACGTCATCGGGAAAGTCGATGCCGCACCGCCTTGAGGCAGTAAACGACTGCTATTGACTTGCTAGCTTATGAACAGTTTAAACTAAATTGAGACAATACTTCACGGGACTACTTTCTGGCTGTCAAATATCGCAACATCGTGCAGCATGTGTGCAATTAATCAAAATGTTTACATGATTTACCTAACGAACCGGCCGACGTCCTTAAGTTTAAGGTGATGTCTTAAGTGTGTTTCGTTGTAGGTGTTTCTGAGCCTTAATTGGATTAAGGGCTTCTCCCGATCCGTTTACGGAGTCGACAGTTCAACGCACTCTTAACAGTATTAGGTAATTTTAAAGTATAGAAAGTCTTCTAATTTATGTGCTTTGTTTTTGATTTTTCAATGTCTTTTAATTAATATATAAGAAGTATTAGAGAAGTCTTTTCAATTCTGATTGAGCGGGAAATAATTATTCTACGTGATGCTATTAATTTAAGGTACTTCATTCATTTTTATCCTAACGTAGGCGGATCGCACACTTGGCGCACGACGGAGCGAAAAAATATCCCAGCGGTCTGTCAGATCCATACAAATACAAGCAACGTCGCTCCCCATACTAAAACCGCTCAACCGCTGTCTTAGCAGTGTCGTCCGTCGAATGCGGTTTTAGTTAGGGAAGTGACGTTTCTAGTATAAATCTGACAGACCGCTGCGGTATTTTTGCGCTCCGTCGAGCGTCAAGTGTGCGATCCGCCGTAGGTAGGAAATTCAGAACATCGACTAAAACAAAAACAGGCAGTACCTACTTTATCCCGTTGTACGGAAACTTCAAACTATACATTTAATTATAATTCTATCTAACCAAATCTTTTACTAGCTAAAAACTAATATTTGCTAGAAATCAATGTGTCTGACTGGTTCATAAGCAAACATTTTTAACTTTGAAAGCCGTCGGTCGCAAATGACGTGTTCGCGTGCAAATATTTGTCAACTGTGAACTGGGTCTCAGCTACTTACCGGGGGCAAGGTCGAAAACGAAAATAATTTTGGTAGGTAACAATATTTATATTTTTATATGATGGCCTGGAAAGGTATTCTAGGTAAGTAGCAAAGCAACTACAGAGCTACTTACTTATGACCTGACAATGCTATGTCAAATAATTTATGATAACTCTACCCCTTCTAAAAACTTCTACAGCCACGAAAATACATACTCACCAGGCTTGGCAGGCGCTTTGGCGAGCGCAGTGCAAGATATTGTAGATATTTACTAGAGATGGGCCGAATATACGGTTTATGTTCGGTATTTGATAAGATGACCGAACATTCCGTCCTGTTGTTTTGTACATTCGGCTTTGGCGAAACCTATGTTCGGTCCATCACTAGTATACAGAGAACACTGCTGCCCGCTCCCTGGATTCGTCCCTCTGTCCCTTTTACGACACCCACAACTAGAGAAATGGGGTGATGATATTCTAAGCAGGCAACACACTCTACTTGACGTATCGCAAACGTATCGATGGAGTACCGCGGATTATTACCGAATTATGGCAGGCCACATTGCTCGAAGGACTGGTAACAGGTGGAGCAGGAGAGTTCTCGACAGGAGACCACGTACCGGCAGGCGCAGCGTAGGCTCTGAAATCTCTAAATTGTTTTTTTGAAAGACGCAATCACACAAAGAGAAAATTCAATATACATCATACATACTTATTATTATAATATAAAGCCGCTTTTTGCATTTCTCTATCCGTCTATCCTCCTAAATCATCCACCGAATTTTTAATTAGTTTTTCTAGATTAATTCAAGATGAGAGATTTATTTACAATAACATATGCAGCTACAGGGAAAGGTTTTATACCACACAATTTCAAGCAGCGATAAAAATAAACAGCGGGTACGATCGCGGGGCGGGCCACTAGTAATACTCGACTTCAATAATATAAGTTTTGTAAATTACCTACCTACTTTTAAAGTTATTTGGAAGCTAGAAACTTGGTACGTAATAAGGAAAACAACCAAAGTTTCTTCTTTAAACAGTGTTGTGTTTACTTTTTGGGTTGAGTCATGTTATTTATAGAAGTTACTAGATGTTTTGTTGCCCTAACTCACTTATTATAATTCAGTCGCTGAATTTCAGACGGTTCGATATGTAAAAATTGTACCTGTTTTTACGTTAATAAAATACGTATGCATAGGCGCGACTGAATGATACATTGTTGTTCGACCAAATTTGAAGGTAATATTAAGCTACTGTCATATCTGTCTGTCATGTATTACATTGTATTAGTTTTTGGAGGCAGAATGCACCAAGCAGGTTTTTGTACAACTGTTTTCAAAGTAACCCGAAATCTGTAAAACCAATGTAGATAAAATACTTACCGGCTTACTTTCAGAATAATATAAAGCAAGACCAGAAAAATAAAACGTCTTTTTCTTTTCCATTCAGCCTAGCGATAAATTTGAATCATTGACTGTGTTGTCTGTTTACTGAGCCAACGATTACACGAAATTGCAATTATAAGTATCTCGAAGGCAATAAAGAAGAGAACGAACGTTTTGCGGGGATAATGCCGACATAAAAAGCGTGCTTAAATTGTTAAATTTACCTGCGAACAGCAGGGTGTGCAATCAAACCGAACCTCTCAAAGCTTCTTGCTGTATAAATTAGGACAGGTCGGAAAATTGAGAAAATGTAGCCTGTCCGGAAATTGAAAAAGTTTCCGGGCGTCGCCCGCGTTTTTTTGTCTAGAATTTGACAGCTTTTTGGGATAATAAATTTTAGTAACGTCGAACCTGACAATTTGCGCGAGATTATTATGGACGTGCCTTTACTTGAATATCAAGTTTCATAATACTTTTAAGGGCCAGTCTTACATCTGCGTACCTATACCTATTGTCGTGAAATGGCGATATTATAGGAATACCTATTTACTAAAAGTCTACCCAACAGTCGCACTCACTGCTTATCGTTCTCCCCGACTGTAACATTTATCCATAATAACTAAAATTTATTTCGAATTTATGAAAAGAAACCTCATAGCCGACTAAAACTGCATGTATTTGTCTACGACAGACAAAGCAACGCAAGAAGCGACGTAGTACAAGTACTAATACTACTCTGTACGAGTATTTTTATTGATGACAACTTCGAAGACGTTTGATATCATTATTGGATCAATAAGTCTTACACTAAACTATTAAGCAGGTTAAATTAAGCAAAGAACCTGCACCTTACATTGCGACAGAGTGCCACATTGATTTGTATGTTTTTATGTATGTTTTTCCGCGATTATCTCGCGTCTGGGTGGAATCTGATCGATTTTGATGAGGTTTTCCAGCAAAGTATTTGTGAGTTTTTAGACAAAAAATTGAGGTTCGCACCTTCACACATTTTTTGAACACCCTTCGCCTTTAGCAGGGTTATTGTACAATACTTTTGTACTACATTTATATATCATGTACAATAATGCATAAAAAAATTGAATTGAATTAAAGGCGATTGATTATCCTTAAAAAAAAAGTTATTTTGTCTACAGTTTCGATGTCCGCGGCCGCTCCTTCACGAAAGCCCTGCAATGGTCCGACCCAGCTGCTTTTGGTCCACGAGCTTACTTCGCAACTGTCGCCAGGCCCGCCTCCCTCACGCTCAGCTCCGTGCAACTCGATGACGAGGGGGTCTACCGCTGCAGAGTCGACTTCAAGAACTCACCGACTAGGAACTATCAAGTTCGGCTCACTGTCATAGGTAAGTGCTCTCTTTCTCTCTCTCTCTCTCTCTCTCTCTCCGTGCTACCTATGGTCAATATTATTAAAGAGAATATCAATGTACATTGCGTAGCCGTTTAGCGTTTATGGCCCATTATAAAACCACTAAAAGGCCTATAGTCCGATAGTATAGGCCTATAGGGCACTGTTTTCCTTATAAAATACTCCACCTTTAACTTTAAACTTTTCGGGAGTTGTCAAAGTGCAGAAAGTCGATATATAGCGACTAAACCAACTCATTAATTACCTCATAAAATGTCGTATGCGTGCCGGCTTAGAATAGCATCACCCCACATCTTTCCCACGGGTGTCGTAAGAGGCGACTAAGGAACTCGAGGCTATTAGTGTATTACAATTTTTAGGCGACAGGCTGACAACCGGTCACTTTAGTGATACACGTGTTTTCTGAAACAATCTTGGAAAACAATCCTCAAAAATGTCAGACGTGGTGATAGCGACCGTATTCTTACGGCTGTTAACGGTATGCCTAACCCGCAAGGGATAAAGGCGTGATATATGTATGTATGTATGTAAAGTGTCATAATGGTAGAGCTCGCTAACCTCACTGATGATATTTTTTTTCTTTGACCCCATGCCATCTTCAAGAAACTCGTCAATTTCAAAGAAAGGTAGCCTAAACAATTATATGATCCAATATTTTAAAGTGAGGAAATAAGCTCGTTAGCGCGGGTAAGTAAAATCATAAAATTATTCATTAAATTAATCTTTTCACGGCATTGTAACCCTCCAGTAACTAATTGAATTAACCGACCAATTTCCGTAGTAACATCTGTTCTTTGGTCGTATAATAATATCTATTCGGTCGTATAATCAGCTCAAAATGATTACTTCCTTTGAACTCGTCCGTTCCTTACTTTGTTCAGGGAAAATAGTTATATGACCAAACGAGACAGATAAAATTGAGGGTAAAATAGCGGACACGAATAAAAAAGGAAAAGATTAAGTAAATGTGATAAAATATTGTCTATACTTAGTTTTTGTCAATGTAATACTTAAGAGTTTTTTAGTTGACTTGACGATATTTACACGATACACAGTACAGCTCATTGTACGAATATTTAATGGTTGACGAATTTTAATAATTACTCTAAGAATCGTAGTTTTTCTTCTTTAGTATGCCGTATTATGCTAGCTTAGAATAACATCAACACACTTCTATTCCGTAACGTAAGTGTTGTAAAAAGCGACTAAAGAACTTAAGGGGTTCATGAACATTACAATTTTAGGCAATGAGCTGAGTAATTGACACTATAGTGATATCCTACGGTTTTCTGAAATGAAACGAAACTATCATCTCTACGACTGTTTACGCTCTACCTACTACCTACGGCGTGATTATGAAAGAGGTACTAGTAAATCAAGCAAGTACTTTTAAATACTTTGAAATTGAAACAAAAATCGTATAAAATTGTATTAACTTTTCTGTGGAATGTAGCTTCGTAATATAATTCTCAGGAGCTTTAAAATCCATCTCATATTCACTTTAGCGCTTATTATTTTACACCAGAATTATAATAAAATCCTGTAAATCTTGTCTAGTGCCGTAAAAATGGATTTAAGTAAGTTTTTTAATTTTCTTGTATTGTATGGATCAAAGTTTTTGGCGGTTTTGATCAAACGGATCTTGGCCTTTTGGGGTCGAAAGCCAAGATCCTTTTGGGTCATTGACTACCGCAGAGTAATAAACTTAAGAATATCAAAAACTAGCGACCCATCCAGCGGCGTCACCTGCTGCTATATTGTTTTAATATATTTTTTCCGTATTGACTGTGCCCCTACAAGTGAGATTGGTGTGTCACTTTTTTCAGCTCATCAACCGGTCTCACTCATCAATTGGTGTGTAAAATCATAACTAGGAGCCTCTTTTGAGTAAGAAGTGTGCATATTGCTGTCGCACTCGTGAAAACGTGGTTTCAAAAAGACTAACCGGTAGTGCCGCTCAATTTTTCGTACAAAAACCAGAAGACTATTAACAAAAATCATTGACCACAGCAATTAAACTGAAAGCCTGGAATTTGAGTGAAAGTTTTATCTGAATATGAAAATTTTATGAGGCGGCGACAGGGGAATCAATTTAGTCATTGTGGGGACGCCGGCCGGGTAATGACATCGCACCGACATTTTAATTATGAACTGTCGAGTCGGGATTCAGCAGGTTTAGAGGAAGGAATGCTCATGATGCGCAGTTGGAAGTCTAAGGAAGACAATTTTGTCATCTTGTACCACGAGTTTAGAAAATGGAAGTTGACGCAAAAACAAAATACGTATACGTAGAGTAATACTTGGCCGTAAATTTACAACAGACTGTAAATCCATCGTAAAATATCATGTAAATCGTAATGTTTTAAATCAAGCCCACTGAACTAGATTCAAATAAATATATATCACGCCTTTTTCCCTTGCGGGGTAGGCAGAGCATAAACGGCCGTAAGAATACGGTTTTTGAGCATTGTTTTCCAAGGTTGTTTCAGAAAACATGTGTATCACTATAGTGACAGGTTGTCAGCCTGTCGCCTAAAAATTGTAATACACCAATACTCTCGAGTCCCTTAGTCGCCTCTTACGACACCCGCGGGAAGGATGTGGGGTGATACTATTCTAAGCCGGCATCACACGGCATAAACTAGATTCACAGTTTAATTATACAACTAGAAAATTAAAATGTTACTGCATGTATTTCAAAAATGTCTACCAAAAAGAACTAATATTTTCATTAACAAAATTATACGCCTGCACGAAATGCTTCAGAATATAAAGGCTTTCTTGGTCGCGTTGCAAAATATTTAAGGAAACATTTCCGCTGGAAACAAGACAAAGCTGTCTCCCATAAGAATACCGATTCTCACCGCCAGTCCGCCATTGCTCCATCCCAGCTGATAAAAACGCTTCCACGATGACACAGATAAAATCTGCCGGAGACAGGTTGATTTTAAAGGAAATTAGATCTGAATAGTTCAAAACGGAGGACGTTATCTGGAGATTGGATGATTTTTTTCAAATTACTTCAGTGGTCGGGCAACTTCAAGCGGACGCGATCGTAGATTTGCGAATTCATCCTAATCTGATTTGCTTCTTTGATTCTTCAGTTCTATTTTCTAATTATGTATACTAACACACACAAATCACGCCTTTATCCCGGGTAGGCACAGTGCTAACAACCGTAATATTACAAATGTTTGAGGGTCGTTTCAGATAAGTCTTGTATCACTATAGTGACAGGTTGTCAGCCTGTCGCCTAAACTTGCAATGCCCATGAAATACTCGAGTCCTTAGTCGCTTTTACGACACTCACAGAAAAGAAATGGGGTGATGCTAAGTCGGCACCACACGGCATTATTAGGTATAACTTCCTCCCACGAATTTACATTTTCAAATGGATTACAGTTTTATATGAACAAAAACTACATACACATTCAAATCACATTTTACTTGTGGAGTAGGCAGAACGTCAACGGCCGCAACGTTTGAAAAATCGTGTATCACTAAGTGACAAGTTGTCAGCCTGAAACGAAACGGGGCAATAGGCTCATAGGTCTCTTCCAACCATGTTTCCCCGGTAATTGTTCCACTTGTTCGCTCAATAGTATTCATAAGGAATAAATTCAATACGACAGGCGTTTTGTACAAAAAGCCGGCGAAATGCCGAGCGAACTAGAGAACTTTCAAAGAAATTACCCTATTCACAGCTAGGGATGCAACTGTATATCGAAGAGAGACCAAACATAATTATCGATGTATCCAAGTGTCATACATATAGATAAATTCCCAATTTATTCAAATGAAATATCGAATCAGAGGCCCATCAAATCACAAAAAGGGGTAAACAATGTTAATGGCAACACTATTAGCTTAGGTAGCGCAAAAGACTCACCTTTGCTAGTAAAATTTAGATTAATTTATTATAAAACTAAAGTGTCTATTTTTATTGTTTTAATATGTATAACGGTCTGCCTACCCCGCAAGGGATAAAGGCGTGATATATGTATTTCAGTATACGTAGAATATATTGATATTATCAAACTTCTATTGAAATTCGATGTATATTGATATCGATATATCAATAGCTGATAAATTTTCCAACTCTATTCACAACGATAGTCGAAACCAAAGGAGATGAGAGAAATTTTCTTTTGCATAAAACAAAGTAGTCAAAAGTAACCCTACATCGCATGATATACATCTTCATTCAAATACATTAGGGTAAGCAGGGCAATCTTCAATCATATGAACGACAAAAAGAAGTAAATAAAGAAGTTAAAGCTACAAAAGATACGATTGCTTAATATACCGATATATCGATAGTTGATAAGTTCCCATCCCTATTCACAACGTCGAAAGACGCAGCCAAAGGAGATGAGAGAAGTAAATTTCTTTTGCGTAGAACAAAGCAGTTAAAAGTAAGCCTCCATCGCATATGCAGCTCAATTCAAATCCATTAGGGTAAGCGGGGCAATTTGCAATCTTTTGTACGACAAAAGAAGTGGGTATATTTAAAGGAGTAAAATTTTGTGCCCGTGATTAAGTAACTACGTGTAGGTACAGTCAGCATAGGAATACGGTGTACAGGGGTGCTCCAAACGAATAGAAATATTATTGTGCCAAATGGAAGTGTAAAAATTATGGAAATCAGTTCTCGTAAGTGTGTCAATTTGTATTAAAGTTTATTTGTAGAATATCAATATTTCACTTGGAAATAAATATATTTCAATTGTTTGGATTACCACTGCTAACCTATCTCTGTTGCCGACTGTACAATTTTGTTGTTGAAACTTTTTTTTTAATTTTGCTCGGATAAGGTGCTATCTACAAACGTGAGACACGAAACATGAGACGTAAGACGTGACGCTAGCCATAGGCAATGAGACGCGCAGTTCACAGGCGTAACGTTGTGAAACGGTTTGACGCGTCGCCCTGTCTTAAGTCTCACGTATGGGGTATAGCGTCATAGTATTAAACTTTTCAAAGTTATAAATTGTACCTACTTTGAGAAGTGAAACAGCCCATGAAACTGAACAACTTTCCCAAGAAACATAGGTCGACATATGGTTTTTTTTTACCTCCCGTAAAAATAAACTTGGTCGGTCGGTAATTTTGTATGGGAGGTCCATGTATTTATATATTTTGACCTATGTTCCTTGGGAAAAGTTGTTAAGTTTCATGCGCTGGTTCACCCCTTAAAATAATTGCAGCTTTTTTACCCCCTGTATAAGTAATGTAATATTATTTTTATTCTTAATGCTACGCATATTGTATAGATCTAGATGTCGTAACAGAGTTTTATTAGGATTTAAAATGATTATGTTATCATACAGAAAATCAAAATTTATTTTAGATAATATTATTCTCGAACTAGTGTACTTATCTCAAATTCTCATACATGCAAAGACCACATAACCAGTTAGTGCGAATGACATTTCGCTATTAAAACTAACTTTGCACGCTCGGTGTTGTACATTTCAGACATGCATAGCATAGGTAATACTGTACAAAGGATTTCAATACAGTTTGATTATGGCTAGGCTTTATAGATTGCAGCCGCCTGTCGTTTCCACGCTAAGCTCTGACAGCCTTTTAGGCATCTTTTTGTTATAGCGCTATGACAAGCTTTGGGATATTCAGATTTTTTTGACAGTCTTTAGCGGATCGCACACTTGGCGCACGACGGAGCGCAAAGATATCGCAGCGGTCTGTCAGATTCATACTAGAAACGTCACACCCCATACAAAACCGCACTCGACGGATGACACTGCGATAGCCCTGCGTTTACAGCGGTTAAGCGGTTTTAGTATGGGGAGTAAAGTTTCTAGTATGAAACTGACAGACCGCTGCGATATTTTTGCGCTCCGTGGTGCGTCAAGTGTGCGATCCGCCTTTTGGATTGACATACGAAAACTATGGCATTATAACTCTATCGAAAATCTCGGACACCTTGCTTCTTCCACGTCTCTCTGTCTTGGGCGCTAACCCAACATGTTAATAATCCTGACTAAGTAACACAAATGCTACGCCGTAGTCAAATCGTTACGTAGATTGTAGCATAGTGCTACAACTTATTTTGCATTTCTTTTGTTGCAGTGCCATCCCATCAAATGATGCTGTATGACAAATCTGGCGCTGATGTGTCCGGTGTGGTCGGTCCACTGGAGGAAGGGGCTGCTCTCGTCTTGGTCTGTGAGGTTCGTGGTGGTAAGTTTGTAAAAATACGAACATAATAATGTTATGATTGCATGCGTAGATAGAAAGTATTTCGTCCAAGAAAGAAAAGTACAATCATGACATGACTGAAATAATATGATAGCAAGCATCATGCCCGTTATTTTTAACTAGTGCAAGTTTTTTAATTTCTTTAACAGTGTTTATATATATATTTTACTATTGTAACTTTTCAGCCATGTATTTAAAGTTATTCAAAAGTAATATCTTGTTTTTATCAAACATATTAATGTACTTACAGGAATTCTTTGAAATGTCATTTAATGAATTACTATATGTGACTTTGGCGATTGTCAGATTTTTTGTACAAATCTGTACTTGTCATTTATTTTACGAAGAAATTCTGTTAAAGCGAATATCATTAAGCGACGTCAGGAAAATAAGAACTTACTCGTTTAAACAAAATGTTATTTACATTTGTTCTCGGATTTACATCGCATTCAATTTACCTTACATATAATCCTGTTTATAAATAACTCGCATTAACCTGAGCACTTATTTAAAAATGTAGGCACGTTTTCCCGGAAATTCGATTTTAGAGGAAAATTCCGCTTACAGGTAGATTTTAAAGCAGCCTCGAGCGGTATTTTCTGGCATCAGTCTTAAGGAAATTACCATACGGGCTTTTAGCTTCCTTTACAGTGAACCAGTTGCCTAGGCAAAGCGTTCTGTAGAGACTGGCCTGAATTCTCGACGAACATAATCAACATTCAACCGCAGTTGTTACGTATTTATTATTGAGTCGGATAATTTACCAATACACTCAGGTGATTGAGGTTTGCACAATCAGCTGACCATCCTTATTCCCTGATTATATTCCTGAGAAAACATTTTAAACTCTACACCCGGTGTGGCGAAAATCTTGCGCCTCAGACAACACATGTTTTTTATTTACTTCTGTAATGTTATGACTTTTATTTAAACATAGATATTTAAAAAATCTATCAACATACTATTCATAGCACAATTATACTGTTTACTATGGTCACCCCGAGATGAAACGAAACCGCAGATTGAGGAGGAAAAAGCTCAAATGACTACATTGCGGAGGCAGCGAAAATGTCATTGAAAGAGAAAAATTTCTGCTATTTACTCACGAAGTTGTAAGAACAAATTCAATTCAGTGTCTTTCGCTCCGAAGAATTCAAATAAATTGTAGTCGAGAATTGTGCAATGATCAGTATTGTAATTTATACCAGGAAATGTTTGTATAGGAAACCGTTTATTTGCGTATTTTAATATGTCTATGTCTAAAATGCAAGCTAAGATACAAATATTACTATGCAAATGTTATAAAGAAGTATTATAATATGACAGCTATAGGTAGGTACTCTGAAAATATTAACTTATCAGTTATGAAAATATGAAAAAGAAATATATTAATATGACAGCTATAGGTACTCGAAAATATCTACATACCACTCGGCAATAAAAGCCTAATTTATCATGAGGTATCTACGTGCGTGCTTGAATAATTGCGTAGCTCTTAATAATCAACTCATACCTAACTTAAACGAATTATTTTGATAATGCACTTTATATAGATAGCTAATTTGTTGTATCATTCCGAGATAGTGCTTGAGCAAATCATGTAAACAATTGAACTATGAAAACAATTTTAACGGAATGATGTTTTGATTAATAATATTTGGCAATTCCAGACATATTAAACACTTTACAGTATCCGTCGTCACGGATGGCTAAGACGTTGGATACCATCATGTAGAGTTTAAATGATTCCACTGCCAACTATTTCTTGATCGCCTAGCCATGTCGTATCTTCTGTGATAGATCTTGTAGTATGTTTAACCAGGCCTGGCTGTTGATTAAATTCTTATATATCCATATTTTTTTTTTTTTTTTTTTTTTTCTTTTTTTTTTCGCCTGGCAACCCTAGGCCGAGTCGGATTGTTGTTTAACGTCTCCAAGTGAATCGCGCTAAATCAGTGCTAATACGCTTTCTTTTGCCACGAATGTGTATTACTCGCAAAGATCAGAGTGTAGTGCGCGCGTAAAACATGGAGTTCGCCTCGGAAACCGTGATTAAATAACAAAATTTTGTACAAATTAAATTCTAAAATCGCAATTTGAACTGTCATCATATCAGTGTTGCTGTGCTAACAAAACAAAAACTACCAACTAATAACCCGTCGAAAAATCACACGAGTCGGTCGAGACCCGGAAGTCGGATCAATCCGACCGACCATAGCCAAAAAAAAAAAAAAAAAAAAAAAAAATGTCACACAACGAGCCGCTGCAATGCGCTAGTAATTCCAACCAAAAAAACCCCAAAAAAATGGTCCAACAAGTGTTCCATTCTGGATTATTTGATAAAACTGCTTCAAGGTCTAACCAAAAAAGACCGATGACCAGCCCCGAGAATGTTAATCCGCCCAAAAGCAAACAGCACAAACCAGACTATTGGCTAAATGCCACCCCAAAACCAGTCCCGATTACAAACAGTTTCGAAGGCCTGGACCCCGAGGAACAGCTCAATTCTGTCGAGAATAACGACGAAACTGTTGAGCCACCACAAAAACAGCCCAAGCCTCCACCTGTGTTTGTTTATGGAGTCGAAAACATAACTCCACTTGTAGATTTACTCAACTCAGTTGTACGTGATGAATATGACTTGACTGTCCTGCGTAACGAGCAAGTGAAAGTGCAACCAGGATCATCGCAAGCCTACACTGCAATAGTGGAGGCGCTCAAAAATAAGAATACCGAATTCCACACATATAAACCAAAAGAGGAACGCAGTTTTAGAGTTGTCCTTAAAAAAATGCACCACTCTGCTGACCCATCTGATATAAAGGATGAAATCGAAGAATTAGGACACAAAGTGATTAATATATGGAACATGAAACACTCCGTTACCAAAAAACCTTTGCCTATGTTCATAGTTGAATTAAAGGCTGACCCTAATAACAAAAAAATATACAATGTACGTCGGCTTCTACATTGCGTCATATCCTTTGAAGCTTTCCACCAAAAACGAGTCATACCGCAATGCGGAAAATGCCAATCCTACGGGCATACCAAAAAGTTCTGCTACAAAGAACCCCGCTGTGTTAAATGTGCGGGAATGCACCTAACTCAAGAGTGCACTAGAAAAGAAAGGTCAGACAAAGTCCTATGTGTCCTCTGCAACGGCAACCATCCAGCTAACTACAAAGGCTGCAAAGTTTATAAAGAACTCCAAAAAACCAAATTCCCTCGCTTGAGAGTGAAAGTGAACAACCCCCAGAAAGAAACACAAAGACCTGAAACTTCCCCCATAATACCAGAATATGCCCAGAACAAAAAAAACACCTATTCAGATCTACTTAAAGGACAAAAAACACAAGTTTCATATGAGTTGCCTACCCCACCTCCATTATACAGCAAAGATGCAATGCTGGATACTAAAGCCACCTTACTACAATTAATGAAGCAAATGACTGAAATGACAAGCCTACTTACAGGCCTAATTGCCCAACTTACCCAATGCTTAAAATAGTCCTTTGGAATGCCAATGGGCTGTCAAATCACTCCAACGAGTTGAAACTATTTATAAGAAGACACAAAATTGATATTATACTGATAACAGAAACACATTTTACGGAAAAAAGCCACTTTGAAATGCAAAACTATATCTTCTATAATACCAATCATCCAAGTAAAGCTGCCCACGCAGGTTCAGGGATACTAATCAAAGAAAACATAAAACACTGCCAGCTAGAAGGTTACAGCTCGCCTAAGATCCAAGCAACAAGCATATCTGTCGAGCAAAAAATAGGCCCTCTGACAATAACTTCATTGTATTGCCCGCCAAGACATACCATCACTGAAGAAGAGTATACTGAATTCTTTCAAAAGCTAGGAAACAAATTCATTGCTGGCGGTGACTATAACGCCAAGCATCAGCACTGGGCATCTAGACTTACAAATACTAAAGGTAGAATACTCTTCAGGACTATAAGTAAACTTAATCTGCGAACTGAATCCTGCGGGTCACCTACATATTGGCCCACAGACATTAATAAAATTCCTGATCTATTGGACTTCTTTGTTATTAGAGGAATATCAGCACACTATACAACATGCACATCAAGTGATGAATTATCCTCAGACCACTCTCCTGTATTCATCCAAATAAATACAGAGCCTATACTCGCAGAAAAGCAGTGTGTCCTATACAACAAAAAAACTGATTGGGTCCTATTTAGAGAAATAATTATTAATACTCTGAACACAAAAATACCCTTGAAGACTAATGAGGACATCTCCTTTGCAGTCTGCCACTTAACTGACTGCATACAACAAGCGGCCTGGAAGTCGACTCCTACCACTAACACCAGCACCAGGATGGACTCAGTAAATAGTAGCCCTGACACAGAAAAAAGAGTGGCTGAGAAAAGACGAATTCGAAAATTGTGGCAAGAAACAAGATGCCCAAAAATGAAGAAGTTCCTAAATTATTTGACAAAATCCTTGAAGATGTCTCTGGATGAAGAAGTAAACCAATCATTCCAGGACTACATTAAAAACTTAGATGCTTCAGCTGCATCGGACTATTCCTTATGGAAGGCTACACGTAAACTAAAGCAACCAAAGATAATCTCACCAGCTCTACGCAAGGAAGATAACAGCTGGGCAAGAACTGATGAAGACAAAGCAGAAACTTTTGCCAGGCATTTAACTAAAGTCTTCAAACCAAACGACCCAGATGACTTGATTAAGGCGGAGCTCACCAACCTGCAAGAACCATATCAAATGGAACTGCCAATTCAGAAATTCACCTTCAAAGAATTAACTGCCATCATCCGAAGTCTGAAAGACAAAAAAGCACCTGGTTATGACCTTATCACAGGCAAAGTCTTAAAAGAATTACCGGAGGCTGCCTTAAAGTATCTCCTCCACCTACTAAATGCAATCCTATATAGAGGCTTTGTACCCCCAGAATGGAAAGTATCACAAGTAATTATGATCCCAAAACCAGGGAAAAAACCAGAACATGCAACAAGCTATAGGCCTATAAGCCTGCTTCCTATATTAGCCAAACTTATGGAAACTCTTATTCTGATTCGCCTGAACCCAGTGATTGATGAAAGGAAGCTAATCCCCTCCCACCAGTTTGGCTTCAGACATAAACACAGCACAATTGAACAAGTCCACAGAATAACAAATGAAATACAAAAGACTTTTGAAGAGAAGCTATATTCTTCAGCAGTATTCCTTGACATAGCCCAGGCTTTTGATAGAGTCTGGCATGAGGGCCTACTCAGCAAACTTAAAAAGGTCTTGCCCCTAAACTTCTTCATAATACTACAGTCGTACCTGGAAGATCGGTTCTTCTATGTAAAGGAAGGTGATGCTGTTACATCTCTTAACATAATAGAGGCAGGTGTCCCCCAGGGCAGTGTGCTTGGACCCATACTGTACTTGCTCCACACAGCCGACCTACCGTGCAACAAAAATGTAACCCTTGGCACTTTTGCGGATGACACTGCAATTATCGCTTCACATAAGGACCCAGTCATAGCGTCCAGCTTGCTGCAAACCAGTCTCAATGAAATATCTACCTGGCTTAAACAGTGGCGAATAAAAGCTAACGAGAGTAAATCAGTCCACGTCACTTTTACACTTCGCAAAAATGACTGTCCACCTGTCAAACTGAATGGCATTGAAATACCGCAAGACCAAGGTGCCAAGTATCTTGGCATGCACCTAGATAGAAGGTTAACATGGCACAAACACATCTATACAAAAAGACTGCAGCTGGGGCTGAAACTCAGACAGATGCACTGGCTCTTGGGTAAAAAATCACAGCTATCACTAAGCAACAAGCTTCTTCTATACAAATGTATCCTCAAACCCATATGGACTTACGGCATCCAATTATGGGGAAGTGCTGCACATTCAAACCTAGAAATACTACAAAGATTTCAGAACAAGATACTGAGACAAATAACTGGAGCTCCATGGTTTGTGACAAATGAAATACTACATAACGACCTAAAAATAACAACCGTAAAGGAAGAAGTCAAAACAACCATCAAAAAGTACAGAACAAAACTCAGTCTTCATCCAAACCAGCTGGCAACAAATCTGATGACCCCAACGTCGGGCACACGCAGACTAAAGCGTAACAGGCCCTGTGACCTCTAACTTGTGAACATCACTGGAAGTTTGCAAGACACAATCCGACTAGCCACACAAGCTGCTAAATGTCCGAAAGTGACAGTTGCAGAAAAATGGAGACAAAAAAAAAAAAAAAAAAATATGTCCATAGCCAGTTTCAAATCAAATAGTGCAGATTAGCAGTATAAGTTTCAAAATAATCCAAATATACTACAACACACAAAACCAATCGAAAACGAATCCACCGCGAGCCCCACTTTGAGATAGGTAATTCGCGTCCGTTCCAGCCGTTAAAAAAAAAACCGGACGGACACACAATTCAGTTCAATTTTTCTATTGCTTGATTCCTTTTATGGAAACATTGGAAGAGATATTCCATCCGAATGGGTTCATTGAAAACTCTGCAGCATGACCGGTTGGCTGGGAGCCAGTGTGGATTATCTTTGCTTGTGTGCCCACCAATTGTGATGATGCAGCCAGCTGTGCAGTGGGGAATTTAGCAGCCGATATCGCCTCCATAGTAATTAATGTGCTTTTAAAACACTGCATTATGTTTTAAAGTGCCTACGTAGATGATGATTGTAATTTGCCACTGCATATCTGCTATTTGGTACCTAGTTATTGAATGTAAGAGGATAGTTATGCCAAACTCTGCGAGAATGAACAATGACCTTGAAATCAAACTATTCTCGTTTTCCTTGCCTTGCCCCGTTCTCTGTCGGGGTCGGCTGCCTATCCTAGGGGATTCGACGTGGAACCAAGTTTTTACACAAAGCGATTGCCGTCTGACCTCTGCAACTAGAAGGCTAACCTGGCCCGAATCCTAGTATCATACATGCAAATTCGTTTGCCTGATAAATCTTACGAGTAATAATTATTTTAATCAGTGAACACCTCTATTGATCATAAACAACTTACGGCTCACTTTCTTTGATGCCACGTGGGGTCGACGCCCGAGCCCGACCTTTACCCTCTCTTTAGCGGGAGATGAAGATGTTACGCTAAGTAGCTTATTTTGCAGCCTAGACCTTGTAGTGTTTTACGATATGGTTCGACAGGCATAAGCGCCAGAGCAATAATCAGCTTATTAGATTTTACTACAAATTAAAGAGGATTTAAATATATCGCTATAATAAATAAATTACATGCATATATATATCACGCCTTTATCCCTTACGGGGTAGGCAGAGCGTTAATGGCCGCAAAAAATACGGTCGCTATGGCCACGTCTGACAATTATTGAGGGCCGTTTGAGATAACTTGTGTATCACTTTCTAAATTAAACTCCTAGTTATGGTTTAAAAGCTTCTTACATAGATTTTTCTACCCACAACAACTTTGGCTTCATATTTGAAGGTAAGGAACTGATCGGACTATTATTGGCTTGATGAGTAATTTAAAATTTCGAAATGTTACCATTGTTTTCATCTTCAGATATGATATCTGTGTAAGTAATACATTTTCCGTTGGCTGAATTAATGATCCAAACATTTATATTCCTCAAAAATCTTTGTAACCTATTGTGAGCAAATTAAAAAAAACCTGACATCTCTACTTTTCTGCTTTCATAAAATGCCGTAATTCCAGGAAGCGTTGGGATTCCAAGGAATTTGTTACCTACCGCCACCACAAAGCGTCTTTAAGATGACTCTCCCGGAGACGTGATAGGTATTTTGTGGAAAGAGTCAGATTGGCCACTGACAAAACAGATGAAACGACTGAAACTTAAGAATATTTTTATCAAGTTATGATAACTATGCCTTCAGCCTCTACGATAATATAGAATAATACCGGGTGTTAGGAAAAGTACCGAGTTCCTTTCTAGGGATGAACCAGCCCATGAAATTGAACAACTTTCCCAAAGGAACATAGGTCGAAATATGGAAAAAAAATTGGGCCTCTTATACAACCTGACTCGGTCGGCTGGTACATTTTGTATGGGAGGTCCAAATCTTTTTTCCAACGACCTATGCTCCTTGGAGAAAGTTGTTCAGTTTCATGGACTAGTTCATGTCTTGAAAGGAACTCAGTACTTTTCCTAACGCCCTGTGTAGCTACTGGAAAATAGAATCACAGTTTGACATAGGTACTGTAGCGATATATTAACGCTATACGATACGCATACGTATATATGTGATGCCTCCACCAGAGTTTCGCTCCCACAGTACCTCATCTCTAGCATTCAAAGGTCAGCGTGTTTGATTCTAAATAGTTGACTATACATACCGTGGGGAAGGCATTTGCCCGGCAGTGGGCTAACAATTATAATAATAAAAAGCTATACGGGTTGGGACAGCAGCGTTCGGAATACTGATCTACCAATACTGTTGTCTCAAAATAATAATTCATGGAATTGATTACATGGCTTAATTACCCACAAAGTACACGCCGTTCTCATACTCACAAGTAGTTAGCTTAAAGAATTCTTAGGTAGATAATATTTGATAAAAATATGGCACTTCTATGAAACTCGCTTTGTTCTATGAAAAACCTGGCGTCTACGTTTTTCAGGCATTACCGTGGAGAGATTCCTTCGTATTTGTCACTGTTCCCGCCGTCGCCGCGGAGATGGGATATTTTGTGGCCAGAGATAAAAGTCCAAGGCTTCTCTACAAGTTATGTGTTTGTTTAGTTTAACGTGTTTTAACATTGTTGAAAATATTTTAACAAGCTTGGATAGTAAAAACTTTCATACAGTATGTAGCCCACAAAAAATCCAAACATTTAACGAAAGGCAACTCCCTTACATAGCTGACTTGATAGACTTTTATATTTTGTATGGAAAGTATTTTTTTTACCATCTAGTTTTCTTGGGAAAAGTTGTTCAATTTTATTAGTTGTTTCGCTCCGCAAATTATTGGTTCCTATTCTGGACCAAGCTCTGCTTTCTTGCGTCATTTGCACATACATATTTGAAATACCTACACACGGTCAAATAAGTTTATATTTGAGCTGCCTGTGATACGCAATTGCGTGTAATTTGAACTAGAAAATTATTTCCCACGGATTCTAAACTAGCAGGCAATTGGCACTCATTCACAATTTACTGACACCACTCGGCAGATGGGAAAAGATGCAGCCGGTACATTTTATGTTGCTTTATCGTTTCCAGTGTCCGTATTGAAACTTTTATTCTCTGTAAGAATCTGTCATGTAGGTATTTAAGTTCAACCGATTGTATTTTTAAATGTGTCTGAAGGTTATATGGCGGGTGACAGGAGGAATCCAGGTGGTGTCGGGAAAAGGGTAGCTACCCGCCTGGCCGGGTGTTGTGGCCAGGGGACCGATGGGTCCACCTGGATCAGATTAGAAGTTGTATATATGCGTTGCGCGGTGAACACTTCGATACCGCGTTTCAGACCCATTGTTCTGTCACGTGGCGCCATCTATCCGATATGTTGAGAACTCCTGTTGCGTCTTGTATGCTTGTGAACCACTTGAGTGAGCTTCATGTTGTAGCTACCAGAGGTCGCTACAGTTATATTAGAATATTAATGCATTTACAGCTTAATAAAAAAATTATGAAAATAAGAAATTGCTAAATGTTAGCGTTGGACGGGGCTTGAATTCGGGTCACATGGGGTACCGTACCGATGCTCTGCCAGTGAGCTATCTATCGAATCGGTGGCCTAACCGACTTGTACCTACGCTCAATCCTGTAATGCTTGTCTCGAAGCGAAGATTTAGCGACATCAAGAAGAAAATAAGTTTTTTATAACCTAATACTTTAATAACTTAATAGCCATGTCATGCCGGCTTGAAATAGCATCACCTCATTTTTACCCAAAAGGCGACTAAGAGATGAATCCACTGAACGAGCGCCAGCGTTCCCTGTGAATATCTGAACTATCTCGCACTACATTCACCAATCCAACTGCCAAGTGTGGTGAGTATGGCATCCCCCATTTTAGGAGAGAACCATGTCCAGAAGTAGACTGTTATGCTTTTGTAATACTACTTATAATATTGGGGTTCTTACAGCTTTAACAATTTTGTTTCCCTCAATGACATTACTCATATTGATCTACCAGGTCGTCCCGAGCCGGTAGTGACCTGGCAGATCGACGGGTCCCCAGCTCCTCAGTACATCGGCGTGAAGACTGACACCCACGTGATGGTGAACCGGCTGGAACTCCAACACCTGAAGAGGGAGGACTTGAACACTACCTTCAAATGCAGAGCAGCCAACACGCATCTCGTCCCGCCTCAAGAGAAGACTGTGAGACTGGAAATGATCTGTGAGTAGACCCCAATGTAATACATAGTTGATGAGTCACCTTAGCTTATATTGTTGAAGGATATAAGGACGTGTTTATAAGGCCCACGAAGTGTCTGTGGAGAGGAAATTTCACCAGCGCTATGCGTACAAGTCTTGCCTCAGACACTGATTAAATCGTCTGCCATAGACCTATGAGGCCAAGGATAGAGTGTCCATATTATTTAGTAGGCTATGTTTTTTACAAAAAATTCTGACTGTTAATAAATAACTATGTATTTTTACTTACGTTCTTTTTTAAAAAAAAAACGCTGTTTGGCATGGCATGAGAATTTTAAACTAAAGGAGGAGCTTCTACACTATATGAGAGGTGTTGATGTGTGAACCTATCTACTGCATCACACGTTGTCATTTTAACTTCGTAATAGTGATAGTACCACAGACTACTTAAAAGTAAAAGGTCCGTAACCACATTTCAAAAGACACTCAATCGAAAATTTCAATATTGAATGAAATTATGGTTGATGAACTGACGTAGACACTTACTTAAATATACAAGATAATGGGAGAACTATTATTTGTAATATTTACCGTCTTCGTATCGCACAAAGGGTTGACATGGGCGAGTAAGCCACACAGCATTATCAAAGCTTTTAGATGTTCTTCAACAGAAGAGGTCAAATTGCTGTAGCTAAGCGAATTTCAGGACAAACCACTAATGGCTGAGCTTATGTCGGCATAGCGACAGTAATGAAACTTGGATGGATAAGTACTGTTTTTTCTTCGTGTGTGCTGGTCAGACAGTTTTTAGGATAACGTAGCAAGAAACCTTAATGATTTGTGTATTTTCTTACGTCTGACCATATTTTCGCAGATCTTCTGTAGTTAGTTACTTGCCTATAATCTTTATCTCATCTACTTTTTAATAATTATAAATACACAAGTATTGCATTACTATTATATAAATGCATCTTGTTTTATAATCACGCTAGAATTTGTATGAAACCGCATATGGTTTTGAAATTTTATGGGTCTGGCACAGGCTGACTTTATACGTCTTGAGCTATAACTATGTACATAAAAACCAGCCGTTTCCTTTCAAAAATTATCCTATCGCATATCAATATGTATGGTTCATCGTAACGTTTCGTCATTAATTAGGTACTATTTGTTACAGTGGCACCTCTTTCAATATCTCTGCTAAGCCGGCCACATCAGCTGGTTGCTAACACGCCTACGTCACTGCGATGCGCCGCGGAGGGCAGCAGACCACCAGCGCAGATCGTCTGGTATAAGGACAACAGAAGCTTTGAGATGACTAAGGTGAAAATACACGTTTTAATAATGAACGACGCTTACTTTCCTCAAACCATCGTCGAGGCAAGATTGCCAGTGACCTCATTAAACAAAAAAGATACCTACTAGGTACTTGCTACCAAACTTACTGAGATCACGGAAATTGTCGTAGACAATGTAAATTATTTGTTGAAGCTACTAGGGTGGCATATTCTTTAAAAAAAAACTGCTTTAAAATAAAGATAAACAACTAACGTAATCAAAAATGTTTCCGTAAATATTGAATTTTATAGACCAGGTTTATTAAAAATATTTTTTTGTAGGTAACCGAGCACTCCAACGAGACGTGGTCGGTCAGCAGCCTGACCTTCAGCCCGGAACCTGAAGACAATGGGTCCATAATCAAGTGTGTGGCCACCAACCCCAGCTTGCCGGCCAAGCCCATTGACGACCAGCTCACTCTCAATGTTGTATGTTAGTACTGATGGGCACATTCTTGTAAAAAAGTTTTTAGGACAAGTCACCACGATATGTCTCGCCTGTCGTAAAAGCATTTAAAAGTTATTAAAAAAAGTTGAAAAGTTCCCTAACAAAGCCTTTTTTCTTAAATTTCATTGACATTTGTGTGATTTGTCCTTAAGTTTGCACAAAATAGCTAGAAATATTTGGTTTTTATTGATTCGTAAAACTAGCCAAAGTCTTTTGCAACAAGATTGCTGGATATCACTAAAGTTCGATTTGCACACCTGTTTGGAAAACTCAAATGAAATGGTTTATCTGTCACCAGGAAAAATTATACATATCAAGTGAGCCTATCAATAATATTTACCATTTGTATCACATACACACTTTAACTGCGATATTCTTCTCCAGATAGTCCACTAGTGACCTTATCGCTGGGCAGTACTCTGAACCCTCACGATATAAAGGAAGGAGATGACGTTTACTTCGAATGCAACGTCCGCGCCAACCCTCGGGAACATCGCATATCTTGGTATCATAATGTGAGTACTTTAAATTATTGATACTTAAGTCGTTCATGACTGTAAGTAACTAATGTTCCAGATCATTTGTCATGTTTGTGAGTCGAAAACGCGGCGTGGACGTATAGGCACCCACGACTCTCCGCCCGACGAAGAACCACCGATTGGTTCGAAACGTCGCGGAATCACACAATCACACAATCACAAGTGAGTGATCCGGGACTTTAGTTATTTACATGTGGGTACTTTGCTTTTATTTTTTTGAGATAGAACAGCCAATTTTCTAAACTAGCTAGTCAAATGTAATGCTGTTACTAATGCAACGATAGGTCGTACAAAAATATACTCACGTATTTCAAATCAAACGTTTGCGTTAAGTTTTTCTAAAAATAAAATATTTATTATACAAAAACCAACAGGCATTTAAACAATTTTTATTTTTTATTTCAGTTTTATGTTTTGTCTTATCTAAGGTATTCAATAACTTTTTCCCAGGACAAACCAGTGATCCAGAACATGACCTCCGGAATCATCTTAAGCACCCGTTCCCTGGTGCTGCAGAAGGTGACCCGGCGTGATGCTGGGGGCTACTCCTGCAAGGCTGCCAACGCCAGGGGTGAAACTTCCAGTGAAATCGTCAAGCTAAGAGTGCAATGTAAGTAGACTATCCCAGTTATGATGCGCAACCGCTACTTCGATTTTCTCTACACTTGTAGACAAAATTATTCACTTGTTTTGATAAAATCCATACGGTTTGACACCTTGTGTCTTGAGAGGCTGACTTGTGAACGTAGATTTTCAATTTTATTTTTATTAATTTTCCGGGTTTTGTGCAACAATTAACTTTGCTATTTTTCATTAAAATTGGCGATATTATATATTGCATTCATTTGTTTTGTTACGCACGACACATGGTTAGCCCATGTCCTTTAACTCCAGAACTTTGACTAAATTATTACCTATCATCAAACTATATAGGATGAATCGATTGTTGAGATGACTATTTGATATAGTTACTTAAAAAAACTTTTCCTAAGACATAGTCATCAGTAAAATAAATAGTATAGTATGTACTAATAGTATCTATTATGTTTTGCAAGTAAAATATAAAGCGTATAATGAGCATTTAAATATATTTTACCTTTATTTCTAGCTCAAATTTACTTGTAAATCTTGATTTCGTGTCATAATCACAAAATTTGTTATCTTTAAAAATTATAAACTTACGTATACCATCCACCTACCTAGTTAAATAGCCGGAAATAAATTACAACTTCAAACCGAAGCAACATTTTGCACTAATGTACGTTGCTTCATAATTTTACTGCTGCAGTTTTGGTGCATTCTACAAATATTATGCATAAGTTCTTCGAAGCAGCAGCTGGTCATATTTCTAACGACTCCTCCCTATAATTTCACTAGGTAAGCCTATGCCATAATTCATAAGGAAAAAAAAAACTGCTTTATTTTTTATGGTTATGAATATATTCTTAAAATTATATTTTGTTATTTCACACTCAATGTTAGCTAGGTATAAAAAATACCTAATGTAAAGCCAAAATTCAAACTAAGCCATTCAAAATTTAGCCAAAATACTTAGCCTGATTTCGAATGAAGACCTAGGATCTGTCACTCGTTTGTAAAGATGAAACGTTGTACACCATTTAGTAGATTAATCGTTACAGTTTTTAAGATATCTTCGTACAGAAACGTTATGATTCCTTTTCCAATACGACAGCATATTGTTTATTAAAAGTACTGTTTCAATAAAATTAAATAATCAAACCAACCAATCCCTCGATATCTGTCCATTGGGAATAACAAACATCACCCCAAGACCTGATTTGTCCGCCCTTGTATCACGGAAGGAAACCCCCGATGCGTTAATATAGGCCCAGGCTATATATGCCCGGGATATATAGGCCCAGGCTATAAATCCAGGGCCGGACTCGACTGTTGATTTACATATACCGCGGATAATGACGGCTTGGGTTTCGGAAACTGTATTTTATACGCATTCGCTGTGTTTATCAAAAATCACTCCATGGAGATTGCGGTGTTCGACGATGGTCTGTTTGTAGGGTTGTCTTGTAAATATTAGTTATTCGTATTTTTTTATTTCTCGTACTAATAGTAAGATACCTATAGGCTATAAAACCGCAAATAAAGCACTATCCAAGTCTATCTATCTAAACACAATAATCTATACCTAATCATTAAAACAAAAGTGTCCTTAATGACTATTAATTAATTACAGTAACAAGGTAACAAATAAGTGGTAGTCCTATTTGAAACTCCAGATTTCATAGGCATTCGTCGATAACTATCCCACTTGGCGCATAAGACATTAGCAACCAGGAGTCTTATTGCGAAAATAAGGTTAAGAAGATTACCCTAAGGTAGACGGAACTGTATAAATTTTTGTGCATTAAGTTATAAATAAATAGGTAAGAACAAACAACACAAAAAGCAGAGGGTAGGAATACGTTGATGTAATTTGTTTTTGTTTGTTGAGCTGTAGTTTTGCTGTTGAGTTTGTTGAGCTAAGATCGAAAATAAAAAAATATATATAAGAAATAAAATATTACGCTGTACTCACCTAAGTCGCAGACACCATGAAATTCTCATTTTTTTTTTACGTTTTGCAATAATATCAGTTTAATGAATTTGTTCGGATATTCTGTATTTTTTTTTTTTATTGGTAGGTATTTCAATTTGTATCACCACTTGCAAGGCAACTAGAGCACACACGAACATTTCACGGGCATTTGGATTGAAATTCATTCCGGGCTAGCGAACGAGAACCGAAACAAAGCTTTGCGAATTAAATCCAACTGTGGCGGATCGCACACTTGACGCACGACGGAGCGCTAAAATATCGCAGTGGCCTGTCAGATCCATACTAAAAAGCTGCGATAGCGCTGCGTTGACAGTGGTTGAGCGATTTTTGTATGGATCTGACAGAAAGGTGCGATATTTTATTGGTCCGCCGTGTGTCAAGTATGCGGTCCGCCTTAAATCCAACTTTGGGCACACTAGACACGGCCTCATACAGAAAATAGTACGGATATCTCAACGATGCAACAAATTGTAAGAACAGTGGGGAAAAGGCTGCTTTCAAATACTTATACCTTCATAGCCTCGTACTTTTGTATAATATACTAAAAATCCATTTGTTAAAAACCCTAAAACGAAAATGGTCCGGATGTCCTTTTAGACACATGTAGGTAAATGCACTTCGATGAAGTTGGTACCCACTACTTTTTGTTACTCCTCAATTGTCCAAATCACCTAGTTTAGATACCTACTGCAACTTTCGATGACACCTACCGCTAGAGTACTTACCGCTAAAACTTTTTTGCCTTAGCGGCTGCCATCAGTTCTTATAGCAGTACCCATAATAGAAAAAAAAATCTTCATATATGTATGTGTAGAAAAAGTTTAGGATTTTTTGAGAATTTACAATTTATTACACAACATTACGGCTTCACCTCGTTTATTCGCTGGGGCAATCTCTAGATATTCGTTACTCTGAGGGGCACGGCACAACAGATTGTGGACAGGACGAATGCCCTAGTAATATTAGGCAATAATTCCTTTGATTTAGAGCCTCCCGCCTTCCCTCCGCCAATTACCGTAGGAGTAGGAAGGAAGTAGGCACTCAGTCGATCCCAACCGCAATCATTTCAATGTGAGTGCAACTGTAGAAGTATGAATTTTTGTTGACGGAAGAGACATGAAACTTCTTTGCCTGGTTGTTTTTGTCAGCATTTTATGTTTGATAGCTGATATTATATGTATATTTGTTATGTTATGTTATGTGGTGGGTGCCAGCTTAGAATAACATCTCCCCATTTCTGTCCGTTAGTGTCGTAAAAGGTAACTGAGGGATAAATCTAGGGACGGGCATCAGTAGTGTTCTAAATATCTACAATATCTTGCACTGGGCTCGCCAATTCGCTTACCAAGCGTGGTGAGTGGCCCATGCAGTAGACTGTTGTGACCGTCGATGTAAAAGTAACTGATATATCAAAATTTCCTAACCCTCTTGTTATTTTGAGGTTGGTGCAGGTGTTATAAGATTTTTCTTAAGTTTCACAACTGACCCCACTTTGTTCGGTAAAGTAGCGTACTCGACGTACGATGATGACATACAATTTATTTTATCAAATGCAAAAAATAAGCGGAGTACTTTATTAAAATAAAATATGAATGGTCTGAGCAATGATGAATGGACAAAATGTTTTTCAAAAACTGAATATTTTTATATAAAACACAAGACAACATGGCACTTCTAAATTCTAAAATTTTTAGATATTTATTGGATCTCAAACCGTAGACCGCAGTACATGCCCGAGATTCACCCACCGCTATTGGATATTTATTGCCACAGTAATTCATACAACAGCGACGGTTTACTGCGAAGATACATGTCATTGCGTCCGATATTATGGCAGGAAATGTAAATGAACCCGTCAGAATTGTCGGAGGTGCTCTGATACTAAACTCACGTTAACGGCGTTCTAATGGGAGGCAGGAAACGCACGGTGGCAGTTCTATTTGTGTTTGGAAATAAAAGTAGAGTTATATCGTGTTATTACTGCTTATTAGTTACCTACTTATCAAGTTAAAAGCTCTCTGAGGCATATTTTAAGTGCTCGTTCGATTTTTCTAGAATATTATGATCAGAATCTGGTTCCAAAGATCCGTAACCTATAAGGAAATATATATGTTTTCATTTATTATCTTTTATTGAAATAATATATATTTTTTTATAATTTAAATAATGACAATCCTAAAATATCATAATTCAAAAGAAATGTATAATAATTAATATAAATATCAGAAAACATGCATGAGGACTTTCATAACTAAACAACCGTCAGATAATAAACAATAAAGCACATTATTAGTTTAAAAGAGTGGGCATATCATAGAAATGAGAATAAAAAATTAATTAAATAATCAAGTGTTGATGAACAAAAAGTCTGCCATAAAATTCTTTAAATTCATCATTTTTTCGTTGTAAAAAGATAATTGAATTGTTTGAATGGACTGTATGATTTGTCGTTTATTGTTCAGTCGTCCGTTTTAAAACAACTGATAGGAAGAAAGAGTAATTGGATACGGTATAATTATACCTTTGCCTTATGATTTATATTTATCGCTTCCCGCAGGAAAACGAACCCACGCATTTTAAATTTATGCCTTTATGGCTTTTCGACTTTTTACGATTGCCAGTCATACATAGTCAAGTGGCGAACCGAACATGAAAACACGTATGAGTTATTTACTGTATGTATACAGGGTAGACACAATATTTATAATATATTTATAGTAGAAAAAATATTGAAAAACTGAACGAATTCGTGTAATCTTTAGTTGGTCTCTACGATTTCGGTCCCGGGGCTATCAAATCGTCTAACCTTGATTCCCTTAGTGACGACTACTAATATTAATTGCGGATTAGGAACAGCTTAAAAAGCTTAACCCACTTTTTTTTCCTAATCCGTTTTGTCTTTGAATCACACTAATTTTGTTTTACATTGAAACAGTTATTGCGGATAGCAATTATATTATTGGTACTCTATGGCATGTTAAACTTATTTAAAAAGTGTTGGTGAGTATATATCTCACTCATTCTACACATATCTCATTCTTGTCCTCGATTTTCGGAGGACGTCAATGGGGTCGTGAATATTTGCGGAAAATTTGGAAAACCTAATTTTTCTCTCATTTGAAACACTAGTCGTACATTTCGATTACCTATTTATAGATTTTGTGTTTTTAAATACGTGTATTAAATGCGCCTGTTGAAGTTAAAGTAGTTACCTACAGAATATCATATGTGTGCGGTGATCCCGTTTGAAACATTGGTCGTGAAATCTTGATATGTATAGAAAATGTGGTGGTACCACATATTGACACCGCATCTGCATGCAAGGCTCCGGCCATTACGACGGATCCGTATCTCCGGACGGAGCGGCTACCGCATTCGCTTCCGGATTCCATCGCAGCGTGCAGTGCCAGTTTTTTTTTGTGTTTGACTTTACAATTTTTAAATCCATAAAATCAATCTACGTCGGACAGCTTAGTGGGGAGCTCGAGCTCACCCGGAATATTTGATTGGTTGTTCAAACAACCAGCCCGGGGCGAGACTGGGCTTAGGAGATGTTCTGAGAAGAACGGAACGGAAGCAGTGTCAGTGCAGTGCCAGTGCCGCCGCCTTTTCTCTAGGAGAGTTGTTGTTCAGTTTCAAGATTTTCCTCTATACGTTTACATCTGCGGTTACAGCCTTTCTTTACATCCTGTTCATTTCAGTTTTATTTAACCATTTTATTATGGAGTTCCGGGCTATAAAATAGTCGTGAAAGGACCATAAATAATCCTGCTGAGAATTTACGATATGAATCTGATTTAAAAATAATTATTTACCGCTTCATTTTCCTTTTTACTGGCTTTAAAAGTTTAAGTACCCGTAAAGTACTTATGAGGGTCCATCAATTAACATTTTAATGCTGATATTATGAACGTCTGTGTGGGTAGGTGAGAGGTACCAGACTGGGCGTAAAAATTTTTATCTATAAAATACTAATTAGCGGCCTTTCAGCGCTTTCTCTTCTGCAACAAATTTTCCCGGCAAAATAAGACGCTTTACGGCGTATATTATTATACAAACAAAACTTTTTTTTTACTTATTCTGTCTATTTAAAAAAAATGCGCCAAATTCGGTAGCCTGATTAAAAAAGTCTTAGTGGTGTCTATAAGAGTCATACAGAGAAATGCGAAAAGCAGAACACGAGTTTACTTTACACTATCATCAATCATCATCATAATCATTATTTTTGCCTTATCCGGTTTCTCTGTCAGGGTCGGCTTTTTACATTAACTTTACACTATGTACCTATTTATATTGTTTTTTTTTTTATTCACAGACGCCCCAGTATGTGCTGAGATGACTCCCCAAGTAGTAGGGGCGGCATTGGATGAGGCTCTTCGGGTGCGATGCTCGGTCCACGCCGACCCGGCAGATGTCGCTTTCTTGTGGCAGTTCAACAATAGTGGGGAGAGCTTCAACGTCTCTCCGGCTAGATATGGTAAGTGATATATTTTATCTAGTCAAAAGATTTTTCAAATTTTGCAATGTTTAATGCAGCGCAAGCGGCGCGCCATCGCGGCGCTTGCTGGGCTAAAGCGTCACGTTACTGAACGCCAAACGCTGCGCAAACGCCGCGCAGACGCCGCGTTAACGTTGCGTTCCTCAAGCGGCCGCCTCCGTATCCATGCCCGCTAGCATCGCAACCATAAGGAAACACATACATACATACATATATCACGCCTTTATCCCTAGAGGGCTAGGCAGAGCGTTAACGGCCGTATGAATACGGTCACTACCGCCACGTCTGACATTTTTGAGGATTGTTTTCCAAGGTTGCTTCAAAAAACATGGAAAACACTGCACAAACAATACTGTCTGCTTTGTGACTGGCTGAAAATACACCAAAGTGCGTAGCAAACCCAGATTATCATCGCTTTAGTACTTACGGCGCTACGGCAAAAATACTTGGTAACGTGTCCAGCAACTGGCGTATCGTGTTTAATATTACTCGACCCTTTTAGGGCTCTTTTTAAAATGTAAAAAAGTTTTCTCAAATTGTATGTAATCAAGTTTAAAGTGGACGCTAAGTGGTGCCTACTTAAGATAGCCATTTTTATGTTGCCTATGTTTTTTTGTTATGTTATTGACTAATATGACATCTTACGCTCAAGAGTGCCAGCTCTTAAAACGAGCTAAAGAGCCTCTGGGCAAAGAATTCTAACTATATGCTTTAGGTTTCGCGATGAAACTTGAAGCTTAGTGTATTATATGATTCGTTGAATAATACAAATAAATAAAAGTATTGCTTTCTGTTTATTTTTCGTCAAAATTCGTAGTCAGCGTTGTCATCTGTGAACTTGCAACATCTCAGTACCTATTATCTGAAATTAAAAAACGTGCAGATTAGATTAATCGTTTATCGGTATTCATAATACAATCACGGTTATGGGAAACTTCAAAACGATATTATGGTTGTCAAACTGTGGTTTTCGTATTGTTAACTAGGAAGAAATCCGTCTAGTCGTAACTTTTGGAAGCTCCAAGGGGTGGGGGTATACGCAGATCATCTAACTATACATATAATAAGACAGGTAACAAGTCAGTGTTCAGTGACCCTATATAGTTTTGAGAAAACACAACGATAGCGCGTTTTAAAAGACGTGTGGCGACATCTATGAATGAGTTTTGTACGATGTTTGTGTGTTTGTTTGTGTATATGCGGAAGCATCACGCGAAAACGACCGAACGGATTTTGAATCAAATTGTACCAAAATGTCAAGTAATTCACCGACCAGGTTATAGGCTAAAAAAAACATACCCCTAAAAGGGGGGTTGGCTGCTACACATAAAATAAGTTTGTAGGTCATGTGAATTTCATAGTGGCGCGTAGTAAAAGGATGTGTATGGGCTAATTGGACCTGAGATTGATTTCAAATTTCGAACTGGCCAGCACGTATTGTTTCGCTTTGAATAAGCGCACAGGAAGAAAAAAAAACATGAGGCCGTATTTATATTTTTAATCTGTATTTTTATAACCTAAACAAATGAGTTTGTCGAATTATTGCTCATGATTACGACAAGGAAACTAAAATCTATGAATATGTCGACGACTACAAAAAAATCCCTTTAATATTGGAATAGTTTTCACTTTTAATAATTCAATAATTTTTACCCTCGAAAACAAAAGTTCCGTGGTGCAAGACGTGCAAGTTGCGTGGCCAGACGATACAAACTTCATATAGGAATCGTTTTCTTTGTGCGTAGCGTAATCTACGCGGGAAAATTGCAATAACTTTTTTGTTTTTAAATGTTCTCGCCAATTTGGTTAAGGCTATTTAGCCAATGTTTGTCTGGTACATGCAGTATGTTATAGGTTTTGCCGACAATACAGCTACATTATTTTCAGGGGCCGACAACTTTTTTCTGAAATATTCTTTGGAAATACTAATAAAAATTGGACTTCCCACACACAGTGACTCAATCGGCTGGTACATTTTATATAGAAGATACATTTTTCCATATTTCTGTAAAATTTTCCTGACGAAAGTTATATTTTATACGTTTGTGCCAGACGATCAAATCAGTATCTGAGATAAGACTTTTCGTGGCTATAGGTATAAGCCGATTTTCCACAGACACTGCTTTGTCTGGAGTGTAATTTTGGAAAACGCAGGGTTGCTCAAGACCTGCGCCACTCTCTCGGGCTCCCTGACTGACACCACAGGAACTTTGAGTCGATACGCGCGGAGCCAAATTGACTGCAGGATAGACCTCTGTCACACGCGTCTAACAAAGACTCCGTTCCGGGTTTAAATGTAGATTCTGTTGTCCTTCTCCAGAGCCGCCGGTCTTGGTCAGGTTTCTCCCTTGGTTGATTCTTACGACTCCCACGGGAAGAGAGGTGCTATTCTACTTTGCCGGCAGCACACGACCTTAATTAAATAGCCTTAGGTATTTAATTAAACGTAACCCTAGCCGCGGCTCCGCCCGTGTGGAAATCGGTCATGGCATCACACAGGAACATTTTTTCGCGAAGAAAACTTTCCTATGCGTTAATCCAAGTTACCTCCTTTATGTTTGTGTTCAATTTCATGAATATCAGTTAAACAGTTTTTGCGTGAAGGAGTAACAAACAAACATATAAACTTTTGTATTTATATTATTAGTAGGAAGTAGGATAGGATAGGATTAGTAGTATGATTACTTGCTTTTGTTTTTATTTATTCACACTCATGAACTCGGTCTTCAGTCTTCCATCACAATGTCAAGAAATGTGGCATCAGTCTACTTCACGGAATTAATACTCTTAGAAGTAAATATTGCACGGTTTTAAAAAATCTGCTAAATTGGCATAAGAGGCGGAAAGTTGAAGATTTAGGGAAGAGAACTGGAAAGCTAAAAAATCGTAGCAGGGAAAGACGACTTCAAGAAACTGAACCTTTAGGGATTCTAAAAGACTAAACACTATAAACCAACCACCGTTTTCTTACTCTTTCTTGCATGTGGAAATTGAAATTTTACGATTTAACAGTTTTTTAAATTACTTACATATAGTCTGAGAAACCAAGTTTTCTGGTACCTACCTACCAACAATTTAATATTGGCTAATATTATTTTATGGTTCTTAGAGACCTATGTTTAGCAGTGGTCGTCCTATATTTAGCTGATAAATGATGGAAGATATATTATGGCGAAACGAAGTTCGCGGGCACCAGCTAGTATCTAATAGTTGTATGTATAGAGTGTAAAAATATTAGCTGCAAATATTTTAAGGGGTGAACCAGCCTATGAAACTGAACAACTTTCCCTAAGAAATATAGGTCGAAAATGAAAAAAAAATTTGAACCTCCCATAGAAAATTACCGACCGACCAAGTCAATTTGTTTTGGGTCAAATTTTTTTTTCAAATTTCGACCTATGTTTCTTGGGGAAAGTTGTTCAGTTTCATGGACTGGTTCACACCTTAAATATAAGCAGTAAATTTTTTTACGCCCTATAAATATGATAGTTATTAGCAAACTAAACATATATTACGTACCAGCATCCAGGTGAGCATTTTTCAGCACCCCCGTTTCTGCAGGCACACCGTTTTCCAGGCGGGTGTGACGTGACGGCGGCTGTTGCAGCTCCGAGCATCGCTGCCAGGATCACGAATAAGGAAAATACTAGAAAAATAAAGATTTCTGTCTAAGAGCGGCTTTATTGATTATTTGGTATTCTTCTTTTTTAAAATGTTAATGTCAGACGTGGCGATAGCGACCGTATTCTTACAGCCGTTAACGCTCTGCCTACCCCGCAAGGGATAAAGGCGTGATATATGTATGTATGTATGTGTCTTTTTTAAAATTGGCCGAATAAGATGAGAATAGTGACGTCTACTAAGGAGTATCGCAATCATGTACCTGCATGTTCTGCAGTTTTATAATTTCCGTTATACAATTTTCAAATTTTATTTTAAATATTCTAACAGGGACGCCATGTTATAAAAAGCATTAAAATTTCGTCATTAATTGAATTTCTTAGGTATTCGCGCCACCCAGACAAAATAATACAAGTTAAAAAAATTATAACCTAACACGGGACGTTACATATTTTGAAATTTAATAGTCAATTGTATAATTTATTAATTGTCAACTAGGTACATATAAAAAAACAAAAAATGAAGTTTCTAGGTATCTACTCACCGTAAGTGATTTTCATGTTGATTGCTTAGTTTCAAACACAAGTTTTAACTGATGATTTTAACATGATCAACAAGAGTTTATATAGTTCTTGAAGGAGGTTGGGTTTGCATAAGTTTTACCTACTTAAAAATGTTTTCGCGCTTGCTTATACTAGAAGAATCCATCCGTAATCAGCCGTTAAATAATAACAATGAATAAGTAGTGTAAAAGTTATATTTAGATTTCTAAGAGATACGAAAATACTAGTTGTGCATTGTCATTAAAATAAAGTCTAATGAATCGGGACATGCATACACAACACTAACAGTTTCTCAAATTGATTAGATCAGCCGTACGATTGTTATAATGAAATGTCCACGTAAGAAAGTAAAATGTATACGAATTTTCAAAAACAATGTTGAATTTTAAGACCTTTATACTCGTATTTCAAAACCGAACGCTTTACGACTATTCTCAATCGGTTGTGATTACTTGTGGTGATAACTATGTTTCAACCCTAATTTTTAAAAATCAGGTATGTCAGGCTCTATACTAATATATTGGATACTCTTTTCGAATAAAGTATTATGACAACTTGCGCGAAAAGTGAGTTATAACTTTTTTTTAATTTAACATGACAGTTTGTATTTTATATGAATCGTCCATGAATAAATAATTTTAATATTTAAAACTATAAGCATAAAGTTCTACCTAATTTAAAATTAATTACTAATAGCAGATCAAATGACTTATTCGTTGTGTTGGCAGTGTTGAATACTTGTCAACGTTAATTTTTTTCCGCAGTGTTTGGGCATGTTAAAATAATATTTAACTGTTACGTTTTATCTCTTTTATAAACAACCCGCTTCCTCTACCGGTCACACTCCCACACTCACTCCCGCTCCCGCTCCATCTGTCTCTTTCGTGTCCGGTCCCTCTCCCTGTCCCGCTACCGATTTTTCTCCCGCTTCTACTTCCGCTCCCACTCGATGTTTCTCTCCCGCTTCCACCCCATTGTCCTTTCCCTCTCCTGCTCTCGCTCCATCGCCCTCTCCCACTCCCGCTCTTTTTTCCTTTCCAGCTTCCACTCCATCTCTGTCTCCTTCTCCTGCTCCATCTCCCGCTTCCGCTCCGTTTCCCACTCCCGCTCTGGCTCTTTCTTCCACTCCTGTTCCCACTCCATCTGCCTCTCCCGCTTCTTCTCCCACTTCTGCTCCCGCTCTATCTCCCTCTCAAGCTTCCGCTTCCTCTCCTTGTCTCTCCACTGCTTCCGCTCCCGCTCTTTCTCCCGTTCCTATTCCCGCTATCGCTCTCGCTCCTAATCAAACTCTCCGTCTTGCCCTCTTATTTTCGTTTTCAATCTCACTTCTATTACCATTCTTAATCCTATTCTTGTACCTATTACCGTTACCGTTGCCTCGCCTCACCCTCTCCCGGTCTCTCGCTCTAACTCTCGCTTCCACTCTCGCTCCAGTTCCCGCTCTCGCCCCCTCTCCCGCTCCCGTTTTGTTCTCACTTCTGCTCTCGCTCTCTCGTTCTCGCTTCCACTCCTGCTCCAAGTCCATTCGATGCATATTAAAAGAAGTTTAAAAGAAGCTGTTTCAAACTGATCCCTTTTCAGAAGAAACTGTGCAATTAGGTGAGGACCTGTTGGCCCAGATCGGCGAGGCTAGGCAGAAAAGATGGACAGACCTAGTCACCAACATTGATCTGACACACAATAGCAAAAAAGCTTGGATGACAATTGGGAAACTCACCGGCGATCCCCCTCCAGCGGCTGCCCCAGGCCATGTAACGGCTAACCAAGTCGCAAGCCAACTTTTGCTCAATGGGAAACCAGGCCGTCGCCAATACACTGTCCCTAAAGCCAACAACTGTCCGGAAACCAGTACAACAATTAGCAGACCCTTTGTACTCACAGATATAATCCTGGCTATTAAGTCCCTCAAATGCGGAAAAGCGTCTGGGGTTGACAATATCTCCAGCGAACAAATAAAACACCTAGGACCTGTGGCTGTATCATGGCTCTTGGCAATGTTTAACAGCTGTCTTGAGTCTGCCTACATACCGCGGCACTGGAGAAAATCCAAGGTTATCGCATTGCTCAAACCTGGGAAGGCAGCCGATGATCCCAAAAACTACCGTCCAATATCTTTGCTGTGTCATACGTACAAGCTATTCGAAAGAATGCTTCTAAACCGCCTTGTTAGTATTGCTGACCCTAAGCTCATCCCCCAGCAGGCCGGGTTTCGACCTGGAAAATCCTGCTGCAATCAAACTTTGAACCTCACACAACACCTTGAGGACGGGTTTGAGCTGGGTCAAGTGACAGGCGTGGTATTTGTTGACTTGTCGGCAGCGTATGACACAGTAAACATAAAACGGCTGTTATGGAAGGTAACAGAAATGACTGGTGATCTTAACTTCACGAAGATACTCAGTGAGCTACTTCGGAATCGTCGCTTTCAGGTTCACCTTCTCGACGATAAGAGCCGATGGCGATCCCAAAAGAACGGCCTACCCCAGGGCAGCGTGCTGGCTCCAATTTTATTTAACATATACACTAATGACCAGCCTAGACCACCCAATACTTCCAGCTTTCTCTATGCCGACGATCTGGCACTTGCAGCTCAGGCTACGTCGTTTGAAGAGGTAGAAAGTAGCCTTGCGTCAGCGCTCAATACTCTTAGCTGCTACTATGAACAAAACTACCTCAGACCCAACCCATCTAAGACCCAATCTTGCGCCTTTCATCTACGCAATCGTGAAGCTACGCGAACCTTGAGTATATCCTGGAAAGACGTGCCCATTGCTCACTGCCCTCATCCAAAATATCTTGGTATCACACTAGATAGGGCACTCACTTACAGGCAGCACTGCAGCAACACCAAGAAAAAAGTGGGCACACGGAACAATCTTCTACGCCGCCTCACATCCACCAATTGGGGGGCGTCACCTCAAGTTCTGCGGACCACGGGAATGGCCTTATCATTTTCAGCGGGCGAATATGCTAGCCCAGTCTGGAGCCGTTCTGCACATACTCGCCTAGTGGATACAGCTTTAAATGACACCTGTCGGATAATTACAGGATGTCTGAAACCAACTCCTGTTGGAATGTTGTATCCTCTGGCTGGTATTGCTCCCCCAGGCGTTCGCAGAGAGGTGGCGAGCCGATGCGAAAGGGCGAAAAAAGAGGCTGACCCAAAGCACCCGATGCATGACTATAACCCGGTACCTCAAAGGTTAAGAAGTCGGCATAGTTTCATAAAAGATGTGCTCCCTCTAAACGGTGAAGCCTCTAAAAATCGCCTTAATCTCTGGCGGGAGGTATATCCTGAGCCAACAACAATGCCTCTTTCCGAGCAACTGCCCCCTGGACGCCACCTTACTTGGTCGACGTGGAAGTCTCTAAACAGACTCCGGACCCAAGTCGGCCGAAGTAAAGAAAATATGTGCAAATGGGGGTACAGCTCGGAAAGTGCTTGCCAGTGCGGCATATCACCCCAGTCCATGGCACATCTATTGTCTTGCCCCGCGTGCCCAACTACCTGCACACGCGAGGACCTCTACAAAGCAACGGACAACGCTGTGCGTGTGGCTGAGTATTGGTCCAAATATATTTGAGCGCCAGAATCGATTCGCTAAGAAGAAGAAGAAGAAAAGAAGTGAACAAAATTTTAAGACTGTGGCTCCACTCGTGCGGCATGTGTGTAGATACAGAACTTTTACCCCCCTTTTTACCCCATTAGAAATAGAATTCTACAAAACATAAAAAAGGTTATAAATTATTTCCACAGTTCTTCCTATATACGATATTTGAAGCAAATTTATCTAAGAAATAAAGAGTTTCATACAATTTTACCCCCATTTTACCCCCTTAGGTACTGAATTTAAAAAACCCTTTCTTAGTGGGTGCCTACGTTGTTCAAAGAATACGCATGCCAAATTTCACGCTTCTATCCCAATCCCTGTGCCTTGATCTTTGTCCAGCCAGTCCATTATTTACCCCCTTAGGGGTCGAATTTACGAAACTTTTTTTTTGTTGAATAGTTTGCATATTAGAAATAGGTGAGCAAAGTTCCAAGCCTCTGGCTCCACTCATGCGCAAAAAAACGTTCAGCCCCTTTTACCCCGTTAGGGTTCGAATTCAACAAAATATTAAAATACGTTATAAATTGTATCCAAACGTCTTTCTAAAATTTGAAAAAAATGTATCCAAGGAATAAGTTTCATACAAACCTCTTCCCTTCATTTCATCCATTGTTTTAGCCCCTTAGGGGATGAATTTCAAAAAACCTTTCTTAGCGGATGCCAACATTACAGTAGATATCCTACATACATCCTGATTGGTCCAGTAATTTAGGCAGTGCGTTGATAGATGAGTCAGTCACTTCTGCCTTTTATATATTTAGAATTAAATATTAGTATTGTTGCTGTAATTTACCTATGTATTATTATTTATGACAGATGTATGATATTTTACGGCAGTTAACGCTCTGCCTACCCCGCAAGGGATACAGGCATGATGTATGTATAATATTACTCGATCCTTTTGGGACCACTTTTTATCCCTTCACAGTTCAGAAATGATGTCATACTACTTGTTGCCCGCGACTTCATACGCAAGGTGTAGTTACTTTTGTTTAGCCTTAGGGCTCTACTTAGCCTGGGTAGAAGTTTGTATGAGGTTCTTCTTCTCCTTACAACGATAATAATCTCTATATTTTAGTAAAAATGTTAGGTTAGGTTAGGTGAGCCCGACAGAGAACGGGATAAGGCAAGGATATAATGTACGGCTTGACTTTTTTGGCATATAAATTCCTACTTCATAAACAATTTGTATAACACATAAGACAATAGACAAATAGCCTTATACAAAGACGAAATGCGATGATGAGAAGCTTGGTTCTATCTGAGTTGTAATATCTTTATCTTTTATCTTAATGTTCGTGTTGGCAGTTTTTACGTGGAAATGTTTTTGGTGGGATACAATGATTCACTAAATAGGTAGTCGACCCCGACAGAGAACGGGATCATGCAAGGAGAATGATGAAAATAATTTGTTAAATAAAACAAGTAAATATATGATTTCTATTTATTATTCGTCAAAATTCAAATTTGGGGTTATCATCTTGGAACTTGCAACAGCTCAGTGTTATCTGAAAAAAAAAAAAACATTTGTAATAAGATCATTTTTTTCATTATGTTATGAATACAATCACTATCATTTGAAATGAAACATCAAACATATATACCTACGTCTGAATCATGTATGTATGAATACTTAGATTTTTTAAATTATAGAACGGGTTTTGAGGCAGTTTTTTTAAAGATTCAAGAGAAAATATTTATATGTATAAGAATTGCCGGTAAAATATTTTATTCCCATGGAAACACGGTTACAGCGTGTGCGATTGCAGAGTAAGTCGCTAGTATTATAATAAATGAAGTAAAAAAATACTTTATCGTATATTTGTCAGACAGTTGTCATATCATAATATACACTGTATCTGGGGGCACGGCAGTGCCCCCGCCAAGTCGAGCTAGAAAGCGGCACAGCCGTACCATCCTTTTCTCGAAGCGGTTCAGGCCATTTTCAACACCTTATAACTTTCTTGTGGATAAAACAAAAGACTTGAAATTTCAGGAATCAATCAAAAGCCCTGTAGATACGGTATATTTCAAATTTTGTTCACTTTGAACCAGTGGTTTAGGAATTATAGCTAGTCAAAGTTCTTAATTTTGTCACTGACTCACTCACTGACCGATCATCAAAATTCTAAGGCACTTCTAGCAGACATAGAGACTTCTAATTTGGAATATAATTTGAGTTTAGTGTATAAATCAAGGAAAAACTTAAAAATCTAGCAATTTCAATGCAGTTTTCTAGATAAACCGATAGCATAGATAACTTTGTAATTCCATAGAAATTTACTGTTTACCAAGTTATATTTTGCTGTCGCTCCTAAAATACTTTGTTTTGGTCCAGCAAAATAATCACAGATGTCGCTGTTAGTTTCTAAAACACGCTATCGCTATTTTAATGTCCATCGCGAACAGTTTCCAATATGTATAGCCTATGCTATAACTATACATAAAAGTCAAGGCCTCAGTCTGAATAATGCGCTGATGGATATAAGTTCAGCTGTATTTACATCTGGTCAAGCTTATGTAGCACTATCAAGAGTAACAAGTCTGGGCGGCTTACATTTTATAAACATAGACTTTGGAAATATTAAAGCGCAAGAATCTGCAATTTGTGAATACAATAGACTAAGAAGCATTTGCCGTCCAGACTTGACAAAAATCATTACTACAAAGATTCCGAGAAAACCACATAAAGATAGAGAGTGGGCTATGAGAAAAACCGTGGCTGAGGCTCAAGAAATAGAGCCGCAAAAGAAGAAAAGGAAGACTACCTACAAAAAGTAATGAGATCCCCTCAAAAACATTAATATATAAAAAAAACCAAGTCTCGCTACTGAGCTGCTCAACCGTAAAAAGGTATGAGATCCATTTGAAACCAAGTCGGCTATCGATTTGTTCATTCCCCACTTAAGAGATCTATCTTAATTAATTACGTAATTAGTTAATAAGTATTATTTTATAGTGACCATATCAATATTTTCAATATATTTTAATGTTTACAATAAATTGAATGACTTGGCAATCGCACTGAATGTATTAATTTTAATATGTATTACATTACACGTTAACTTTCTGTTCTAGTGCGATGGCTAAGTCATTCAATTTATTGTAAGCATTAAAATATATTGAAAATATTGATATGGTCACTATAAAATAATACTTATTAACTAATTACGTAATTAATTAAGATAGATCTCTTAAGTGGGGAATGAACAAATCGATAGCCGACTTGGTTTCAAATGGATCTAATACCTTTTTACGGTTGAGCAGCTCAGTAGCGAGACTTGGAATTTTTTATATATTAATGTTTTTAAGGGGATATTACTTTACCATGTCATGGTGATAATGTTACTACTTAAATAAAAGTAAAATTAGTTACTACTCATTGAAAGTGATTTTCATGTTGATTACTTAGTTCAAACTGAAGCAAAAAATATCTGCTTAGGTTTTTATACTTATTGCAGAAGATCGGATTTCTAAGTTACAACCTTAGTTCTTATAAATTACAATACATTAGTTGTGCGTAGTTATTTTCAAAGAGTTTTTTTTTTAATATGGTGTTCATTTTTTACATTTTCACAAGTTGATTAGTTAAACTGTCAGCCATACTAAAATAGAAATTAGTAACGTGTGGATGGTCTTTACGTCTGAGGGTATAAATAATATTTATAATATTTTTTCACTATCGAATCGATCCAGTAATTTTTTGCTGTCTGACGTCTTGTCAAGGTTTTTACGGTGGCGAATCGCTGAAGTAGGCTAAACATGCGAGTAGGCACAGAGCGAGTTGGCGAATCGCACCGGTCGGCTTACCAGCATACTCCTTTTTTGTGGCTTTGGTGCTGTGAAATCGTAATAGCTATATTCGTTATTTCATTATAAATATGAATTATTTGTTTGATTCGGGTTATCATAGTTTCGGTGCAGAAGACTCGTGATTACGTGAGTTCGGGATACCATTATTAGGGTATAAGAACATTCATGCCAATGAGATTTATTTTGTCATGATATCGGGAAACAGTTATTCGTGGTTCATTATCGCACTCCAGTGAAGAGTATAGGATTTTTTGGAGCCACACCTGTCTAAACTAAGATAAGTCCATGTGCGAGCCTAGATCTCGCACATTTCACTTCGTTACGAAGAAATTTGTTCGTTTTTAGTTACCTATCCCGTGTAACTGCAGTTGCTGCTAAGAAGTATATGAACCAGATATTTGAATTGAACTTGCCGCGCGGGTCACGTGTTACTATGATACACACCATTTGTATGAGATTCTCAGATCGGCCCAATTTTTAATGGTTGTTACAGTTTGTATATTAAATATCTTCACAAATATTTTATACACAATATTTATTCAGGTTATTGTCAAAAACTTTTAATTTTTATTAAATAGGTATATAGCAAACAGAGCGAAAAATCATTTTTATGCTTTAAACGCGCTTTTCTCGGTTTTAAGATACACGACATCGGCACACATGGCCGAATTTGTATTCCTAAAATCTTTTCTACAATTTTTTGTTGTCACCAGAAGAATTTGTGTAACAATCGATAGATCTATCCATATAGGAAGTACAACCTATTATTGAATTGGCTCCGCGAAAGCTGTAAACAGAATGTTTGACAAGTGTCACTTGACTACTCAAGTTAGCTTGCTCGAATCGTACAATGATTCGTTAATTAAATAAAACAGTTAAGTACAAGTATGGATTTATGTTTATTATTGGAATTAATTCAAATTTGGGGTTAACATCTTAATCTTGCATCAGCTCAGTGTTATCTGAAAATAAAAATATTTGAAACAAGATTAATCGTTTAGTTTTAGACTGTTCATCTAAGTCATATAATATATAACATAATATTTATTGCATTTTTTATATAATAACATATGAAAAACTCAAAAAAAAATGGTATGTCTGTCAGACTTATATTATAATATACACTAAAAACTATAAGATACCCTACTTTCTATGAACGCTGCATACGAAGTCGATACCTTGTAGTTGTAATCAAAACAATTGATTGTTGTGATTGCGGGAATCAGTTCTCGTAAAGGATGTCATTTTGTCTTAAAACTTATTTTATTTCACTTGGCAATTAAAATATTAAAATCAAATTATTTTTGTCAAAGTCAAATTATTTATTCAAAGTAGTAAATTTTACATTTCGCTTTTTGATGGTCAGGAATTAACAATTTTAACAATAACAATTTTATGAACCTAGTGTAAACGCGGCTAAGGTTGGACTAAAAACTTAAAACTAGCCCCTAAAGCACTGCCTCGGGGCTGGCCAAGCTAACCAAACAACATGTAACGTTAGGTGGTAAATAAAATAACATCGAGTTCATGCCAAGAGAAAATGTTGTGTTACATGCGTATGGTTAGCCGGACCCCCTGGACAGTAAACCACCCAGAAACCTGCCCAGAAGTGCTCCTATTCTAAAAATACAATTTGTCAGGCCCTAGGCTATCCTAGCTAAATTTCTAAATATGAAACAAAAATATATTAATAGCCAAAAGCGGCTACGTTAAAAAGATAAAATATATATCATATACAGTAGATAATTCTACCTGTGTCGTCATATAAAGTCTACTTTGTACATTCGTTGGGAGTTCCCCTATGTATCTTATTCATGATCTGACAGTACATACCAGCATCCAGGTGGGCAATGGTAAGCCCCCCCGTGTCTGCAGGGGCATCGTTTACCCGGGGGTTTTGACGTTACTGAATCTGGTTTCGCATCTTGGGCTGTGGCAGCTCCGAGCATCGCTGCCAGGATCACGAATAGGGATAGTACTAAAAAAAAATGTAAATTGATATACAGCGTGGCTCGAATAGTACGATCATGTTCATAGTCAAAATTAATTTGCCGAATAACTTTTTATGTATACTATTGTCTTAAGTCCACAATATAAGGTGTAAAAATATTAGCTGCAAATATTTTAAGTGATGACTCAGCTCATGAAACTGAACAACGTTCCCCCAGGAACATAGGTCGAAATTTGAAAAAAAAAGACCTAGAGACATAAAGCAAGTGTTTTTAAACTATGTTATCTGCACGAAAAACAATGCTGTTCACCTCCTGGAAACCCTTAATCTAACTTACAGTACCCATGGGGAGACATGGGGTGGTGCTATTCTACTCTGCAGGTACACCTTTACACAAAAAAATTGCAAAAACAATCATTAAAATAACATTAGTCACTTGACTGGCATAAAATGTCCCTTGACTGGGAAAAATGCCAGTCAAATGAAGCCAGTCAAGGGACAATTTTCTATGTTTTTAGTGATTTATTGGTAAATGCTTGAATGTAATAAAATTTTTTAAACGAATCTTAAATCTCGCTTTATTATGCGACATTATTTGTTTAGAACAAATCCTCTGTATTAACTCTTTCACGAAGAAAACATGCACAGGAAAGGGACCTGGCGCGGGTGCAAAAATAGGACTAAAAAATTTAACAACTCTTATTTCATTCTAGAAGTGCCAAGGAGTTATATGCTCCCTCTCCAGGGATGAAGAAGCAATCCTGGCAGAAGGCAGAAACAAGACTCAGCTCATAGTTCTATTAGTTTCAGCGATTCAGTCATTTTAGACCACACATTCAGAAAACACAAAAACGTGTGACCGACACAAACTGCATTTTTTATCGGTGTGCTCAGTAAAATATTGTCAATATTATAGTTTACTATAAATCTACATGATACAAAGATTATTTTGATGGGTGAAAAGTTCTATCATGTCCAGTTAGATAAAATTTTACATATGTTTGAATTTCGCAACAGCTGAGTGTGACACGCGAAGAACGCGTATTTTGCCCCTGATTTTAGGTTTCAGATTAAGTTTTAGTTAAACATATTTCATAATTTGTGGATAGAGTTTTAGTTTCTGAATAGTCAATTTAACATTATTTCGTGTGAAAGTTAGTAAAAACCTGTAAGTGTTATACTTTTGAAGAAATTAACGTGTGACCGTAATTTTTACCCTCTCCAAGAATCACCCAACTATAAGCATGTAAACTAAACAGACACCGCTTCTTCTTCTAAGTCGGTGCACTTTTAGCAGAATAATCGTGGTCGCGTGGTTCTAGTCATTATTGGTGGTACGCTTCACCAATAATGACTAGGACCACTCGTCGTCATCCATCTCTAACAGATGTTTCTCTTGTGCACTCATGTAAATAGCCGCCGAAAGCGGACTTTAGGTATGTGGTCAGTCAACGTATAGAGGACCTGCCCCGTGCTCATATTCCCTGCACTCTCCCCTTTACGATGAGGCATTCAATTGAGGTGTTGCGTATAGGCATATCGGAAACACAAGCGTTCAAGAGGCGACTAAGGGACTCGAGGGTATTGGTGTACTACAATATTTAGGCGACAGGCTGACAACCTGTCACTATAGTGATACACATGTTCTCTGAAATAGCCTTGGAAAACAATCCCCAAAAATGTCAGACACGGCGATAGTGACGGCATTCTTACGGCCTTTAACGCTCTGCCTACCCCGCAAGGGATAAAGGCGTGATATATGTATAATCATAAGCATGTAAAGTAAACAGATAGTTCATACCTACAAGCAGTCAGGTGGGCAGTTTTTTTTATTTTGGAATCTGCAGCGGCATTTACCCGGGGGTTCTGGCCCATCAGCGTTCGGTTTTACGTCTTGGGCTGTTGCAGCTCCGAGCATCGCTGCCAGGATCGCGACTAGGAATAATACTAGAAAAATATATATTTCTTTTACTCAATTAATATTATACTGAATAGGAAATAATGACGGGCAAGTTCAAAGACAAAATTAAAAAAAATAATAGATACGGGGTTCCCGATTGAATTTTTATGTATAAAAAGTATTAAGATAGCACAACTAATATTTATCACATAAAACTGAATTTTATCATATTCATATACTAGTTAATACCCGCTAACGTTGTTCTGTTTCCTTACAAGGTACACCTACTCTACTCCTACTTTTAACTGAAAAATACTTTTATTTCTTCTCCACCGTTCTAAAGAGATTGCTATTGTTGCAATTGTAACCCAATTTGTCAAGCCATAGTCCAATTTTAAAAAATATTCAACATAAAAATTAAATATTGTAGGTATATGCCGAATTTCGCTGGCAAGTTTCATGTTGCATCTTATTTCATTATAAATTTTCTTTTACCTATATCATACAGAAATAAAACTTGTCACTTGAATAATTCTTATAAAACTTTAACTCCAGTATTTATACTAACTACTTTATCTTTTATTTTTTCTGAGAATTTCATAATTTGTTAATTGTTACTACTCTTTTTTTAAACAAAAAGAAAATAAGTTACTACTCACCGAAAGTGATTTTCATGTTGATAACTTAATTCGAACTGACGCAAAAAAAATCTGCGTATGTTTTTATACTTTTTGGAGAAGATCGGATTGCCACGTTATACCAGATTTTTTAAATGACAAAACATTCGTTGTGCGTAGTTATTTTTAAAGAGATTTTTTTTATAAGGTGCATATTATTTACATTTTTACCAATAGACGAGCCGTCAGCCATACCAAAACAGAGATTATTAACGTCTGGCCACTTTTGATTTCTGAATGTTTAGAATAAAATATTTTTCTCACTATCGAATCGAGCCAGTACTTTGCTCTGTCTTAAGATTTGTAAAGGCTTTAACGTTTAGCATGATAGGCGTAACTCTTTTCGGTAGAAGAAAACAAGAGCGAAGTAAATCACTCTCCGTGCCAATCATACACGGTTGAAACCATCAATAGGTTTAGTGTCGCCCAAGGCCAGCTGATGCAATTTCTACGTATTTCTTAAATACCTCATATAAGTACCAATTTAAATATTTATGTTTTCGCTTGTGGAAAATGTGATGCCGGCTAAGAAGGGCATCACCCCATTTCTTACTTGCGGATATCGTAATCACAACTTATGGTGCCAAACTGATATCCTGTCATTTTGAAGGACTAGAAAATAATCTTTTTAGAATCCAATTTTTTTAATCAATGTTGCAAAAATGATGACATGACGCTTACGCAGACAATGATTGGTTAAATAAAACTATTATTAAATAAAAGTAAAGATTTTTATTTATAATTCGACAAAATAAAATTAAAAAAATTGGCATTATCATCTTGAAACTTGCAGCTGCTCGATGTTATCTGAAAATGAAAAAGAATAAGATTCGATCATTGATTACAAAATATAAATTACCAAAATTGTTATTGCAAATATCAAAGCGATATTTCTACGACTGAGTCATGTATGTATGCTTAGATCCTTAAATTATCCAACGTATTTTTATGCAGTTATTTGAGAGATATAAGAGGAAGGTTCTATCAAAAGTCCAGGACACAACTTATTCTCTCGGGAACATTAGTTACAGCGGGTGCAACCACAGGGCAGACCGCTATATACATAGTAAAAAGAACAGAAATAATGGTCTGATTCTCAGACTATTCTTATAATATTAACTGGGAATTAAAGCTGCTCTACTAGTTGTGACTTTCTGTAAGCCCCTAGAGAAGGCATATGCATGGATTATCTCATAGTTGTGAACAAAAATTATCACTTTAAGCATGTAAGCTAATCAGACACCCATTCTTCTTCTAAGACTGTGCACTGTTAACAGAATGGTCGTGGTCATTATTGGTGACACGTTTGACCAGTCGTATCTATTCATCATTCGGCTTTTTCTCTTGTGCACTCATTTAAGGAGCCGCCGAAAGCGGACTTTATGTGGTCAGTCTAACGTATAGAGGACCTGCCCCGTGCTCACATTCCCTGCACTTTCCCCTTTACGTCGAGGCGTTCAATTGAGGTTTTGCGTATAGGCATATCGGAAACACAAGCGTTCTAACTATTTGAACATCCATAAAGAACGAGCAACCATTACGTACCAGCATCCAGGTGGGCAATGGTAAGCACCCCCGTATCTGCAGGGGCAACGTTTACCCGGGGGTTTCGGCCCAGCAGCGTCCGGTTTTTCGTCTTGAGCTGTTGCAGCTCCGAGCATCGCTGCCAGGATCGCGAATAGGGAGAATACTAGAAAAAATAATGATTTCTTCGGAGACAGGGTTTATGATTAAATTGATAGTGTAATGAATAGGTTATACAGCTTGGCTCGACTAGTGACGAGCAAGTTTAAATACAAACTTAAATTGTCATATACGTAGTAACGGGGTTCTCGATTGACGTATATTGTCATAATAAAAGTTTGCACAACTGATATTCATCACATAAAAATGAAATTAATCATATTTATGTTGGTAATATTTTAATCCGCAAAATTCCGTGTCCTTATAGGCTACTCTTACAACAATATTCAACATGATATTTATATTGTGTGTTCCGAATTTATTTTTGATTGACAACTCGTTTCAAGTGGTTGTTTTTGTTGCACTTTATTATCTTCAATTTTTTTTAGGGTACCTGCATACTTAAATCACACAAAAATATATCTTGCCGCTTGAATTAATCTGATAGAACTTTAACAGCTGTATATAAATAAAGTACTTACATTCATTGTGAGAATGTAAAATTATATTGTAAATAATAAAAAAAAATGTTACTACTTTACTTAAACAAAAATTAAATAACTTATTACACACCGAAAGTGATTTTCATGTTGATTACTTGGCTCCAATGTCGTTCCAACTGAAGCAAAAAACATCAGCTGAAGTTTTTATACTTTTCGCAGAAGATCAGATTGCTAAGTTATAACCAGATTTCTAAAAATGACAATACCTACATAAGTTCTGCGTCGTTATTTTCAAAGAGCTTTTTTCAATAAGATGTCCATTATTTACATTTTTACAAATTGATTAGATACACTGTCAGCCATACTAAAATAGAAATTAGTAACGTAACTATCCAAGTTAGAGAATTCTGAGGGTGTAAATAATATAACTTTTTACACGACTGTCGAACCAAAAAGGAGTGTAATGTTTTTAGGGTTCATGTATGTATGTGTTTATGTGCGTTTCTTTAAAGGACTGTAACTCGATAATGACTGAACAGATTCGTATGGAAATTATTTGAGAAGAATCATTGTAACATCCTGAGTGACATAGGCTAGGTTTTGCCTAAGAAAACATAATGATAACAAGAAAATTATAAATTTTTCTTGTATAACGGATAGAAAAAGAGCACTTTTTACTACCAACGCAGGCGTGTTTTTTAATTTTATAATTATATACTTGTTTTCACTATCAAATCGATCCAGTAATTTTTCGCAGTCTGATTTCTTGTAAAGGTTTTACGGTCAGCATGATAGGTTTACTTTCTTTTGATAGATAAGAATATCATTTACGGTAAAAACAATTACTCTCCGTGCCATTTATACAAACTTACACCGTACTTCGGAGGAAAAACATTAAATTGGACAACGAGTAGAGCACTGAACAATTTTCATTATGGGACCATGTTTAAATTTTTTAAAATAAAGAATTTCAAATTTTCATATAAACCAAATGACTATATTTATTACAACCATAATGCATTCTCTAGCGGGTTCTCGAGTGGAGACTATGCCTCAGCAAGCGTACTGTTGGATGCCCTCCGGCCAGATGGACCGATGACTAATAGAGAGCTGCTGGTATTGACTGGATGGCAAAAGTGGGAGATCGTTCATAGTGGCGTCCTCTAGTGGAGGCCTATGTCCAGTAGTGCTAATAGGCTGTTGTGATGTGATTATGAAGTACTCCTCATCCAAGATTGCAACCTTGCACTTTTAAATAGGAAACCTATTTCTGCGGGTAGAGGCTTTGGCGCAGGACTATCGGCTAATAGCTGTCGCGTATATTATAAGTCTATGGCTGTCGCGAAGTGTCACCGACTAAAACGCGACTGACCGCAATAATCGGCGATAGCTGTCGCGGGCTATCGCTTCATAGACTAATAGCTCCTTTTGATCTCATAGAGAGATAGCAAAACCATTTGACATTGGCATATATTTGAGATTTGACATAACATTTGAGATTGCTTTGAATTATAAAAATTCAACACGAAGTTTCTTATTTGAGACTGAATCAGAACTATCCTAAAAATAAAATTACAGTGAAATGCATACTCCTTTTTATCGTATTAAATATATCTTTGCAACATTAAAGCCTCAAAGTAATAATTCTAATAATTGCTTATGCCGTAGGCGTGTCGTTAAATAAGCCATATCGGGCACCTATCGGGCCTAGGCACATTGTGATACGCCGGCACATCATCATCTAACCATCCAAAACAAGTTCTATCGTTCAACGCTTAACCTTTGACGATTTGGCCAGCGATACTTAGGCATGTCGATTGTGTATGGTGGTATTTCAAATTATGAAACAGATGGTATCAAAGACCACAAACTTCCATTTAAACGTTTAACCCCTTTTTTACGCCCTTGGGAGTTTATAACCAAAAACTTAAAAACTCCTGAGACATGGGTTTATTTTTATTATTTTGATAATTGTGATTGATGGTTTTTTTGTCTAAACTTCAAAAACGTTCTACCACTCTTGTACCCCTTATAAAAATATCAAAATCCCTTAAATACTTCTCTATTTTTTTTTGGTCCAATTACACATTTTAAAACAAATCGTTTCAAAGATCACAAACTTTCATACAAATGTTAAAACCCTTTTTTACCCCTTAAGGGGTACAAAATCAAAATCTACTGAAACATGTTATGTTTAAATATTTTAGTTATTTTGTCTCAATTCCAAAAAAAAACATTGCTTTACATAAACGTGCAACCCTTCTTTTACCCCCTTTTTATAAATCAAAAAATCGCCCCCGGCGAGTAATGTTGCAAGTTTCTTCATATCAGTATGAAACTAGCTCTAAAACGCTACTTACTACGTTTTGATATCGCCACCACTGTATATATTCTTTTTGAAACGCCAGCCTAGAAAAAAGAGTCAAAAAAGTGTCATCATCATCATGTCGTATGGCATCTCTCTGCGCAGGATCCTATATGTCAATTTTTAGGTTTTTGAGCCAGTCTTCGGCCGCTGGTGTTAGACGGTGCAGCTCGGTCATGCCGCCAGGTAGGCGATACAGTGGGCAATCATTCACAATGTGGGCTAGGGTTTGGTCAGGCTCTCCGCACTCACAGGATGGCGACTCCCTGAGTCCCCATTTGTGGAGGTGGTGGTTTGATCGCCCGTGTCCGGTTCTAAACCTATTCAGCCTCACCCAAATTGAGCGCGGGGCATCGAATCCAGGGGGCCTTTTGTTTGGGTCTGAGATCAAATCCTTTTGTGGATGGGCATAAAGTTCCCATGATGACCGCCATTCCGTTTTAACATCATACTTGGTCTCCAGACGTTTGTCTGTCCAAATCGGGTGTCGTGATGGTAATCGGTGAGACGGTGTACGGTTGAGAGTTTCTCGGATCGGCATGAAGTCTCTCGAACACTTACGCCACTCAGTAGCTGCCGCATTACACCTTCGCAGATCCGGTGGAGGGATGTGGGCCAGAACTGGGAGCCATGGGAGAGGGGTGGATTTTATAAGCCCGGTGATAATCCGCATGGCCTCGTTGAGTTTGGTGTCGACTTTGTTTGTGTGCGCACTTCGGTACCATACAGGCGCACAGTACTCCGCGGTTGAATAAACCAGAGCTAGAGCAGATGTCCGTAAGACTGAGGCGGAAGCACCCCAGGTAGTTCCTGATAGATTTTTTAGGATGCTTAGTTTTAAGTTTTTGCGCCACATTGTTTAGGTGATCCTTGAAAGTTAGGGAGCGATCCAGTGTCACACCTAGGTACTTAGGAGTGAAGTTATGTTTAACGGGTACTCCGCAGAAGGATACGTTAAGCTTCCTGTTCGCTAGGCAGTTGGTAAGATGAAAGGCAGCGACCTCAGTTTTAGAGGGATTTGGACAAAGCCTCCATTTTTTGTAGTAGTCGCCCATAATCCCCAGATCCCCAGTTAGTGCCGCCTCGCCGTCTTCAAAGGATTTCGCCTGGAAGGCCAGGGCTAGGTCATCAGCATAGGCAAATTTTTGGCAAGCGGTATTCGGCATGTCGCTAATGTAAATGTTGAACAACAGTGGTGCCAGGACTGATCCCTGGGGAAGGCCGTTTTTGAGCAGTCGGTAGCTGCTTGCACTGTCGCCCAAATTCACTTGGATGTAGCGAGGACCCAGTAGTGTCTTCAGCAATGCCAGTGTTCTGCCACACGGTATGATTTTCGCAACCTTATGTAGGAGACCTTCGATCCAAACTGTGTCGTAAGCTGCACTTAAGTCCACAAAAGCCACGGAAGTTTTTAGGCCGCGTTGAAAGCCAGCCTCAATGTATGAGGATAGAGCCAGTACCTGATCGGCACAGCTTCTGCTGTTTCTGAAGCCAGCTTGTTCGGGTGGAATAGCAGAGTCGACCGCGGTGTTAAGTCTGCCATACAATAGCCTTTCAAGCAGTTTATAGGTAATAGACAGTAGAGATATCGGTCTATAGCTTGCCGCTTCATCAGGCGATTTCCCGGGTCAAAAAAGTGTGAAGGAGGCTTTTCCGAATTCTTTTTTTTCAATCGGTATTGGCCAAATAATAATGATATCGGACGCTCTGGTGTACCAATTTTGACCTCAAAAAGAGTGCAGGCTCTATAAAAGATTTAAAACTCTTCAGGATTTTGAATCAGACGTGACGCTTACGTGATTAATGAAATAAAATAAATATAAGTAAAAATTTCTGTTTATTATTCAACAAAATTCAAAGTTGGCGTGGTCATCTTAAACTTGCAATTGCTCAGTGTTATCTGAAAAGAAAAATATGAGGTTAGATTAAATTTTCATAATTATAATACAGTCACTGTTATTGCAAAATACGATATAATGGTAATAAAAATTTGAAATAAAGGTACGTTTGTCAGACTATTGTTATATTATAATAATAGAGGTATTATATATACATTACATTACAATTGGAATAAAATCTGCCCTAGTTGCGTTTTTCCGTATGGTGCTGGTTTAGAATAGCATCACCATATTTCTGCCCGCGGGTGTCGTAAAAGGCGACTAAGGGATGAATCCAGGAAACGGGCAGCAGCGTTTCCTGTGAATATCTACAAAATCTTGCAATGCTCTCGCCAATCCACTTGCCAAGCGAGGTGAGTATGGCAATATCCCCCAACTGGGGAACGCACATGTCCAGCAGTGAACTTTTGCGGCTGTTGTAGTAGTGGTAGTAGTCGTGTTTTTATGTAAGCGCCTAGAGAAGGCATTTCTCGTAGTTGTTTATAAAAATGATAATAATAAGCCGTGTATTGCCGTGTCATGCCGGTTAGGATAGCATCAACCGACGTCCTTCCCGCGGATGTCGTAAGTAGCGACTAAGAGACTCGAGAGTATTGGTGTATTACAATTTTTAGGCGACAGGCTGACAACCTGTCACTATAGTAATACACATGTTTCCTGAAATAACCTTGGAAAACAATCCTCAAAAATGTCAGACGTGGCGATAGCGACCGTATTCTTACGGCCGTTAACGCTCTGCATATCCCGCTAGGGATATAGCGTGATATTTGAATGTATAAGGTGTAAAAAAAATTGTTGCAAATAATTGAAGAGGTGAATCAGCCCATGAAACTGAACAACTTTCCCCAAGAAACATAGGTCGAAATATGAGGAATTATTTTGGACCTCCTATACAAATTGACTTGGTCGGTTGGTAATTTCCTTTGAGCCGGGTATACCTAAAGCGTACTGTGACTATGTATGCGGTCCAAATAATTTTTTCATATTCCGACCTATGTTTCTTGGGGAAAGTTGTTCAGTTTCATGGACTGGTTCACCCCTCAAAATATTTGCAGCTATTTTTTTTACACCCTGTATAATAAATAATAAGCATGTAAGCCAAACAAAAATGACGTACCAGCATCCAGGTGGGCAATTTTGAGCGCCCCCGTATCTGCAGGGGCATCGTTTAGCCGGAAGACCGCTCACTGACACATCTTGGGCTGATGCAGCTCCGAGCATCGCTGCCAGGACCCCGAATATGGATAGTACTAGAAAAATAAATAATTTTGTCTAAAAGAGGTTTTTTGATATTGCACTGAAAAGGATATAATTGTACTTCGAACTTGACGTTCAAGTTTAAATACAAAACTAAATTGTCTTACAGTTTTATATTAAGGGGTATCCGAATCACTATTTCGTATTAAGTTTGTACAACTGATTCATCAGATTTATGTATTTTACTTTCATTAACAGAAACAAACCGGTTTTAAATAGAATTCTACTACACTCAGCTACAAATGTCCACTGCTGGACATGGGCCTTACCTAATGGGGGCTATTGCTTTACTCACCATGCTTGGCAAGCTGATTGGCGAGCGCAGCGCAAAATATTGTAGATATTCACAGGGAACTCTGCTGCCCATTCCCTCGATTTATTCCTTAGTCTACTTTTACGATACCCACGGGTAGAAATGGGATGACACTATTCTAAGCCGGCAGAAATATTTTTAAATACATAGTATTAATAATTATATCTTCATAATTTTTTACTTTAATATCATAGGTACAAAAAAAAAGCTTGTCCCTTGAATTAGTCGTATACAATAATATGAAAAGCTATTATATATACTCGTAATATTACTTTACCATGTCATGGTGATAATGTTACTACTTAAATAAAAGTAAAATTAGTTACTACTCACCGAAAGTGATTTTCATGTTGATTATTTAGTTCAAACTGAAGCAAAAAATATCTGCTTAGATTTTTATACTTATTGCAGAAGATCGGATTTCTATGTTACAACCTTAGTTCTTATAAATTACAATACATTAGTTGTGCGTAGTTATTTTCAAAGAGTTTTTTTAAATAAGGTGTTCATTATTTACATTGTCACTAATTGATGAGTTAAACTGTCAGCCAAACTAAAATAGAAATTAGTAACGTGCGGATGGTCTTGACGTTTGAGGGTAGCTATACTTAAGTATATATTTTTTTACTACCGAATCGATCCAGTAATTTTTTGCTGTCTGATGTCTTGTCAAGGTTTTTACGGTGGCGAATCGCTGAAGTAGGCTAAACATGCGAGTAGGCATACAGCGAGTTGGCGAATCGCTCCGGGCGGCGAAAGGAGCAAGTTGGCTTACCACGCATACTCCTTTTTCGTGGCTTTAGTGCTGTCAAACCGTAATAGCTATATTCATTATTTCATTGATTCATATTTGTTTGATTCGGGTTATCATAGTTTCGGTGCAGAAGATTAGTGATTGCGTGAGTTCGGGATACCATTATTAGGGTATAAGAACATTCATGTCAAAGAGATTTATTTTGTCATGATATCAGGTAATAATTATTCGTCAAATGTGTTTCGTGGTTCAGTATCGCACTGTATTGAGGAGTATAGGATTTTTTGGAGCAACACTTGTCTAAAATAAAATAGTCCCGAGCGCGACCTACACGATATAGGCAAAACAAAGCTTGGAAAACTTGTCAGACGTTCGATTTGATTGTTTAGATTACCTAATTATTTTAAAAATAGATTTCGCACATTTTACTTCGTCTCGAAGAAATTTGTTAGTTTTTAGTTAAGTACCAATTTTACCTATCCCGTGTAACTGCAGTTGCTGCCAAGAAGTATGAACTAAATATTTGAATTGAACTTGCCGCGCGGATCGCGTGTAACTAAGATACACGGCATCGCGTAACACGATTTGTATGAGATTCTCAGATCGTCAAAATTTTAAATGGCTGTTATATTATTGAAGTTTCCTGGCTGATATATTCACAAATATTTACATTATATTTTATACGGCCTTTAAATCAATGTCAATATTTAGATTATTGTCAAAAGGATTTTTTTTTCGTTAAGTATACGTACGTAAAGCAATTAGAGAGGAAAATCAGTTTTTTGCTTTTTAAACGCGTTTTTCTCGAGCATGCCGGTTTTAAGATACACGAGATCGGCGGCATACGGCAGAATTTGTATGCTTAAAATCTTTTTTAATTTTTTTTTGTTGTTACCAGAGTAATTTGTGTAACAATCGATAGATCTGTCCATATCGGATACATACACATCGGATGTACTACCGATTATTGAATTGGCTCCGCGAAAGCTGTAAACAGAATGTTTGACAAGTGTCATTTGACGACTCAAGTTAGCTTGCTCGAGTAGTACAATGCTTCGTTATTTAAAAAAAAACAAATAAGCATAAGTATGGATTTATGTTTATTATTAGAATAAATTAAAATTTGGGGTTAACATCTTAATCTTGCATCAGCTCAGTGTTATCTGAAAATAAAAATATTTGAAACAAGATTAATCGTTTATTTTTAGACTGTTCATCTAAGTCATATAATATATAACATTGCAATATTTATTGCATTTTTTATATAATAACATATGAAAAACTAAAAAAAATGGTATATCTGTCAGACTTATATTATAATATACACTAAAAACTATGAGATTGACTGTCCCGATGGCGTAGCGGATAGTACACCTGCCTTCTACGCCGAGGGTCGTGGGTTCGATCCCCACCGGACACAAATATTTGTTAAGTCAATTTTCAAATATTTGTGTCGAGTCTGGGTGTTTTCTATATATAATATGTATAGATTTACAAAAAAAAAGTATATAAGTATTAGTATAAGCTATCTAGTTCCCATAGTACAAGCTTTGCTTAGTTTGGGACTAGTTGGCGCTGTGTGAATTGTCCAGGATATTTATTTATTTATTTATTTATTTTATTTAGATACCCTACTTTCTATGAACGCTGCATACGAAGTCGATACCTTGTAGTTGTTATCAAATCAATTGATTGTTGTGATTGCGGAAATCAGTTCTCGTAAAGGATGTCATTTTGTCTTAAAACTTATTTTATTTCACTTGGCAATTAAAATATTTCAATTCGTTGGGAGTTCCCCTATGTATCTTATTCATGATCTGACAGTACATACCAGCATCCAGGTGGGCAATGGTAAGCCCCCCCGTGTCTGCAGGGGCATCGTTTACCCGGGGGTTTTGACGTTACTGAATCTGGTTTCGCATCTTGGGCTGTGGCAGCTCCGAGCATCGCTGCCAGGATCACGAATAAGGATAGTACTAAAAAAAATGTAAATTGATATACAGCGTAGCTCGAATAGTACGATCATGTTCATAGTCAAAATTAATTTGCCGATTACCTTTTTATGTATACTATTGTCTTAAGTCCACAATATAAGGTGTAAAAATATTAGCTGCAAATATTTTAAGTGATGACTCAGCTCATGAAACTGAACAACGTTCCCCAAGGAACATAGGTCGAAATTTAAAAAAAAAAACCAGTACAAAATGTAGCAGCTGGACGAGTCAACTCTATGGGAGGTCCAAAAATTTTTATCATATTTCGACATATGTTCCTTGGGGAAAGTTGTTTAGTTTCATGGGCTGGTTTACCCCTTTAAATATTTGCAGATAGTTTTTTTTACACTCTGTATATTAATCAAAAACTGAATTTCATCGTACTAACTTGTTAATATCCGCGAACTTCATTCCGATTCCTTATAAGCTACTCCTACTCTAGTCAGGGGTACTCATCTCAGCCTTTGATCGAGGACTGTGATGTGGTATACGGGTATGCGACCCCGGCTTCCCGAGCAAGCAGTTCCCTCCTGCTTAACAAATAAAAAGTCTGTTTCGGCGAGAATGGCAACCCAATGCAGATATGCACAAGGGCTTGGCGGACTCGGCGACTCAGCAAGGCAATGTGGATGGCCTAGGGCGACGGTAGAGGGCGCGGGTAGTTACTGTCGGCCAGACACTGCGTCTGACCTCTCCTTCAGTCGTAGCGGTTTTCCGTTCCACTGAATCAAGGAGGGTGAGGACTAAGTGCGTGCGCCTGCGTTTGCGCGAACGTTTGCGCACCGAAATATATCCTGCGCAACTGACCGCTTCCGAATAATGGACTCCGATGACGCAAAGTCCTGTGGCGATGGGTTGAGGTAGAGAGGTCTGGCGTGGTGCAAGCTGGGCTTTGTCTGATTCCTGCACATAGGCGGTTCTAGGGGCGTGAGTACATGCCGTGGTCGCTTTTGCATTGCAAATCGGGACGACAATGCGAATTCGGCAGCACCTGGGATGACAAAGCAGCCCTTTTAAGGGAGGCACTGCTTTCCTCGCCCAGCCGAGGAGGGGGCTGGAAAAGGTGCCCTAAAAAAGTGCTCGTCCCTACCCGGAAGGTGGTAGTAACCACGGCTGCCACCGCATCACTTAACTCGTGGTCGACGAAACAGAAAAAATAAAAACAGCATGAAACCATCTATCATGACATTTGGCGCGTGGAACGTGAGAACTCTAATTGATCGAGATGGCAACTCCTGTCCTGAACGCAAAACCGCCATCGTAGCTCGAGAACTTCATCGCTATAACGTGGATGTGGCTGCGCTCAGCGAAACACACCTTGCTGATGAAGGAGAACTGGTGGAAGATGGAGGTGGTTACACTTTCTTCTGGAAGGGTACCTCTGCATCCGAGCCTCGACGTTCAGGGGTAGGATTTGCCATCAAAAATCACCTAGTAAAGCGACTTCAAGAGTGTCCTGTTCACATCTCGGACCGCGTTACCACACTGCGCCTTCACCTGGATACAGACAATTACCTTAATGTCATCAGTGTCTATGCTCCAACGTTAGACAAGTCTGATGACATTAAGGACAAATTTTACGAGGAGCTAACTCAATGCCTTGATAGCATAAACGCCAGAGAGCAGATCTTATTGCTAGGCGATTTCAATGCCAGGGTTGGACGGGACTACGAGGCTTGGCCTGGAGTTCTGGGACGACATGGAGTTGGCAACATGAACAGCAATGGTCTGTTGCTGCTCGGTCTTTGTGCTCAATACGATCTAGCGATATCGAACACTATGTTCAGACTTGCCGCTAAGCACAAGACAACGTGGATGCACCCGCGTTCCAAACACTGGCATTTGATCGACTTTGCTATTATTCGGCAACGAGACATCGGTCAAGTTAAAGTCACCCGCGTCATGCGTGGTGCTCACGGTTGGACTGACCATCGACTAATTGTCACTAAGCTACGACTCCGCCTCCGTCAACCTCGCAGATCCACAGTGAAGAAGCCTGCGTTTTTAAACGTGGATAGGCTGAAAGATCGCGAGGTTAGGGTGAAATATGCTGAAGCCTTATCTGAAAAGCCGTCGCCAATAACTGAGACCGGTGATGTCAGTGCTGCTTGGGGAGCTTTGTCATGTCATCTCATAGAAGCCGCTTCTGCTACTTTGGGTACGAAAGACCGACGTAGTGAAGACTGGTTCGATGACAATAGCGAGGCTCTTAAAGCAGCATTCGACAAGCATCGACAGCTCCTGCGACAGCATAATCGAAGAGGTGGAAGTGTTGCGGTGGTCAAAGAAAGTGACCAAGAATTACGCAGGCTGTCTCGACAAATAAAAGACAAGTGGTGGCAGGACAAGGCTTGTCAAATGTAGTGGCTCGCCGATACAAACCAGCTTGGTGAGTTTTACTGTGAAGTGCGTAAGCTGATTGGTGCTTCCTACCGTGCAAAAGTACCTTTAAGGTCTTTAGACGGTATGCACCTCCTGACCAGCAAGGAGGATGTACTTAAACGTTGGGCTGAGCATTTTCACAACTTGCTCAACGTAGATCGATCAGCTGATCAGCATCATATCAGTTTAATGCCTCAACTCCCGTTAGCCACGGAGCTGGACGAGTCCCTGTCATGCGACGAGGTTGTTACTGCCATCAGACAGCAGCATAATAACCGGGCGGTTGGCATTGACCTTATACCGGGTGAACTACTTAAATATGGTGGTACGGAGTTGCACACGTCGGTATGGAAACTTTTCGTTCGAATGTGGGAGGAGGAGAGGGTCCCTGAGGACTTCAAAGTTTCTCGCATTTGTGCCCTCTACAAGAACAAGGGTGACCGTTCTGACTGTAACTCTTATCGCGGTATTTCATTGCTGTCAGTCCCTGGAAAAGTCTTTGCCAGAGTTTTACTGAACCGCCTCAAAGATTTGTCGGAAAAAATTCTGCCCGAAACCCAGTTCGGCTTCCGACCTGACCGAGGTACATGTGAAGCTATTTTCTCGGTGCGTCAACTACAAGAAAAAGTAGAGAACAAGGTCGCCAGTTGTACCTCTGCTTTGTTGATTTAGAGAAAGCATTCGACAGTGTGCCTCGCGAAGCTCTCTGGATGGTGCTAGGAAAGTTAGGGTGCACAGAAAAGTATGTGCGACTCCTAAGACTCCTGCATGACGACATGCAGTGTTGCGTCTCTGTAGACGGTGAACAGTCTGATTTCTTCCCCGTCACCTGTGGGGTGAAACAAGGGTGTGTTCTAGCGCCCACACTGTTCGCCTTGTACTTTGCAGTTGTAGTCAAAGAAGTCCTAAATACTGTTTCCCAAGGAGTCCGCATCCGTTTCCGCACAGATGGCAGTCTTTTTAACCTGGCTAGACTTAAGGCGCGCACTAAAGTCTCGTATGCATTGATTACTGAGATCATGTATGCTGATGACTTGTGCTTTCTTGCAGAATCCCCAGACGGCCTGCAACAGCTAATGTCCGTTTTTCACCAAGCATGCTGTAAATTCGGCCTGAAGATCAGTGTCAAAAAGACGGAAGTGATGTCCTTAGACTCGCATGGTTGCGAGACACTGGCGATTATGCTTGGTGAGGATATGCTGAAACAGGTTGATAAGTTTCGTTATCTGGGGAACACTATAACATCTAAGTGTAACCTTGATGCTGAGATCAACAGCAGAATCAGTGCTGCAGCTGCAGCATTTGGGAAGTTGTGTTCCAAGGTTTTCTGCTCGCACGACCTAAAGCTAGCCACAAAAATCTCTGTATATATGGCGATTGTGCTGCCAAACCTTCTATACTCCTCCGAGACTTGGTGTGTGTATCGTCACCACATACGCACTCTGGATCGCTTCCACCTAAAATGCCTTCGCACCATCATGAAGATCAGATGGTCCGACCGAGTGCGCAATACCGAAGTTCTGAGACGAGCCAATGTTGGTGGCATTGAGACCTATCTAATGCGCCGTCAGCTACGGTGGTGCGGTCATGTATCCCGGATGTCGGAGGAGAGAGTGGCGAAGCGCATCTTTTATTCTGAGCTAGAGGAGGGCAAGCGAAAGCATGGCGGACAACTCCTCAGATATAAAGATGTTCAGAAACGACACATGAAAAGATGCAACATTGAGCCCACTCAATGGGAGGGTCTGGCAGCACAGCGTCCCGAATGGCGCGGGATGGTTAAGAGGCAAGTCCGCGAGTTTGAGGAACAGCGTAAAGCAGACCTCGACGCTAAGCGCGATGAGCTGAAGGCCCGTCCATCCGTCGCCATTAACTATAATTATGTAAATGGCAAACTCACGTGTCCACTCTGTGCACGGGAGTTTACTGCCAAAATTGGCTACAATAGCCATCTCCGGGCGCATCAGCGCCGATCTGATTAGGAGTCAAAGTGGTCGCCATGGCCGAAATCGGTCGGAGAGATCATCATCACTCTAAACTAAAAAGTACTTTTATTTCTTCTCTAGCGTTCTAAAGAGCTTGCTATTGTTGCAACTAAATTTGTCAATGTTATTGGATTGTTCTTCCACCGATTCTACAAAATTATTTGACTATTTATGTATATTCCGAAATTTTTATATTTTCAATTTGAATTGGAATATTTTTTCTGGCAGGTTTCTTTATAGTTGACATTATTCTGATAAAACTTTAACAGCTACATACAGGATGCAAGAGACAGTCCTCTAAATACTAATTGGGCAGTTCATGAAAACAAACAACTTTCCCACTAGGAACATATATCAGGAGATGAAATTAGAGCTCCCATACAAAAATGCGATCATCTGCATTTTCTTGGAAACCAAAAATTTACTGACGTTTCCTGACATATGTTCTTATGTGAAAATTGTTTAGTTTCAGCACCCCATTAGTATTTGGAGGGCTGTCCCTAACACCCTGTGTAGTACTTTACCTTATATTTATGGTGAATAAGTTACACTTTATTGATTATTACTATATAACCAAAAATAAAATAAGTTACCACTCACCGAAAGTGATTTTCATGTTGATTACTTAGTTTGAAATAAAGCAAAAATGATTTGCTTAGGTTTTTATACTTTTTGGAGAAGATCGGATTTCTACAAGCTAGCAACATTAACTTGTGCATTGTCATTTTAAAATTGTTTATTCTACATTATCAGAAATTGATTAGATGAGCTGTCAGCCATACCAAAATAGAAATTAGTAACGTCTGGCTGGTTTTTACTTCTAGTCTACAGAAAACATTATTATTTTGCGCTGTATGAGTATGTAAAGATCTTTGCGATCAGCATGATGGAGGAAAAATAAAATAGGTGCTTCGTGTCTATTAAACTTTTGTACTACAAGAACACTTCACTACGCTCACACACATAGTAAAATGCCGCAGTACACGATCGAAATGAAACTTCTTCTTCTTTTCGTGTGGGACACCGAGTCGTCCAACGAAATGAAACTAAAAAATCTCAATTTCTCTGTCATTTGATGTCTCAAGGTAGCTTCTACGAGTAGTACAATGATGCGTGAAATAAAACAAATAGGTACCTATAGTCACGGATTTTTGTTTATTATTCGAATAAAATCAAATTTGGAATTTGAATACAATCACCTTTTAACTTGCGACAGCGCAGTGTTATCTGAAAATAAAAAGATTTGAGATTAGTATATTAATCGTTAATAATATAAGTGTTAAAACAACAGTGATCGTTCGGAATCATCAAAGTGATAACATAACATCACAAAATTCTTTATTGCACAAAATTGGAACAACATGTAGAAAACATGTAATACAATATACGTATACATATAATTGTAGTAAATAAAATCTCTTGTACTCGTTTCACTTATTATATTTGTGGGTTACACCCAACTAGTTTCACTCACATGAGCATCTTCAGGGGCGTTTTACAGTTGTTATAAACACATTACACACTATTAAACACATTAAAATTAAATAAATATCTCCAGTACATTTGTTTTAGTAGAGATATTTATTTAATTTTAATGTGTTTAATAGTGTGTAATGTGTTTATAACAACTGTAAAACGCCCCTGAAGATGCTCATGTGAGTGAAACTAGTTGGGTGTAACCCACAAATATAATAAGTGAAACGAGTACAAGAGATTTTATTTACTACAATTATCTAATATGGAGTTTCACCAAGCGCCGACAATCGCAAGTATCAATTGTATACATATAATTATTTAGACTTTTTTATAAAAATATATAGAACAATGGTATATCTGTCAGAATTTTGTTATAATATACTTTATGTATTAAGCTGCCTCAGTCGTGACCTTTATTAAGCGCTGCATACGCAGTCGATCGTAGTTGTAATGAAAATTATAAATAAGCTTGTAAACATGGTAATACATACCGGCATCCAGGTGGGCAATGGTAAGCACCCCCGCCTCGGCAGGCGCACCGTTTACCCGGGGGTGTTGACGTCACAGCCTCCGGTGCTTCATCTTGGGCTGTGGCAGCTCCGAGCATCGCGGCCAGGATCATGAATAGGGATAGTACTAGAAAAATGAAATAACCTTCTGAGTAAATTGATATTGTACTAAATAGGGTATCAGCGTGGCTCGAATAGTGACGATCACGTTCAAAGAAAAAATGAATTTGCCGATACTTTTTATGTATAATATATGGGGTGTAAGGGACAGCGTCCCGAATACTGATAGGGTACAAGCAGACTATGAAACTGAACAACTTTTCCCTAGGAATATATATCAGGAAACGACAAAAAAGTGGTTGTTCTAGTTGCATTTATTATCATCTTCATAATTTTTCCTTCATACTCGTATAATATCGTACAAAAAAAAAACTTTTTAATTGAAATAATTCTAAAAAAAATTTAACAGCTACATGTAAGATACAGTCCTCCAAATACTGATAGGGTACATACAGACTATGAAACTTAACAACATTCCCTTCGAAACATAATGTCAGGAGATGCCAAAAATTACGACCTCCCATACAAAATCGCGATCAGCTGAAACCAAAAACTTATTGACGTTTCCTGAAATATGTTCCTAGGGGAAAGTCGTTTAGTTTCATGGGCTGAATTCACCCCATCAGTATTCGGAGGATGCCCCTATAACACCCTGTATAGTACTTTAGTTTACGTTCATAGTGAATATGTTACGTTATTGATTATTTCTACTTAAATAAAAATTAAATAAATTACTACTCACCGAATGTGATTTTCATGTTGATTACTTAGTTTGAACTGAAGCAAGAAATATCTGCCTAGGTTTTTATACTTTTTGCAGAAGATCAGATTTCTTTAAGTGACATTTAGTTGTGCATTGTGATTTTGAAAGAGTTTTTTTATTAAGGTGTACATTGTTTACATTAGCAGAAATTGATTAGATGAGCTGTCAGCCATACCAAATTAGGAATTAGTAACGTCTGGCTAGTTTTAACTTTTAGTGTATAGAAAATTATTATTTTATCACGTATCGATCCGGTAAGTTTGCGCTGTTTGGAGAAATGTGAAGATCTTTGCGATCAGCATGAGAAAAAACATTGATAGGTTCAGAAAACTACTCTTCGTGTGTATCATAATCTTTGTACTACAAGAAAACTTCACTACGCTTACACACACATTAAAATACAACCGTACATGAACGATGATGCCGGCTTAAAATAGCATCACCCCACAAAAACCCCGCCCCGCCACCCCGCAAGGGATAAAGGCGTGATATATGTATGTATGTACATGAACGAAATAAAATCAAAAGAGCTCAATTTCTCAAAAGTTTTAATTCGATTCCAAAAATCTGCTATTAATGCTTGTATCACACGTTTTACTTTACTTGTCGACTTCCATATAACCTGATAAATTCATCCATACTTTTGACCATGAAAACATTGTGAAATAGGTAAAATACGTATAGTTAGATCTTGTTTTTTCAATTCCCTATTTATAGCACTGAGCTTTGGCATGTTCAGAAATTAAGACCTTAGGATATTAGCTTTCGGATGACGTAGAGATCGAGATATAACCATAAAAATCGGATGATTGAATGAGTTACAGTCTGTCAGTGAAAACAGCGGTCTTCGCGGTCTTCGCGCCTTACTTAAGCAGCCTCATTGGCTCAATTTATTCGCAAAGACAATGCGATTTCGTTTTTAAATGCATTGATGCGTTAAATTTTAGAAAGAAAAACCGCAAGGCAATGGATAAACGAACAGCCGAGCTTTAAAAACAGTTCAGGAGCGCGCGCTCCGGCCGCCATCATGGCGCGCGACCCCCGGCTAGTATGGACGGCTAGTATGACAAGTGAAAGCATGGCCCCTTGATAGATGCAGACAGTTGCACCGTACAGGTTATATAAAACCAAATATTGGGTAAAGCTCCTTTTTGGAGTTTAACCTATCACTTTACGAGTGAACCTTTCTCTCGCGAACTAGCAACAAAGTTCGGACCACTATTTTTCCACGTCCACTACAGTTAGAAAGGTCACTTTGTCAAATAACTTGAAATTTGTAGAGTCAGTATAAAATTCTAGTAATACTTTCTACGTTTCTACTGCTGGAGTGGAGTGCATCGACTTCAGCAATAGAGTTATGATATAGAGCCATTTAAAGTTCAGTTCTGAACGAAGCTATTCAAACTATATTGCCGCAGTAAAACAGTATCCGATATGTAGGATGTACTCGTAAAATAAAATGAACTCTCCAATCCCACTTTATCCAGTACCTGGCATTTAATTTAAATGGATTTGTTTCGAGGCTACATCGACATGATAATGGTTTTTCCGACAAAAAGAAAAAAAAAACGTGACGTTAGCTGGGTTAATAAAAATACTCTGCAACATTTTTGCTAACGAGTTTCTATCGGTAGTATGGCAAACAATGTCATGGTCTTTTGACTCTGATATTTAAGTACTGGCTCTTTGATTGAATGCCGAAACACACTTGCGTTTAATTCAGTTGCAGAATTATATATCTGAATATAATACCACACATTTCCCACTCAAATCCATCCATTGCCATTAACAACAGCCGTAAAACGTCCATTGTCGGAAGTAATCTTCTTTCAAAAACTATACAGGGTGTAAAATATTAGCTGCAAATACTTTAAAGGGTGAATGATCCCACGAAACTGAACAACTTTCCCCAAGAAACATAGGTCGAAATATGAAAAATAAAATTGAACCTCTCATACAAAATTACCGACCAACCAAGGCAACTTCTATAGGAGGTTCAAAAAATTTTCTCATATTTCGACCTATGTTTCCTGGGGAAAGTTGTTCAGGTTCATGGGTTGATTCATCCCTTAAAATATTTGCAGCTAATATTTTAAAACGTTATATTTTTTTGTGCAGAAACGATAAACGGCAGTATCAGCGAGCTCCGGTACACTCCAGCAAGCGAAAGGGACTATGGTGCTTTGAGCTGTAGAGGCACTAACTCTGTAGGAGGACAGTCGCAGCCTTGCGTGTTCCAGATTGTTCCTGCTGGTAAGTTTGTCATCTAATCCTTGTGATAAAACATGCAAAGAAAAAGTCTTATTCCCACGAAAAATTTAATTGCTGTGGATGATACAGCTGATACAGCTGTGTCATACCGGCTTAGAATAGCATCACCCCATTTCCTTCGACAGGCTGTCAACATGTCACTATAGTGATACACAAAATTATCTCAAGCGGCCCTCTATATTAATTGTCAGACGTAGCGACATCGACCGAATTTTTGCGGCCGTTAGCGCTCTGCCTACTCCGTCAGGGATAAAGGCGTACAAATATATATATATATATATATATATATATATATGTATGCAGCTGACAACGGCGAGCCGCTAGATTTTTCTTATATTATGATAAAGGAAGTAGCAACATTTTCTTTCATCAGCTCGGCCGTCCCCACCACGCAACTGCTCGGTGTCAGCAAGCAACGGCTCCAACTGGGTAGAGGACTCCAGACGAGATGAGCTCGTGGACTACCTGGTGGTGCGTTGCGTGGCTGGATACGACGGAGGTCTCCCACAGCTGGTGGTACTTGAGGCTGTTGATTCTCACAGTGGGGTCGTGAGATTCAACGTCACGGCTAACGAGACTGGTAAGGGTTTACGTGATCGAGAAAAAATACTGCCCACTACTGGCGTAGTTGATAGTAACGTAGCCTAGTTCGATCTCCATGTAATGCAGATATTTCCAAGATGATTTTCTAATAATTTGTGTTTGAGTGTTTTCTATGTATAACATCTAGTTTCTACAGTTTAGTAGCTTTGCTTAGTTTGGGACTAATTTATTTTTCGAATTATCTATTTAAAAAACAGATTAAGTATCTCTGTTTATAATTTATTTATTTTACAATTGCTAATAGTTTATCATATATCATATTTTATATATTTGTCTAGTATATCACATATAAGTGTAATAATCGCATAGTATACCTAGTATGTTCAGGTATGCGCTTTCTTTGACTCACTATCTCAAAGGTTGCCTGGTTGAGATTGCTACTACAGCAATAAGGTCGCCTTTTTTGTCATTGTTACGCATTATATTTTTTCAATATAGAATTTTATTATTATCTTTTAGAATCTCGGGCCCATAGAGACCTGGTCCTTTTAAGGTATTATTATTATAGTGGATTTTATCACACAGATGGAGTAGCACTATTCCTAGTGCCATCAGGAGTGCTGTGGAGTAGCGGGCACGGTCTGCGGCTCACGGTGCACTCAAGAAACGACAAGGGCGCTTCAGAACGGGTCATGATCCACGCTCTTGCGTACCAGGATCCCGAGAGACGAACAGGTCTAAATGTTTATTGGAATTCTAATGCAATTACAGTGCTATAATTATTCTCATAAATGAACACCGGGGCACAGGGGGAATCATCCACTGCTCTGCCACCGAACTACCGACGCCCCGACTGACCCCTGCAAAACGTTTATTTAAATGTCAAGCATGATTCAATTATCAAATACAGATTACTTTTAAGGCTTTTACAAGGAAGTTTACACAATTTCGCAATACAGAGTTATATTTATTTTTAATTTTTATGTTAAATTTTCACTGCTCTATCACTGAGCTACCCAGGCCCTGACTGAACCTTGCAAAACTTTCATTTCATTGAAATATCAAATATAAGTAAATTATTAAAAACAGAATCTTTTACTACTTTTACAAGGAAGCTTACACAATTTCGCTTCTCGGTATTATATTTTATTTTATATTAGTTATTTTAATGCTAAATTTTCATTTTATCTACCAGATGGCAGCACAAGCCTAATGGCTGGGGTCTCAAAGGCTGCGTTCTGGGCAATCCTATCCACCGTTGCGTTTTGCTCCGGTGCCGCTGCATTTACTGGATATTTCTTACGCAGAAAAAGGTAAATCTTAGTTTATTAGGAAAATTATAACCAATAGTATCTAGCGTTATTTTGCTGAAGTTTATTTTGATGAAAGAGATAAAAATATGTTTAAGTTCTACCACGCACTTATCATACTTAACTAATTAAGTGTCGAAAAAGCTGCACATCTTTATATAAACATTTTTAAAATTGTAAATGAAGAGTCTATCATCATGTCGTATGGCATTTTTCTGCGCAGAATCCTATAAATTTTAGGGTCTATAAATAGATGATACGCTACCAAATGCGTAAGGGGCTTTGTTTTGTTTCTTCCGCGGTAATGTAACTTTCTACAACTGATACTACTTGTTTGTTTTAGTTAGTTTGTTCTAACATATTTCTGTCAATTTTGTTTTAATTTCAGAGCAAGGCCGCCTATAAAACAGCAATCGTCAGAGTTGCAACTAAATGCGGCCGACGGGCGTTATGTGGTGGCGTACACGCTCAAGCCCCCCAAACAAGCTCAACCAGACATACTCAATCCCCCACCAGGTAAATATCAAACAAACTCAATCCTCCACCAGGTAATTATCAGACATACTCAACCCACCGCCAGGTAAAAACAAGACATACTCAGTCCTCCGCCAGGTAGAATGTTTTAAGGAAGAGATAAAGTTGAAATTGAAGAAAAAATCTCATGAGTAAATTTTCAAAAATAAACGAAATTAAGAGGTCAATCAAAAAAGTGTTACATAATAAGTGTTTTAATTGTTGTTGTGTAATAATTTACAAACCAATCTTGACGCTATAGTAATTTATCTCTGGGACTACTGGGCCGATTTTTATAAATAACAATTTTATTAAACAACTACAGAACACTAAATATAAGCGTGTGCTACTTTTTGACTCCTCCATGGTGGATAAAACATATTAATTACAAACTTATTTATTAAACGCACCGTCTCTTTAATTTATTTTTAAACAAGAGAACGCTGCGTACGGTTCGCAAATACAAAATATCAATTTCACATTTTAGACGGGGGGCCTCCAAGCGTGAAGTGTGCAGCCGAGGCAGCCGTCAGAAATGGGACACTCCATAGTGATGAGTGCGATACGAACGAGAGGGCAGAACGGACGGTGAGCTGCTTTTTTAAATATTTGTTCCACAGTTATAGCGTTTACAAATAGTTCGTAGCTGGTTCAAATATAATTGAAAAGAACGAACTAGATTTGAAATGTATCGTTCAAGGAAACTCTATTAATTTGAAATGAATTCTCAAAAGACAAAGTATTTTTGGGCAGGTCATGTCTGCCTATTGATTATACAGGGTGTATTATATAAGTACTGAATTCCTTTTAAGGGGCGAATCTGCCCTTGAAACCCAACAATTTTCACCGAGGAATGTAGGTTTATGTGTGGTCCAAATTTTTTTTCATATTTCGACCTATGTTCTCTTAGAAGGAACTCAGTACTTATCTTAACACCCTTTATATCCATACACAAAATTTTGGACCTCTCATACAAAACATACCAGCCAACCAAGACAGCTTGTACGAATATTAAAGTTCCGATTTTTTTTTTCATATTCTGTTTCATGGGCTGGATATTCTGTCCCTTGAAAGGAACGAAGTACTTTTCTAACACACTGTTGTAGCTGTAGTGTAGGTAGTGAGATGCCACCAATGAGGCTGGCTTGGCTGCACACTGGTCGAAGCTCATTTGATGCCTCGATCGCGCTTTTTTTGATATTGTTTGGATTTTATTATTTCTATCTCTGCCTCGTCTGTAAGAGTGAAATAATTTTTGATTCTATACCAAAATTAACTGTTTCTCTTATCACAGTTGCTGTCACCTCACTCATCTTCAAGTAAACCCATATCCAGCACCACGCTCTCCAGGCGAGAACACCTCATAGCCGAGGAGATACCTGGACCAGAGAGTTGTGTATAGACCTTGTATAGACCCTAGGGAAACTAGTCGAATTCTTGTTATTTTTTAATGTACCTAAACTTTTTGTACATACTGACTGTCAAAATTGTGATACCTGTAAATAGTTGACGGAAAAAGGAATTAAATGCCTGTTAAGTGTTGAGTTGTTTTATTTGAAGAACACGAAAACAGAATTACCATCGCAGCATCTATTTTGAAATTTTGTATAATACTTGATAGGCGTACTTACTGGCGACCATATTGTAAGTTGCTCCAACTCCAAGACAAGTTTTGATATCATCACTCTATATTTTACACAGAAATTTTTATACAGAAATTATTTTAAGTAGATGACGCAGTAGAGTAACAACACAGCGGACAGGAATTCATTATTCTAATGTATGAAATGTATTAATGAAATGAAATGTTATTACGAAAACAGCTTCTGGATACATGAATAAATCAGAGCCGATTCATTAAACTAGGTCGAATGTACCCATTAATAATTAAGAAACCCATTAAGACCAATAATTTCTACGTAGTATATGAACCTACCCTCATAACGCATCAAATCAAATTAACTTAATGGAAATCTCTGATTAAGTTGAATGATATACAAGGTCTATCTAATAGAAATAGGTGAAAACTGTTTCTTCGATATCATTTGTTATTTCTTTTACTAAGTGCCGTGTGATGCCGGCTTAGAATAGCATCACCCCACATCCTTCCTGCGGGTGTCGTAAGAGGCGACTAAGGGACTCGAGAGAATTGGTGTATTACAATTTTTAGGCGACAGGCTGACAACCTGTCACTATAGTAATACACATGTTTTCTGAAACAACTTTGGAAAACAATCCTCAAAAATGTCAGACGTGGCGGTAGTGGCTGTATTCTTACGGCCACTATCGCTCTGCCTACCCCGCAAGGGATAAAGGCGTGATATATGTATGTATGTATGTATGTTTACTAAGGGGATACCTACACACGCCTCTTGACTTTACACTGTAATTTTCTGTTGCATCCGTTTTTTTATTAAAGTAATTTTACAAAATCACATACAGTTCGGATATTGTGGTACACGTCTGACAAATATAGAGGGCCGTTTGAGATCATTTTGTGTATCACGATAGTAACAGGTTGTCAGCCTGTCGCCTAAAAGTTGAAATACACCTGAAAACCTCAAGTCCCTCAGTCGCCTCTTACGACACCCACAGGTAGGAAATGGGGTGATGCTATTCTAAGCCGGCATCACACGGCGTACGATTCCCCTATGTATATATGCGAGTTATAATGTTCGTCAGGTACTATTCTCGTAGATAGGTACCAAATTTTCGCGACCACATTCTCCATGTAGGCGCGACTATATTCATCATATTTCTGGCACAACGAACGTATTTCAATGCAGAATTCACTGCACGTGCTGCATTCATGACGTCGCCCTGATGCAAACTTTTAAGTGACAAATGGAAAAGAGGTACTCCGAAAACTGGAGCTAAAGTCGAAAATAGTTCTAGTTTCACTTGCAGAGAAAAATAGAACGAAATATTTCTAGTCTAGAACTCTGAAATTGAAAATGGAATGAAGATTGGTAGCTTATTTAGTTCACATTTAAGTAGCCTTACTCTCATGTCATAGCATTTTATTCATTACGATACATAACTAGATATTTTTCTTGCACTTATTTTTTTCTTATAGGAATTACCTCACTGTGTCTACAAAATAGAAAAAAAAAATTACTAGTAAACTTGTTACAAGCACACTTCATATAAATAGATCATTTTATGTTTATTCCTTTTTTAGCGTCGGAATTGGAACTCATTAGATCAATCATCAATTTCAGCCGCGGTATTATTAAAACTGTATTCAATTTGATAAACTACGCACTAATGATGTTTGCGTAAAATCTCTTTGATGTCTTAACCAAACAATTTTTATGTAAAATGTTGCCTACCGAGAGCATATCACTTGCCCTGAAAAAAAATGTATTAAAACTCAAGTATAGTCAAGCTTCTCAATCTACGCGCCCTAAATTTACCAAACCAGTTTTCAGAAACGAATACTACTACAGCACAACATTGGCCTCCCCTAATTGGGGGTACCCTCCACGTTGGGTAGGCGGTTTGGCGAACAAAGTCTAGACCTTTTTCACACTTAACGCACAACTCAGCGCTAAAATAACGCTGCGCTAATGCGTCTTGCAGATTCATACTAGAAACGTCAATCCCTATGTTAAAACCGACATGTTGACGCAGCGCTACCGCCTTATTCCGATATTCGATCAATATAGTACCCACATCGGACACCAAAGTAAATAAAGGGTTAAAAAACTACTTTAAGAAAACAACGGTAGTGACTGGCAGGTGATAGTCTGAATTCTCACACCTGTGCTGTTCGGTTAGCCAGTTTCCAATCCTTCATATGAAAAATTAAAACTCGTTTGCTGACGCACGGAACAGCCATTACCATTTTATTCTACAGCGTTTCCGGCTCGAAACTAACCCGTTTTTTTAAATTCGTGTTTTATAATCTTCCTGTATTTGTAGATGCCGTGTGATGCCGGCTTAGAATAGCATCATCCCACATCCTGCCCGCGGGTGTCGTAAGAGGCGATTAAGGGACTCGAGGGTATTGGTGTATTACAATTTTTAGGCGACAGGCTGACAACCTGTCACTATAGTGATACACATGTTCTCTGGAACAACCTTGGAAAACAATCCTCAAAAATGTCAGAAGTGGCGATAGCGAACGTATTCTTACGGCCGTTAACGCTCTGCCTACCCCGCAAGGGATAAAGGCGTGATATATATGTGTAATCTTCCTGTATTTTAGATTTATTTTGTTAATTGGGTATGGTGTAAATCAATAATTATTATCTGAAGAACCAGTCTATTGTAGAATATGGACCTTCTAATATTATGGAGCCATACCGTACCTTTTGTAGAAACTCGTCAAACTTGGCAGTTGGATTGGCGAGCGCTAGATGCTAGATGTTGCTTCACAAGGAATGCTCTGCCCGTTCTTAGCTATGCATTAAATACGATGAAATACAAATATGATGCCGGCTTAGAATGACATCACCCCACAGCCTTCCCGCGGTTGTCGTAAGAGGCGACTAAGGGATTCGAGAGTATTATAGTGTATAACAATTTTTAGGCGACAGGCTGACAACCTGTCACTATAGTGATACACAAGTTTTCTGAAACAACCTTGGAAAACAATCCTCAAAAAATGTCAGACGCGGCGATAGCGACCGTATTTTTACGATCGTTAACGCTCGGCCTACCCTTCAAGGAATAAAGGCGTGATATATGTATGTATGTATTAAATACACTGGTTTTACAATGACTGAACCATTGTTTGGTATAAACTAAAATTCGTTTCTAGCCCCTTAAACGTTTGTCGTGCTGTAATTGGTCAGCTGGCGATGCTGGATTAAGCTTGGTGCTCATTTAGCGGCGGTCCAGGGAGACGCTACATAATTCAACGTGGCGATTACTCCGCTCGTGTGCATTAGCCTAACTGCAATATGTACGGTAAGTTCTTAAAGTGAGTGCTGGACTATGTGGGTTTTGTTTGTTATTTTTAAGGCTAGTTCAGGCTAGGTAAGTAGGGTCGCCCAGGCGTTGCAAATGCTGCTCTTAGGTTTTCCGGAAATGAGACGTTTTCGCGGCATGTATAGTTATAGTTTTATGAGAAGAACACACTCTTAAAGGTTTGTACTTACTACTCTAAGCTTATATTATATACCGTGCTTCAGAGGACATGCATTAGATTGCACACGGTGTTAACAATTTTAACATACTCAGCACTAAAAGTTATTTTAGTGAAATAGCTCTTAACAACGTTTCAAATAGTGCATTTCCTCCAAAACACAATGTATACGTATACCACCTGATCTCAATAATCTCTGTAGGTATCTATATATTTGACAAAAGAGTTTATGTAATTCCAAGTCTAAGTTCCAAGTATTTTTTTATGAAACATGTCACTGCATCTAATTGTGGCCTCCAACGGTTATTATCAGTGTTATTGTGGCTGACTTGGGCCGCAATATCGTTTGGTTATCTTACGTTTTGTGGAACAATAAACTATAGATGCGAGGCACCTTAGAAACAACCTCACATTTTTTTTCCTCATAACTTGCGTAACTGACAACCGTAACTTAAATACCGTAAAAAATTATTTGTTGACTCAACTAGGTACTTTTGTAAACTGTGAACGCGTCATAGAATGTCTCAGACATTTAGTTATGCTATAATCTACCTACTTCGATATAAATACAAAAGAAAATCAATGTAAAGGTGGCGCGTAGAGTGAGGATAGAAGCCACAGTTTCTGAAATGAAAATATAAATTAAGAAAGAAATAAAAAATATTAATAAACAACCTGCCGATTTCACTCACACGAAAACTCATGGATTTATTTATGCATTCTCCTAATCCTTACTTGCGGTGCTCAGACGGGGTCTGTGACGGAAGCTCAAAGGTCCAGCCTCAAGATTTGTTAGCGTACCATATGGAGTGCGCTATGTTAGGCCTGAAGCGTTAGGGTTAGGGTAAAGAATACTATAGGTACTGCGTTTCAAGAATAATGAAAAAATACGGAAGCAGCATGCGTTCCATTGAATTAAAAAAAGAATACGCGGTTTGCCGCGCAATCCCATTTAGCCTTTAAACTTTAATTAGTATAAAGCACCTATTCATGAAGTGTGACGTATAGACCTTTTTTTTTGGACATGGCTCGAAATTCATGTATGGAATTTCATCAATTTCATAATTTGTCTCTGCCAACCTGACTACTTAAACGAATAAAACCAATTTTGGAGTAATGACGCCATTTACGACCAAATAAAAGGCTATTTTTTTGTTATTCTGAAGCAACCAGTTGTAACATAATATTTGTAGACTTTGGTAACCGTATCTTACATCCGTAAAAATTGTTTGTTGTCATAATTACCTCAAAAACGTCGTAGAATCTTCTAGGCATTTAATTATGCTCACAAAATCTACCTATCTCCACAACCTATATAAATACAAGACGAAATCAGTTTTGTTCAGTCGAAGGTAACTAAAATAATCAATATGAAGGTATACTACGGTGAGTAATGAGTACCTACCTATACAGGGTGTAAGGGACGGTGTAACGAAAACTTTGCAGGCGTGCTCAAACCATGAAACTGAACAACTTTTTATATGGAGGCTATGTTGGGAAACGAAAAATTTTTTCCTACCTTCCTTACAAATTCCCGATCAGCTCAGTAAGTTTGTATGGGAACTTGAAAAAGTTTTTTCGTTTCCCAACATAATCGCATTGAAAAAAATTTTCAGTTTCATGGTCTAATCATTCTTGTAAAGTTTTCGTCACTTCTTTATATCATATATATAATAGTTAGGTAACAAAAATTACACAGTTACGACATTATCTAAGTATTAGAGATCAATGATTATTTATACCTTACATTACGCCTGGTCACTAATTCATCATTGGAACTGCCTTGAGTGCACTCCCAGGAAAAAAGTTTCAAATACGCTTATAAAATAAGCTGAGTGTATGGAATATATTTTGTATTGAATATACGTGTATCAAACCTTTTGAAGATTTGAAGCAAACAGTACCTCAAAACAGACTTCTAACAATAAAATGTAATGGAAACTCTGGCAGAATTCATCTCCTTTTTTTCTTCTAGTGTTGTCTCTTTTCCTAATTTTGGCGGCATCGCTCGTAGCGGTGACGACAGCACAAACGAAGAAAGGCAGACCTCCGCCGAGGCCATGTATCGGCTCAGGAAGGGACGATCCAAGATGCCCTCCACATTAATAGTAAGTACCTACGTGTCTTGGCGCGAATGTTGTTCTATCTTGCTGTGCGATGCCAGTTTTGAAAAGCGCCATCCATATCTTTCCGCGGTTATCGCTTACGATAAAAGTAAAACGTAAGTTACTTTTCTTAAAGTGACTAAAGGACTCAAGAGTTAGGCGGATCGCACACATGACGCGCGACGGAGCGCAAAAATATCGCAGCGGTCTGTCATAGCCATACTACAAAGGTCATGGGAACCATACTAAAACTGTCGCAGCGCTATCGCAGCGTCATCCGTCGAGTGCAGTTTTAGTATGGGGAGTGACGTTTCTAGTATGGATCTGACAGTCCGCTGCAATATTTTTGCGCTCCGTCGTGCGTCAAGTGTGCGCTCCGCCTTACATTTGTATTATAAGTTCACAATACGATCTGTCACTAATATTCATAAGCCTGTCACTTAGAATATTGAGTAGGTACTTAAAAATATTAATTTCGTCGAAAAATATTTTTAAAACTATTTTAAACATTCGCAATTGTTTATACTATTCATAGTTATAATTATCTTCTTTTTTTCTTTTTTTTAAACTTATTTTTTATTTTAAAAGAATAAAACAACAATGTTTACTATAGGTATATTATGAATAAAACAACAATACCAGCATTTAGCTTAAAACGTGTGAAGATAATAATGTTTACTCATGTTATTACTTATTATTTTCAGAATTCAAGGAGCTATTCCAAGTTCCAAGTACCAATAGAAAACAAGTCGTCGTCATAGCAATATACAAATAAACTTGTTATCTAATAATTGTGCCTATATTTTACCCAACTGTCTTATGAAAAATTATGACTTTTTGTAAAGAATGACAATAAATTTATACAATTATTATTAAATATATAGATCAACACATTTAGAAACAGGTATTTTTTAATTCAGCGCAAATTTATTTTTAGGCGGATCGCACACTTGACGCACGACAGAGCTCAAAAATATCGAAGCGGTCTGTCAGATCCATGCTAGAAATGTCAATCCCCATACTAAAACCGCTCAACCGCTGTCGAAGCAGCGCTATCGCAGTGTCGTCCGTCGAGTGCGTTTTTAGTATGGGGAGTGACGTTTCTAGTATGAGAGAGGAGAAAATGCCTTTTTCCAAAGAACATAGATCGAAAATACTTTTCTGTCCATTAGAAAACATAAAAATTCATAATTTTTGGGACATTAACGTTTTTAAATAGATTTTTCTTTTATTGTGTGGGATAGCCCGTCAACGAACGATCCAATAAACGCTAGTCTCAGATAAAGATATGAAGATAGAGTGATTCTAGAGAAAAGTTTATACTATACATTATAATACACAGTTCAGCGGGAAATATAACGGATATTAGCTGTTGTAAGTAATGGGTTCAATCATAAGGTCATACCACTCACTCATCAACATTAGCTATTTTTATTTGACAAACCTCATATTAATCTCTCCTACACAAAGACTAGCGAAAGAGTTAAATAGTTATTAGGTAGGTTAATTTACAATACGTTTGAGTGCGTTAACCGTAACATAAGAACGTGTAAATGACATACAAAATGAACCAAATAAAATGAACTCTTCTAATGAGACGCACATTTCATTGAGATTACGTTCGTCAGCTTACATTTATCTGTGTTTAAGAAAGCCTGCCAGGCATTTCCACATTTCTTTCTACGTAGAATGAGCTCGAAATTCCCAAGCGTGTGCTCGTTTAGCTCGTAATTTTTCATTGAGCCTGAGAGTCGGTGGAAAAGCCTCCAATTAAGTTTCTCTTTACCGTTTGGCCGGGTATGAGAAGAAAAATGAACAACACAAGGGACTGGTCTGTCCCCGCCTTATAAAGCGAAATGATGTTTTGTCGTCGCTCATGCGTTCCAAGCCTTATGGAAGCGCCTAATGATTTCATTCTTGGGCCTTGTTAGGTTGAGTAGTACCTACTTTATGGTAAGAGGTAAGAATGACATGATGCTTATACAGATGCTGTTTATCGTGCGGGCGGAAGACATGTTCCCATGTTCCGATGCACCTGATGTCAAAGTCAACTTGCTTCACAGCTATCAAATTGATACATAAATTAAGTTTGACACATACGAACACACGAAATAATTCAAATTCTTTTGTTTTATACGTTAATGACAGACGCTTTTTTATCTGAGTCTTCAACGATTATTTTTGAAAGTATTTTAAGCGGTGAAGCATCCGTATTGCAACGATTGGATGAACAATAGAAGTTGGAGAGCTGACACCACATTTCCGGATGGTACCTAGCGGAGGCCCTCGGATCCTGTATATGACATGGAGCCACAACCACGTGCACCACCCGGCGTACATACTGGCCCTGCATACTTACACTGGCGATATCATAATGGAAACGCCATTAAATAAAGGAATTGAATTATTAATATTTATTAACCTGAGTAGAAACCACTTCCTGTAATATTCCTACGTGTTGAACAACTTCGCTCAATGCATACTGACACTGACGAAATCATAATTAAAACGCCATTAAATAAAGAAATTGAATTATTAATATAACCTGAGCAGAAACCATTTCCTGTGACATTCCGACGTGTTGAACAACTTCGCCCAACGCATACAAAATAAATCTGCTACCTGTTTGTTCCTACGAGTACCAATACCTACCTACAGCCTCTGTATGCCTGAGGCGTCTATCAAAGATTTTATTTCAGTAACGCAGTAAACCTAGAATGACATTATCTCGTCAGCAATAAACCATTAGCTGACGCTAAGCAAACCCCCAGAGGTGTAAATGAAACATTATTTTATTGGTGTTCGGTCGGACAATAAATCCACTCACCTACGGAACTCGTAAAATGGCGTAGCTTGATTGAGTCAGTATTTTTATTGTTTTGCCTCGTGAATCAATGGCGAATGTTTCAGTAATAAAAGCGTTTTACGATTGTTTTCACAGCAAAATTTGTGGGCCGTGAAAATGTACGGGCGCAGACACTTTCCTGCTGAATTCTTCTGAGACGCACTTGACATTCTTGCTATCACAGCACAGCCCATTTAAAGCACTCTCTTTTCGTTTGGGACACCGAATCGCCCAACGACCCGATGAACCCTAGTGTCACAATTTTTCAACCGCCTTCTACAAGTAGCAGGGTTTAAAGCACTAAGTTATTATTTTCATAAGATCAATAATATATGTTCTGCATACAGCTCTACTTGTCTTCTTTTTCTCCTTCTAACGCTCTTCTAAGTAAAAGTTGACGACCTACTACCCACCTTTCAATTAACATAACCATCTAATATTAAGATTATGGGTGTCTTAAAAAAATGTGATGCAATCGAAGTCTCATTGAAAAGATTGCATTTAAAAATGTGTAATGAATGTTATTTCTAGTGTCACACATATTTCGAACGGTGTATGCGCGGTAGCCCAACTTGCACAGGACTCCAGAGTGTCATCTACTAATTGAAGTCCGATCTTCTACGAAAAAAACCCTCATAGATACTTAATTTTAAACTCTGTCAGTGTTAAGGGTAAACTATATTGCATGAAATATTTTAGGATCTTAAAATATAAAACATTTACCACTTACTACATATTTAGATCGGATATTCCAGAAAACTCTCTACCACAGGTTGTATATTAAAATTGTGACATTCGCCATTCGTACATAGCTTCTTCCATCATGGCTATACAGAAGTATTTTAATCCTGAAGCAAAATTTAGAGTTTACCAATGTAAAAGTAAGTGAATACTTTTTATTTGAAAGTGCATTATTATAATGTGAAATGGAAAGACAAGGAACTAGCGTGCTTTCGTATCCATTAAAATAAGAATAAATCGTAATAAAAGTATTTTATACAACCTTTTTTGCATGCAAGCTTTCTGGAACCTGCTCATGAATTGTCTTCAAATAACTGTAAAATTGTTTGATATAACGCACTACATATTGTTATATAGAAGGTGAAATCAGGTGAGTTTTAGATAAACTAGGTGCGGTGGGTAATTATGTGTATCAGCTTTCCAGTAATCAAAGGAACACACATTTGATGCAATCCAATAGAGGAAAGTAGCTACTAAGCTTAACGCAGAGGTGCCTTAAATTCTTCTAAAATATACGTTGAATAAGAAGGCATTGAATTATGGTTCATTTTCATTTTAGGGCAACATAATATTCTAAATAATTATCAAACCCACTTTTGTATAAGCGTAGTATATATTTATAACCACTTGGTTAGGGTAGGGAAATTTTAAACAGGATAGATAGATAGATAGGCTTGATGCAATTTAATTATTTAAGTAACTATTGTGACAACTATCTAGATCTCGTCTTGGCAAACTTTTCCACTTTAGACTTGGTTCAAGCGGATTTCCCACTAGTCCCGGAAGACCGCGCCCACAAAACCTTAATTATCGATGTACAACTAACTAATTTAAAATTTTTGTCGGAAAAGTCGACATCAATTTATTGCTTTTATAAATGTGACTATGATCTTTTAACGAGTGACTTGAAATCTATAGATTGGAATTGCGCTTTTAAAGATCAGTCACTAGAAGAATGTATAAAAATATTTTATTTTAATATCTACAAGTTTATGGACCTGCGCATTCCTAAAAAGCTTACTTCCTCATACAAATATCCACCTTGGTATACCCCAGTTCTTATTAAAGTTGTAAAGGAAAAAATGAAGTGGTTCTATAAATATAAAAAGTATAATAATACACTGGATGAAGATAGGTATAAAGTACTGAGAACCAAACACAAATTACTTGAAGCTAAATGCTATTTAGAGTATAGAAATACAATTCAATCTAATATATTGAAAAATCCTAAATGTTTTTTCTCATACATAAAATATAACGCTAAAGATAGGGGTCTTCCGAAATATATGCGATATGATTCAGAAACCTGTAGTGAAGGTCAGGATATTTGCAATTTATTTTCTAAATATTTCTCCTCTGTGTATGAAAAGTCAGAACCAGTGACTAATTTTACATGTCCATCGGATTTTAATAACGTAATTTCCTCGATTCATATTACGCAGGATTTAGTTTTGAAGTACTTATATAAAGAATTTGGATACTAATAAAAGCGCTGGTTCTGATAAGATCCCTCCCATACTATTAAAAGAATGTTCGTCTTCGCTCTGTGAACCATTGTCATTTCTCTTTAATCTCTCACTAAAAACAGGTGTTTTTCCGGCCATTTGGAAGGAGGCGTTTATTTCTCCAATCCACAAACATGGCACAAAAAATGAAGTCAAGAACTATAGACCGGTATCAAAATTAAATATTATCTCGAAACTATTCGAAAAAATGGTCTTTGATCAATTATACTCAACAATACAAAGTAGCCTTAATCCATCACAGCATGGATTCGTCGCGGGACGGTCTACAGTTACCAATTTAATATGTTACACGAACTTTTTACATAAAAGCATGGATGAAAGGATACAGGTGGATGCCGTCTACACCGATTACAGCAAATGTTTTGATAAAGTTGACTTTTTTGTATTAGAGAATAAACTTGAGGCTATCGGTGTACACGGCAGCCTCCTGCGATGGGTCGTTTCTTACCTAAGGAATAGAAGTCAAGCGGTTGTGGTGGGTGGCTATAGGTCTGATTGGGTGACAACTACATCTGGGGTCCCCCAAGGCTCAATTCTCGGTCCCTTGTTGTTTAATATTCTGCTCAATGACATCACAAAATGTTTCAAATTTTCAAACATATTATTATATGCGGATGATCTTAAGATATTTAAAGGAATAAAATCACAAGAAGATGCGATTCGTCTACAAGATGATTTAAACAGGTTTAGTACATATTGCTACGAAAATAGATTACATCTCAATGTTGACAAATGTTTTGTGATTTCATTTACCAGAAATAAAGATTTAATAAGGTTTCCCTACTTTATACAAAATCGGTTATTAGCATCAAAACCAGTAGCTAAGGATTTAGGTATATTGTTAGATAGTAAACTTTTATTTGATCAGCATATTAATTACATAGTAAATAAGGCGATGAAAACTTTAGGTTTTATTGTAAGGCAATCAAAGAAATTTTCGGATAGTAATGTTAAGAAATTACTTTATTGTACATATGTCCGTTGTCAACTTGAGTATGCCAGCCAAATTTGGAATCCTCATTACAGTAGGTATATTTACTATATCGATCGCGTGCAAAATAAATTCCTAAAACTATTAAACTACGATTCAGGCGTAAAGTTTAAGAATTATGAAGAGTCTTGTAGCTTCCATAATTTATTACCTTTGTCATCTAGACGTGAGTTATCAGACCAAACATTTCTGTATAAGATAATAAATAATAATCTTGATTGCTCTGACCTCAAAGGTAATATATACCTATTCGTCCCCAATAGAATCAACTTAAGGTATAAGCGCCTGTTTTATAGTGAGTTTAGTGACACTAACTATGTCCGTAACGGCTTCTTGCGCAGAGTCACTGATGTTTACAACAAAAAATACAAGGACCTAGATTTATTTCATTTATCTTTGCTTCAGTACAAAAAACGGATCTCATCAATGTTATATAGTAATATAAAAGGACCTAGATTTATTTAATTAAGTTTGTGATGGAGGTGAGCAGTCAGTCAGTCGCATGGCTTAACGCCTAGTCCGTCGAAGAGATTGAAGTATAGGTATACTAGTAGGTACTAATCAGAACGTTATGACTATTATGTAACATTACCTAATCTTAATCATTTCTGCAGTTGTACCTGCATGTGGTGATGTAACCCGAACCCAAGGCTAGTTGTAATCCGTAGGGCATGCAGGTACAGGTGCACCTGTTGCAGTGTGAAGATTAATCTAATCTTATTGTAAAAATTATAACCTGGCTGATAGCAGCGACTTAACTTGACTGCTCACCTACATCACAACAAGTTGTGTGAATGATGGGTACCTACTACCTATTATCTGTAAGGCTTAGCTGCTTGTACCTGCATCTGGCTGCTTTATACCGATCCCAAGGAAAGTAATTCTCCGTAGGGCATGCAGATATAAGCACCTACCTGCTAGGAAAGACGATAAGCACGTTATTTGTTTATTTTTCTCTGATCGCATATTATAGTCACATGTGAATACCTATAATTGGTTTAATAGTAAGCACATTAAAAATGTATAAACTTAATTTGTACAAACTGTTGGTGTTCCAAATAAAAATTTATTTAAAAATTTATTTAAAATTTATTTATTTATTTATATAGATATGCGATATACGAGGATACCTTATTAGGTGTTAGTAAAATAATGTTTTTTGATAGAGATGATTACAAATTCTAATTAAAAAAAGAACTGCATCGTAGTTATTTTCATTGTATCACCAAGGAATACTAACGTTTTACTTACATAACATAAGCCAATGGCACTAAAGTACCACTTTGTGCCAGTAACCAGCTCCCTCATCATACCCGGGATCCGTAAAACCCGGTAATAATCCGTTTTGCCGCCTATAATTATTGAAATCAACTGCTGTTTGTACGTAACGTATTGATAACCGCGCATGCCAATTGCTTACATAAATAATGAGCCATTTTATCGGTGTGGTCGAAAATTTTGAACACAATTTTACCTACTGCCGTGCCGTGTGATGCCGGCTTCGATAATATTTGTCAGACGTGGCATGACGACCGTATTTTTACGGCCATTACGCTCTCCCTACCCCGCAAGGGATAAAGACGTGATATGTGTATGTATATGTGTACGTGTATGGCGTTTTTTAAAAGACGCCATACACATACACTTTGGCTGCTATTGTTAGATATTACTTATGATGCATGTTGTTATAACTTTACTGTGTAATAAAATTTTAGTCCATATAATATAGCTTGATACCTGTGACGTCCTTCAGTTTCGAGAAAATACTGCAACATGACGTCCATTTTCTTTTTTTTACTTCTCTTTTTGTATGGATCTGTCAAAATGTCACAGGTAGGTATCAAGTTAAATTTTACGGAGTACTTCTAGTTCATTTTTAGATCACTTTGAAAGATATAAAAGATATCATCATGAAGCTTTCTTCTAAGTGATACCCCACTTCCCAGTATTTTGTACACTTCCATTTTAAAATTCATACTGTCGTTCCATAACCACGTCAACCTACTTCACATCTTCACAACATCTTTTGTGATCGACGTCGATGTCAAGTTAGCGTGATTCTTCTAAAGAATGCAAGGACATATGTCTGTGAATTTATTTCACAAAACATAAAAAAGAAATATAAACGTACAATGGCCAGTCACACACAACAGACCTAGGAGTTGCTATATTACTTCCGATTCCAGTAATTATCGGTGCCAATGTCCGAAAGTAAGCCATCTCTGTCCATTTTTCATCTGTAGACCTTTTTGCACCTGTAGTTTCGAAAAATGCGGCACTGATAATTTGAGCCGACACCTCTTTGATCATTTATTCGGACCCATAAATAATTTTGCCAGTGAACGGCTGCTGGAAAACAATAATTACGGGTTTCTCTAACTATTAACTAATGTCCAGTATTTTTGTCCACGTGTCTACTTTATTTTCGAGCGTGAACTAACAATAAAGAATAGACAGAACGTACCTATGTGCCGCGGATCGCACACATAAAACACACATGGTGCGCTAAAATATCGCAGCGGTCTGGCAGATCCATACTAGAAATGTCAATCCCCATACTAAAACCGCTCAACCGCTTTCGACGCAGCGCTATCGCAGTGTCGTCCGTCGAGTGCGGTTTTAGTGGGGAGTGACGTTTCTAGTATGGATCTGACTATATTGTGGGCCTACTAAATAGCAAATTTTTTATTAGGTATATAGGCAAACTAACCAATTAGTCCTCCTATTCTTCCATCCGGACTACCACTGTTGAATCGTCGCCTTCAAAATTTTAACGTTATGTATGACCCCTAAAAATTACAAAACTCGCGTAGCAACCACTTAGCCAATGTCAACAACAAACTGATGAGAGGAACGCTTATTATTTCATTGTTTTTTAAAATCACTTAATTTTTTAAATCGATGAAGCCCTACACAACCCTATTCAATATAATTCCTATTGACCAATTGACCAACGTACAAAGCCTTAACCGTTCGGCTGAACAGTGAGCACCTGACGAGGATTCCAGGGAACCACCGGTGATGATAAATCTTCATTTGCCTTGTTCGCACATCCGACCCGCCCCTCCCAATTAGCTAGCCCGCTTGGCATTAGGCCGGTGGGTGTGGACTAAGAGATTGTGATGGCCATTGTCCTCTAGGCACATGACTATATATTACTTTTTTATTCTTACTTATACCGGGTGTTAGAGACAGCTTTCCAAATACTGCTAGGGTGCAAGCAGATCATGAAACTGAATAACTTTCCCCAGGAGCATAATTTTCGACCTCCCATACAAAATCACGTTCAGCTGACTGCATTTACTATGGGAAGCCAAAAATTTTTTGACGTTTCCTGACATATGTTCCTAGGGGAAAGATGTTCAGTTTCATGGTCTTCTTGGACCGTATCAGTATTCGGGACTCTGTCCCTTACACCCCGTATTTTTTTTGTGCTATACCTCCGGGTAAGAGGCGTTTTTTTTGTGTGTGAGACAACGAGTCTTCTAACATCATGGACACGGCTAACTACAAAACGAATTTGTTGCATTTCATTAACGAATAGACTCA